>VFFE01007688.1:124037-183122 GCA_008921705.1 Burhinus oedicnemus | reverse complement strand
CACCTGGCATGGCTGTGGGTTCCCTAAGGATGGGGACAGGACGCGGTGTGGGAGGAGGGGTTGGGGCCTGGGGAGAGGTTGGGGGGCTGGGGACAGTGTCCCCCCCCACACACACACACCGGGGACCTGGCAGCTGCCACCGTGCCCCTCTGCCCACCGCGGGGACAACGGGGTGGCCAGGTTGGAGCGGGGTGGCCTGGGTGATGGCTGTCCCCTCCCCGCAGCAGGCAGCCGGGGCTGGATTGAAAAGGCAACTTTAATTCAGGCAGGTTCGGATGTTCAAGCACGTCATGGAACCGGTCTCTGGGGACGGGGACAGTGGCTGTCCCCCGCCACCCGCCCAGCGCCCGGTCCATCTGTGCACGGTAGCAATGGGATCCCCCGGGACCCCATTTGGGGCGCAGGGGCGATCCCGCACCCCGCTCCCCACGGATGGCTGGTCCTCTGGCCATCCCGGCAGTGCTGGCGAGACCCTGAGAGTGACAGTGGCAATCGGCGGTGCGCGGTGACGTCCCCTTCCCTCGGGGCTGGGGTCCTGGCCTGCAGGAGACCCCGTGGCTGGGTGAGGTGATTCCCTCGTCAATCCCGTGGCGCTTCCCCGGCTTGTGCTAAGCAGGATGGTGCTGTCCTGCACCCCATCTCGGGGCCGGCGGTGGCATCAGGGACACAGCTGTCACCTCTTCCTGCCCTGCCAGCGGCGCAGCAGCCACTGGGTGACGAAGGGCCAGGTGACAAGGAAGAGCAGGGTGCGTGGGGAGACGGTCAGGGGCCACAGGGACATTTCCTGGCAAGGGGACAGAGAGGGGAGGGGGACAAAGGTGTCACTGGTGTGACTGAACATCCCCCCCCAGCCCTCTGCTGAAAGGCAGGTGGCAGCGGGCCACTGTCACAGCCGGGCAGTCCCTGTCACATCCATCATGCCACCATGCAGCGCTGCCTCCACCTCCAACTCACCTGTGGAGCAAGTAGCCGGCCAGCGTCGGTCCCCGCTGCGTCCCCCTGCAAGAAAGGAGGGTTTTGGGGTGCAGGTGAGGCTGGGCAGCCCCTGCCAGCCCCCGCCTCCCCGTGAGAGGGAGGGAATGGGCAGAATTGAGCCCGCTCAGGGCTCCCACGAGGGATCCGCATGGTGCAGTCAGGCCAGGAACCCCAGGGTCAATGGGAATGACGGGGGCAGCGGCTCCCTGCCTGCACCCCGGGGTGGATCAGAGCAGCACCAGCCTCTGCCCCGCCGGGATGTGTCACCAAACCCTGAGGTCTCCCTGCCCCTGGGCCACCCCGGGCTGCCTGTTTGCAGGCACCGGAGCCAAGCCTTGCTGGCCTGGCCTACACCGGCACAGGCATCATGGCCCAGCCAGCCAGCATCGGTGCACGGCAGCTCCCTGCACGGCACGGTGCATACCTGTGCAGAGGCGAGTGTCTCCAGCTCGCTCAGGCGCTCCAGCACTTGCCGCATGTCATCCTGCAGGGCTCGGACAGTGCCGGCCACGTGGGCATCCAGCTCTGCCGGCAGCCCCTGGGCAAGCTCGGGGACGCTCCTGGCATCCTGCTCTCCCCCGGCGAGCCAGAGATCTGCGGGGCACAAAGACGGGTGCTGCTCAGAGGCGGTGGGGCAGGCACACGGTGCCTGTCCAGATCGGGCCGGGCAGGCTGAGCACCCCTCACGCTCCCCGAGGACGCCCGTGCGCTGTCGCCCAACAGCATGATTCACCAGATCTAACTGGGTGTCTGCACCGCACCGTGGGCTGCCCGCACGCTGCCGGCTCTGCCCGCACCGCAGCTGCTCCAGGCAGAGCCAGGACCTCCCAGCCCAGCAGCCCACATCCCCCTCCACCAGCCGGCACTGGGGACACAGGCCACCACATCCCCCCAGCGCAGTGGTGGTGGCAGTGGGTGACCTCCCCACTGACATGGCGGGTGTAGCAGCGTGCGTAGGTCACCTCACTTCACCTGGTGAAGGCAGGACACCGAACGCCCAGCAGGATGCCTTGCCTGCACGGCTGCCTCCCTGCCAGGCCCCAAACCCACCCGGCAAACACACGGATAACCCGTGCTGCGAGTGGGAGACAGGCAGGGGCTCGGTGGCAGCCCCTGTGGCACCCCGGGGGACAGCCCAGCCTGGCATTACCAGCCTCCTTACAAGTTAACTCCCGAGGTCAAGCAGCCCCGGAGGGTTTTTGGAAACATTAGCCGGGGGAAGATAAGCATGAGACGGGTGGTCTGTGCCCAGGTTAGGCGGCGGCCCCACCCCTGCTGACCCACGGGTGAGGGTGGCAATGCCAGCCCGGAGCAGGCAGCTGGGGATCCGCACTCCCTGCCCGGCTGCTGGAAAGGAGCCAGCAGAGCATCCCCCAAATTTAGGCCTTTCAGTGAGAAATGGGCAACACAGGAGACGTCCTAAAAGGTTAGACACCAAACTGCTTGGGGACCAAGGAACGGAGAGCGATGCTCAGGACTCCTTGCGGCTACTGAACGACCCACCCCTGGGTGCTGGAGCCAAACTCTGTTCCCTGTTGGTGGTCGCAGCCCTCAGCTCTCCACACAGCCCCCCGATATCCAGCCCTGCTTGCCAGGAGGTGGGGAAGGAGCAGCGGGAAGGCACGCAGGAGCCAAACGCTGCACCCACCTCTCTCAGAGCCAAGGGCTGCGAGGCCAGCGCTGCTCCTCCCCTCTAGTCTTCTGCCTTCGCCTTGCTCTCCCTGCCCAGCACCGCGGGGCGTCGGGGGCTCAGGCCCGGCCTGGACGCCATTCGGGGAGAGACCCAGCGGCTGCCCAGCCTGTGCGAGAGAAGAAGGGCCCTGAGACCCCCACTGACCTCCCCAGGGGCCCGGCCAGCAAGAGGTGGGCAATGCCAAGATGGTGGTGGTGTCTCTCCCCCAGCCCCGCAGTGGTGTTTTTGGTGGTGGAGGGTGCGTGGGGCTGAGCAAAGCCAGATCCCACCAGCAACACCAGTTAGCACGTGGGCTGGGAGGTGACAGAGCAGAATGCCAGAGAGAAGTGAGGTGCCCAGGCTCGAGATGGCAAAAGAGCTCCAGGGAGAAGACAGGCAGCCAGGCGGCTTCCTCCCTCCTGCCCACCGGATCTGCCGAGCCTTGCCATAGCATCTCAAGTGCCAAATGCTGCCGGTGGCAGCCAAGCTGCCCAGTAGCAGAGAGCAAGTGGCAGGGGTGCAAGTGAGGTGCCCGCACCAGCCCTGCTTGGGGCTACCAGCCTTGCTCAGCCCCAGCAGCCCACCAGTGCCCCACAGGAGCTGCACTGCAGGAACGAGGGAGGCCATGGGTGGTGCCGGGGCACACCGAGGGCTTCTCAGCCTCCCCTCAGTGATGGGGACCAGGCCACAAGTGGGACACAAAGCAGAGGGGTGCAGCCGGGTGGCCCCATAGGCTTTGGGAGTCTCATCAGGCTCCCAGGATGGCAGTGAGGAGCGGCAGCGTGGCAGTGCCACAGTGGTGTGCAGAGCTGGGGGAGCGGACAGTACGGAGAGATCTGCCTGTACAGTGCAGGCAGGGCAGGGCTGGCAGCAGGCAAAGCCTCCGCTGTGGTGCGGCAGGACCCCAGCGCTTCCCTGCCCTCCGTTACCTGCACAGGCTCCATTTGCTCCAGGGTATCACAGTACACATCCCCCTCAGAGTCACTGGTCACCTGGCTACCCTCAAGTGCCTCGGTGGCAGAAGTCAGCCCACCTCCTGGAAGGGAAGCACATGGCTCAGCCCCAGGCAGTCCCAGCAGGGCAGAGAGGTGTTTCAGCTGTGTCCAAAGGGCAGCAGAAGCTCAGCGCAGCCACAAGGCAACAGGTCGGCAAGCGGGCAGGAAGGCAGCATCCGCGTGCACAAGGTGAGGCAGGAGAAGGAAACTGAGGCACAGAGGGGGAAGGAAACAGCTCTGTTACTACCACCCAGATTATGGCTGTGAATCCAAAGACTGAATTGCCCTCTCTCTTGCCCATGGTGTCAGAGGCCCACTCACGGGCAGGCATGCCCTGACGGTGCCATTTTAGGGTGGGTTTCTCTGCCCATATGCAGCTCCCACCTGGGGAGAGGGGTGCCACGGCGGCCAGCTGAAACCCTGGCACAGCGGGGAGCCCCTCAGCAGGATCCATGGCCCTGGCTGCTCTGGCAGGGAGTAGGTACTGTTCCCACAATGCCAACTGCCACCAGGGTGACAGCACACCCCACCACGGAGGCAGGGACGCTGCCCAGCTCCCAGCACTTGAGGATGGGAAAGGCCTGGACGCAGGCACTGGCTCTGGTGACCATATATGCTCCTTGGGGGAGGGCCGGGACGGCGGTGGGAGGAACGCTTCCCTCCCTGGAGCACCCTACCCAACCCAGAGCACAGCAAGAGGCCCCTCTGGGCCAGGAGAGCTGCGTGTGCCCTGCAGGGAGGTACACGGCAGTGGGTGGGTGAGTGTGCAAGAGGCTGTACAAGAAAAACCAGGACCAAGGCATTAGCCACAGCACAGGCAGGGAGAGCTGGGGCCCTGCACTGTGGCTCCCGGTGCCATGGAGCTTGGTTTCAGCCGATGGAGAAGGTCCCCTCCCAGAACACGACCTTCCAGGGCAACATTTTCCCAGTCCACAGGGAAACAGCCTTGCCTTCTCACTGCAGTTTAGCAGAATCAGGCCCCTTGGCACAGATAAGAGCAATGCAGAGTCAAAACCAGCATGCTCAGGGTTACCCCGGTGTCGAGAACAGTGCCAAGAGCTGGACCCATGAAAAGTTCCAGCTCGCCGTGACTTGGGCGATGCCTGAAACACCGGGAGGGTTGGACCAACCGTGCCTGAAGCCAGCAGCTCTGCAGGCAGACAGAAACCCAGCCCCATCGTCGGAGCCTCCTCCGTGGGGTCTCTGCCGGGTGCTGGCCACACCAGGGAGACCAACCTGGCACGTGCTGCCCGTTCTGCTGCTCCCCAGGCAGGGCGTCTTCGGGGTGCTCCAGAGCTGGGCTGCTCACTGGGTCGTCCTGGCTGGGGTTGGCCATCTGCTCCTGACTGCCTGCACGGAGGGGAAGGGGCAGAGGAGAATTAAAGTGTTGTGGGTGACTCTTGCAGCGCAGGCTCTCTGCGGGCTGGGCTCAGCACTGTTTCCCTGCCAGCATGGCTGGGGGACACGCAGATGCAGGGCCACCCTCTGGCCAGGCAGGCCGGCAGCCTCTGGACACACACAGTAGCTGGCAGAGACAGAGAGGTGTCAGCTCTGTTTGCTGACAGCTGGGAATCAACGCAAACTCAACCAGTCAGCAGGGTCTACCCTGTGCAGACCACCTTGCTCACCTGGGGGTGACAGGGGAGTCCTTGTCCCCCAAGCCCCTGCGGCAGCAGGCAGAGGGATCAGCACCAGCCAACAGCTGGGTAAACACCGATGGGTGACTGCCACTGTTCCCATCCCCTGGCAGGGCACATGGCACGCCCACGGTAACGAACAGAGCCTAACATAAGAAGCATTGGCTGGGGAGAGCCTTGTCTAGGCAGCACATGCCGCATTGCCTGCGAGGGCTTTCAGCAGGCAGCAGCACCCCAGACTGGGCCCGAGACAGTTGCCTCCCTGGGGATCCAGCCCTCCCCAGTGCCCTGCTGAGCCCACGGGGTTAAGCCCAGCCACATTTCCAGCAGCCTCCAGGACTTTGCTCCCTGCTCCTGGCCAGGCAGGTATGTGGCAACGCTGCCCTGCCTGTGCCTTGCCCACACATCTCTGCCATTCCCAACCTGCCTTCGCCATCACAGCGTGCCCACGGTTGGGGGACCCTCCCACCCCTTCAGGTAACTGAATCCCTCGGGGGGACCAGGGCAGCCCTCACCCCGCATAGGAGTTAGGGCCAGGGCTGCTCTGCTCAGGGACCATCACTGTCCCCAAATCCCTGCTCAGCATGTATGCTGTGACCCCTGAGCCAGCCCCATGGGGTGGGTGGGTGCAGGCAGGGTCCTGCTACCTCACACGTCACCTCCTGGCTCCAACACCGGCCCCCCTGCACCCGTGGGGCTGGCAGAGCGGCACCGGGCCTGTGCATCAAGTGCTTAATTGTCAGTTCCCACTTGCTTCAGTCTTGGGCTACATGTACGAGACACTGGTGAGGAGGCTGGAGACCTGTTGGGACTCTGAACCATTCACAATTTGGGTTCCAAGTGCCACTTTACCATGTGTTGACTTTGTAAATAAACGAAGCCAAACCTGCCTGGACTCCCCCCGTGCAGCACCTCTGACCGCCAAAAGCTCCGCAACCGCCAAGGGCCCTGCACCTGCTACACGCTGCTCTCACCCGCTGCAGTGTCTAAAATCTTTCTCCTCTGGGTTATCGGTAACAAAAGCTGCAATCGCACAAAATCTGAAGGCGGTTTTGAGAACCTTTAACACAAATGACTCAACAGCATAAGAAGTTCAGCAGCTTAAACCACCATTTCAGGTGCCTTGGGCTCATTTGCTCCACAGATGCTACTGTGGATTTAAGTGACAGAGTATCATTTCTAAGTGACAGTAGCACAGGATGACACTCCCAAGCAGGTAATGGCCAGGAGTTTAGACCCAGCTTTTATGTTCCAAAGAGAAGTCAAGTCTATTTGCCTTTTAAAGGGATTCAGCATTAAAATGGAGAACAAAAGTGCTTGGGTACCGTGGGAAGGCACAGCCGTCCTGAGGCCAAGCCCTACAGGCAGTGTGTTTTCGGCACCCTTGTTGGAAGCAGGGGGTGATAGTAGCTGTCAGACACAGGACAGATGCTTGGGGACAGGCAGAGAGCAAGGCTATTTGTCAGCGCTCTTCCAACATTAGCAAAGCACTGACAGTTTACACACCCGCTGCGAATATACCCTGAAAGCTCATCTGCTGCTGAGCTAGCCTACTGGAGATGCAGCACAGCCAAACCTCCCGACATGCAGCTCTGCAGTAGCCAACACCTTTCTGAACCGCAATGTCCAGCCCCTCATGCACTCGGACGCTTCTCACAAGTCAGATACACCAAGGACTGCCCTGCTCTGGGGGTGGGACAGGTCCCCAGCCACCTCTCAGCCTGAGGAGGAAAGCCACAGGCATGGAAAGCACTGGGAAGGACTCTGATCTAGCACAAAGCGGTCCCAGTAATGCCGTTTCTCAGTCCCAGTTTATCCACATTCACTCCACTGCAAAAACTGGCTGGCCTATCCAGATGTTTACATCAGATGACCCGCA
This sequence comes from Burhinus oedicnemus, assembly GCA_008921705.1. Classification (NCBI taxonomy): domain Eukaryota; kingdom Metazoa; phylum Chordata; class Aves; order Charadriiformes; family Burhinidae; genus Burhinus; species Burhinus oedicnemus. Next base: position 175,964 of record VFFE01007688.1, on the reverse strand, counting down.
CTCCCTGTACACAACCCGCCCTGCCCGGAGGTGGGCCAGCGCCAAGAGAAAGCACAGCCTGCCTGCCGCAACACTCCACGGGAGCTGATCCCCTGCTCTACCGTGTACAGGGATTTAGGCCAAGGGGCACTTGGAAGCCAAATCTCAAGTTCTCTCCTCAAAGTTTTGCAGAGAGAAAGCCCAGGCTGAAAAGACACCTGCGTCACTTGAAGACACGCTTGTTTGGCAGTGCCCAAACAAGCACCTCAGCAGCAGCCGCACCATGGCAGGGGAGTCAGATGGGATGTGGCGCGTCCATCCTGTCCCCGACTCAGGAAGCAGCAGAACAACGTGCGCCGGTGAAGAGCAGAGCCCAGAGGTGATGGCTGTACCCATGCAGAAGCAAGCAGGGAACAGCAGGAGAGACGTGCCAGGAGAGAGGAGCATGGCACAGAGATGAGGGATGCGCTGGGCACAAGCAGCGCACAGCAGCTCCCACTCACCCCTCTTCCTCTTGAAGAAGGCCTCGGGGGGCCGGGGCATGTCATGGATCACCTCATAGAGCGGCTCGAAGTACCCGAACATCTCCTCCGTCGTCTCGTCCATGGGCACCGTGTCGATGATCTGGCGGGAGGGACGCAGCTCGCGACAGCCCCCACCGAGCACCCCAGCCCGCTCTCCCCCTCCCCGTTACCTTTTGGGCCACCTTCTTCATCTCGGCCACGTAAGCCGCCATCGCCTCCTCCTTGGACATCCTCCCCAGGCTGTGCCAGGCATCCCTGCGGGCGACAGCGGCCGTGAGGCGGGGAAGGGGGGGGGGGCGGAACGGGATCCGAGACGGGCTCCCCGGGCGGCCTTACCACTTGTACCGGCCGATGGGGTCCCAGAAGCCGGGCCTTGGGCCTTGGCAGCGCCCCGCCGTCGCCTGCTTGTAGTAGCTGTAGAAACGCAGCATTTCCTCATAGGACGGCCGGTACGAACCTGCGAAGCGACACGACCTCAGCGGAACCGGGAACGGGGCCGGGGCGCTGCGGCCGCGGCCGCCGCCGCGGCCGCAGCGCCCCGGCCCCGTTCCCGGCCCCTACTCACCGCTTCGGGGCAGCCCTTGGATAACCTGAACGGCGGCGCGGAACTGCGCCCCGCAACCCGCCTCCTCCATGGCGCCGGCACCGACCACGGCACCGGCCCCGGTGCCCGGCTCTCTCCGTGAGGGGAGAGCGCGGGGACCAATCAGCGCCCGCCTTCCATCGGCCCCTCCGCGCCCCGCCCAATCAGCGCGCCGCTTCCGAAACGGGCCGCCCTGCCCCTTTCCCGCCCCTTGGCTCCCGGCGCGCCGCGGCCAATGGGGAGGTGCGGCCCCCGCGCGCCCCCTGCTGGATGAATGGAGCGCGCGCCGCAGGCCAGGGGCTGGGTCCCACCGCGGCGCCCCCTTGTGGGGTGCGGGGGGGCTGCAGCGGGGCGGGGACCCGGCACGGGGCGGGCGGCGCAGCGGCACGGTGAGGGGCTGCACCGGGACAGAGCACCGGGACAGTCAGCCTGTGCACCGGCACGGTGAGGGTGTGCACCGGGGCAGAGCACCGGCACCGTGAGTGTGCACTGGGACAGAGCACCGGCACGGTGAGGGTCTGCACCGGGACAGAGCACCGGCACCAGGACAAATCACCGGCACGGTGAGGGTCTGCACCGGGACAGAGCACCGGGACAGTGCACCGGGGCAGTCAGCCTGTGCACCGGCACGGTGAGTGTGTGCACCGGGGCAGAGCACCGGCACGGTGAGGGTCTGCACCGGGACAGAGCACCTGCACCGGGACAGTGCACCGGGGCCGTCAGCCTGTGCACCGGCACGGTGAGGGTCTGCACCGGGACAGAGCACCGGCACGGTGAGTCTGTGCACCGGGATAGAGCACCGGCACCGGGACAGAGCACCGGGACAGTGCACCGAGGCAGTCAGCCTGTGCACCGGCACGGTGAGGGTCTGCACCGGGACAGAGCACCGGGATAGTGCACCGGGGCAGTCAGCCTGTGCACTGGGACAGTACACCAGGATCGGTGAGCCTGTGCACCAGCACAGTGTACTGGGACAGTGCACCGGCACGGTGAGTCAGTGCACCGACACGGTGAGCCTGTGCACCGGGTCAGTGCACCGGGTCAGTGCACCAGGATGGTGATTTTGTGCAGCAGGCAGTGCACCGGGACAGTGAGTCTGTGCACCGGGACGCTGCAGCGGGACAGTGCAACAGGGCAACGCACTGAGACAGTGCACAGGAATAGTGGTCCAGTGCACCAGAGCAATGCACCAGGATGGTGCACCAGGGCAATGCACCAGGACAGTGCACTGGGACACTGGAAGAGGAGAGTGCACTAGAGCACTGGGTCAGTGCACAGGGACAGTGCAATGGGGCAATGCACCCAGACAGTGCACAGAAACAGCGCTCCGGTGCACCGGGACAGTGCAGTGGGACAGTGCAAGGGAGCAATGCACGGGGACAGTGCTCTGATGCACCGCGACAGTGCTGGGACAGTGCACTGGGATAGTGCATAGGGCCACCGCAATGGGACTGTGCACAGGGATAGTGCTCCAGTACACAGGGACAGTGAATCAGGACAGTGAACCTGTGCACTGGGACAGTGAATCTGCACAATGGGATAATGCTCTGGGGCAATGCACTGGGACAGTGCACAGGGAGAGTGCACCAGTGCACCAAGTCGGTGCACCAGGGCAATGCACCACGGCAATGCACAGGGATGATGCACAGGGAGAGTGCACAGGTATAAAGCACAGGGACAGCGCACCGGGATAGTGCTCCAGTGCACCGGGATAGTGCACCAGGATAGTGCTCCAGTGCACCCGGTCAGTGCACAGGGAGAGCACACAGATACTGTGCACAGGCGAAGTGCAACGCTAGAGCACAACAGGACAGTGCCCCGGTGCGATGCACCGAGACAGTGCCCCAGTGCTCCGGGACATTGCACCAGGGCACGGGGTGATACGCAGGGACAGTGCACAGGGACAGCACGCAGGGGCATTGCCCTGGGCCACCCGGGCTGTGCAGCAGGACAGCACAGCCAGGCAGTGACCTAGGCAGCGTGCCCTAGGCACGGCACCCCAGTGCCGTGGGGTGATGCAGCGGGGCAGGAGGGCTGTGCCCTGGGGCACTGGGACAATCATCCAGGACACTGGGGCCATGCGCTGTGGCACCAGGGCAATGCACTAGGATGATGCACCAGGCATGGGGACAATGTGCTGGGGCCGTGTAATGAGGGCCCCAGGGGAATGCACCAGGGGACTGGGACAGTGCACTGGGACAATGCACTGGGGAACTGGAATATTGCACTGGGACACTGCAGCCGGGCACTGGCACACTGCACTGAGTCACTGCACTGGGACAGTGCACTGGGGCACTGGGGAACTGGGGTATTGCACTGGGACAACGTACAGGGGCACTGGGACATTGCACTGGGACATTGTACTGGGAAACTGGGATATTGCTCTGGGACAATGCACTGGGGCACTGGTCAGGGGGCAGCTGGGTCTAGCGGAGCTAGACTGTTAATTATTATCAAACTTTATTAATTATGGTGGTAAGGAAGAGGCAGAATTTGGAGTCCCTGAGCCCCTGAAGTGAAGCTCCTTCACCTCTGCTCCAAGGGCTTTCCTTGAAGGCAGGGTGCTGTGGGGACATGGGTGACGGGACACGGGTGACCCAGAGATCCAAGGTGCCCTGGGGGTGTGGGATGTTATGGGCGTCCCTGGGGACCGCCTGGATCTGGCCCTCGCCCTGGGCTGGGTGCTGGCAGGGGGATGCAGCGCAGCTTTCAGCAGCCCTGTGCCGTGCTTCATCATCACCCCGTGCTCTGGTTTTCCTACATTTGGGACAGTTTCCCTTAATCCAACCTCCAAATCCCAAATCCAAGTGGAGGGACACCCTCCCCAAACCCCTTTGTACCCATCCCACGCCCCCCGGGGAAACATTTCCTCTAAAAATTTGAGATCCGACAGCAAAAAAAGCAGCAAAGTTTTTTAAACCTCCTGCCATTCCCAAGCTCTGACTCAGGATTTCTGCCGGGGGACGGCGGCGGGGCCTCGCTGGCTCTGACTCACTGCAAAAACCAACCCCAAATCCCGAGCGGTGATTCACGGGGACACGTGCTGTGCTATAAGCGGTCGGGAATGCGAGTTGTTGCTTTCCATGGGGCGCCTTCCAAATTGCTCGCGGGCGGCAGAAAATAGCAACATCGCGGGAGAGGGGGAATCACAACCGGGATTTATTTTTGCTGAGGATTTTACAGCCAGAGGTGTTTATCCCAGTTGTTTCACCGGGTCGATGAATCCGTTTGCTGAACTCCTGGCAATGCAATTCCCATGGGAGGAAGAGGACTCGGAGCAGAGCCCAGTTATGGGGTTGCAAGTGCGTTTTTGGGGTGGCTGCGGCTGCTTTCCCTAAGGGTTTTTGGCAAAGCAAGATACATTTTGCGTAAATAAATTCAATATATTTTGCAGCTCCTGGGGTGGTAAAAGCCTCGACCCAAACAGGAGGGGATATTGCCCTGGGCTGGGCTGGCCCTGTGAAAAGTCCCTGTGTCCCCATGTCCCCAAAAGATTCAGGGATGGCTGTACCCTCCCCCCCACCCCCAACACCAAGGGGCTGCCCAGATGTGGCCCCAGCTGTCCAGATGTTGTGTGAGTTGCCCAGGTCTTGAACTGCAGCACCTAGATACTGCTCCAGGGCATTCTGATGATGCCCAGGGTGCCCAGATGTTGTCCTGCACATACAGATGTTGCTGCGGGATAATCAGAGATTTTCCCAGGGATAGCCATATGTTGCTCTGGGAATCCAGATGTTGCCCCAGGATAGTCATATATCACCCAGGGTGCCCAGATGTTGCACGAGGTATCCAAATGTTGCCATGGATGTACAGATGTTGCTTCAGGATAGTCATATATCACCCAGGATGCCCTGATTTGCCCTGGGTGTTCAGATGTTGCTCTGGGATACTCAGATATCACCCAGGGTGCCCAGATGTTGCCCAGAGTGTCCAGATACTGCTCAGCATACCCAGATGTTGCCACAGGATACTCAGCTACCACTCAGGATGCCCAGATATCACCCAGGGTCTCCAGATGTTCCTCCAAGTTACTCCGATATCATGCAGGGTGCCCTGATGTTGCCCAGGATACCCAGGTGTTGCCCCAGGGTTCTTAGGTATCACCTAGGATGCCCAGGTGTTTCCCTATGGTGCCCAGATGTTGCCCTGTGTGTCCAGATGTTGCTGCAGGATACTCAGATATCAACCAGGATGCCCAGATGTCACTCCAGGGTGGCCAGAATTTGCCCCAGGATGCCCCAATATTGCCCCATGGTGCCCAGATGGTGTCCGAGGTGTCCAGATGTTGCCCTGGGACACTCAAGTATCACCCAGGGTGCTCAGGTAGCATCCAGGGTGCACAGATGTTGCCCCTTGGTGCCCAGATGTTGCCTCCAGCTGCCCTGCCGTCACTGCCGGGTGCTCCACTGTCCCACGCTGGGACTCACAGCCGTTGGCAGCACGGCTGCCACCCCCGCCCTGGGGGAAGTCACCGCCTGCAGTCGTGGTTTCCTCTCCCTGTCCTGCGGCTCCTGGTCCCCACTGCCTGGCCAGGCCTGGAGTGGCCTCCATGTCCCTGTGGGCACCGCAGATTTTTGCAAAAAGACATGCTGGGCTGTGGAAAATTACCCCTTGTTGCAAGGACGTGGCCCTGTGCCCAGCGACGGGCTTGAAATCAAAGCCCGGCTCTGCCTCTGCTCCATCACCCCTCACCCTGTCTGGACTGTGGGGATGGGGTCCCCGGGGTGGGGACAGGGGCTCTTCCCCTGTGGTCACTCATCTGTCACCTCCCCACCTGCCCTCAGCAAGCGGTGGCTGTGGGAAAGATGGGGATGTGTAAAAGTGCAGGGATTTGGGGTAAATTCATACACACGCTCACAGGGGCACAGGCACGTGCACTGGTACAGCCGCAGAGGCGGGTGCGTGGCTGCACAGATGTGCGTGCATGCAGCTGTGTGTGCACATGTGCGTGCACTCATGTGTACATGGCTGCACACATGCATGCACACACTCGTGTGTGTCTTCACACACATGCATGCATACACGTGTGCATGGCTGCATACACACATGCACATAAGCATGTGTGCCTGCATGCATGTGCATGCTTATGCGTGTGTGTGGCTGCACACACGTGTGTGCCTGCATACACACACGTGTACATCGTTGCTTACATGTATGTGCACCTGCACACACACACATCTTCATGTGTGCCTGTGCACATGGAGACATGCATACACACGTACATGGCTGTGCACACACATGCACTTGGCTGCACACACATACACGCTTGTGCACACACACATACAGGCCCACACACACGTGTGGGGCTCTGGCACTGGGGACATCACCCTCCTCTCTGCCCAGTTCAGGCTGCTGTCACCAGTCCTCAGATCTGCTGTCCCACCAGTGGGGATGGTCACCTGGCGGTCACACCAGCTGCCTGTGGCCCCCCAGCCCTGGTGCCACCCTGCCTGTGGGCTGGGGACAGAGCGGGCACGGCAGGACTGGGTCCCCTGGTGTGATGATAGAGGGGCTTCCATAGGTCGCTACTGTCCCCAGGCTGGTGGAGGGGGTCCCACGGCTCCCTGCTGTCCCCAGGTGTGATGGCCCATGGGTCCCCACTGCACACAGATGTGACGGTGGAGAGGATCCTGTGGGTCCTGCTGTCCCCAGGCTGGTGGAGGGTCCCCACTGGTGGTACCGGGGCGGCACCAGCAGCAGGCAGCCATGCCCCCCCGGGCAGAGCGGGGTCCCCCGGCAGAGACTGGGGTGTCCCCTGGGCTCGTCCACGGTGCAGGCAGACGCCCGGGGGGAGGTGGGGGGCTCTGGTCCGCTCCGGGGCGGACCGACCCTTCGGGTTATACCCGGTGTCGAGCGGGACCCCCGTGCCGTTCCCTGGTGCAGAACAACTCCCGGGGTGCACACCGGGACCCCGGCCCGTTCCCGGTGCAGAACGTCCCCCGGTGCAGACCCAGACCGGACCCGGTGCAGACCCAGACCGGACCCCGGTGCAGACCCAGACCGGACCCCGGTGCAGACCCAGACCGGACCCGGTGCAGACCCAGACCGGACCCCGGTGCAGACCGACACCGGCAGCCACCGCTCGGCCCGGGCCGGCACAAACGGTTAACACCGCCGGGGCTGAACTGTGGCTCCTCCCGGTACCTCCCCGCGCCCGGCCCCGGTCCCGGCGGGGCCGCCCAGCCCCAGCTCAGCCCCAGCCCCGGCCGCCGCCGCCGCCCAGCCCGGCTGCACCGGCCGGGGGCACCGCCGGGCCGGGGAGCGCGGCAGGTACCGCGGACACCGGGGGTGCCGGGTGTACCGGGGGTGCCGGCCCCGCACCATGATCTGCGGCAGGAAGGCTCGTCCCGCCGCCGAGCAGCCCCGCTCGCCGCCGGACGGCTCCGGTGGCCCCCGCCGGCCCGGCAGAGCCTTGAAGAAAATGGGTGAGTCCCGGGGCCGGTCCCGCCGCGGGGGGGTGTGCTGGGGGAGGGGGTCCCGGGAGGGATCTCCGTGGCCGGGAGGGTTCCCGAGTGGATGGGGAAGCCCATGGCAGGGATGGGCCCCGTGGCTGGAAGGGGTCCCCAAGATTGTCAGGGTCCCCACGCGGGAAAATGTCCCTATGGTTGGGTGAGGTGTCAATGGCCAGGAGGGTTCCCATGGCAGGAAGTGTCCCCGAGGTTAATGGGGTCCCTCGTGGCAGGGAAGGGTCCCTCAGGTGGATGGAGTCCCCCATGGCAGGGAGGGTCCCCGGGATAGCCAGGGTTCCCATGCAGGAAATTGTCCCTGTGGTTGGGTGAGGTTCTCACCATGGGGAGGGGTCCCCATGGCCACCAGGTTCCCCATGCCAAGGAGTGTCCCCAGGGTGGATGAGGTCCCCCATGGCAGGGTTGGGTCCCCATGGCCAGGAGGGTCTCCATGGCAGGGAGTGTCCTGGAGGTGGACGGGGCAGCAGCGGTGTCAGGGTTCGGCCACATCACAGGTGGCAGGAGCCCTCCTGCTCAGGGTATATATTGTCCCCAAGGCTCAGCTCCAGCTCCCTGGAACCCTCACCCGATACCCTGCCTCAGTTTCCCCACACAGCGGTGCTGCCTGCAGCGCTGTCAGCTCGGGGCCCCGCTGACCCCATCGCAGCTTGGGGCGGAGCTGCCCGTGCGGCGCAGGCAGGAGCGGGTGCCCGGGAAGGTCAGGGTGCGTCTGCTGGGGCGGCCGGGCCCGATCCTGTGTGGGTGCAGCGGGCAAGGCAGGAGCTGGCCCAGGGCCACAGAGGGAGGGCTTTGGTCCTGCTGCGGTGCTGGCCCACGCGTGGCTTTGGGCGTGCAGCCATGTGCTGGAGCTGCATGACTTCATGTGGCCATGTGTCTGCTGCAGCTCTTTGTGTCCCTCTGTCCATGTGTCTGTGTGTCCCTGTGTCCATGCATCCATGGGTCTGTGCACCCATATACTTGTGCATCCTTGTATCCACCTGCCCAGGTGTCTGGTCCTTGCATCAGTGTATCCATGCATCCATCTGTCCCTGCATGTCTGTATCCATATATCCCTGCACTCATATGTCCATGCATCCATGTGTCCATGCATTAGTGCATCTGTATTCCCATGCATTAGTGCATCTGTATTCCCATGCATCCAGCTGTCCTTGCATCCATGTGTCTATACATCCTTACACACCTGCATCCCTATGTCTATGCATCCATGTGCCTCTGCATTGGTGCATCCCTATGTCCATGCACCCATATGTCCATGTGTCCATGCATCCATGTGCCTGTGCCTGTGCATCCTTGCATCAGTGCATCCATGTATCTGTACATCCCTGCATCTGTATAACCATGTGTCCATGTATCCATACATCCTTGTATCTCTATATTCACACATCCATGTGTCCATGCTTCAGTACATCCATATGTCTGTGCATCCATCTGTCCTTGCATCCGCATGTCTATGCATCCATACATCCCTGCATCTCTACATCCATGCATCCTTGTACCTGTGCATTGGCACATCCATACATCCACGTGTCCGTGCATCCATAAGCTTGTGCATCCATGCATCCACATGCTCATGTGTTCATGCGTCCTTGCACCAGTGCATCCCTGCATCCATGTATCCATACATCCCTGCATCTGTCCATGTATCAGTGCATCCATATGTCCATGCGTCTGAGTGTCCATGTGCTGATGCATCCATACACTTGTCCATGTGCCTGACCATCCATGTGTCCGTCCATCTGTGTACCCATGTGCCTGTATCCATGTATCCATACATCCATGTGCTTGTGCATCCCTGTGTCCATGTGTCCTTACCTGCCCCTGAAAGTGCCCTTGATTCCGCACCATGGGCAGGATGTGACCGTGCAGGACATGGTGGCACCTGGTGGCCACATCCCCGAGGCTGTGGCCAGCTCAGGATGCCCCTGCTTGGCCCCAGACTTGCCGTTTCCCAGCCCAGGAGCAGCGTCTCCGGCTGGAGCCGGGACCCGGGCACTGGGGCTGTTCTTCACAAGTGGTTGCCAAAATAAAAAGGGAGGAAATAACTGCTTTGTGGAGAATAGACGGAAAAGTCCCAGCCTGCCGTGAGCCTGGGCGTGGGCCCGCAGGTCCCCCGAGGCCGCCCCGTCGGTGTGCCTGGCCTGACCTCCACTGCCGGCACCGTCCCAGCGCTCCCCAGGCAGGATTTGGGCGGCTTTGTTGGGATTTAGCAGCAGGGCTCTGCGTGTGAGCAGGGCTCTGCCACTGTGCTGCCGTTCCCTGTCCCCACCAGCTGGCCGCACGGTGCCCCAAAGGGGCCTGATGGCAGTGGCTTGTCCTGTCTGTCCTATCCCATCTGCCCTGTCGCATCCCATCCCGTCCCATCCCGTCCTGTCCTGTCCTCTCTGGCCCCTCCCATCACATCTGTCCCATCATATCCCATCCTGTTCAGCCCCATCTTCTCTGCTCTGTCCCACCCCATCCCATCCCATCCCATCCCATCCTGGCTGTCCTGTTTCATCCCATCTGTCCCATCATGTTCCATCCTGCCCTGTCTGCCATGTCCTGTTCTGTCCCATCCCATGTTATCCCATCAAGTCTGCCTTGTCCAATCCCATCCTGTCCTATCATGTTTGTCCCATCCACCATGTCCCATCCCATCCTGTCTGTCCTACTCTGTCCTGTCCCATCCTACCTGTCCTGTTTTGTCCCATCATGTGCTGTCTGGACTGTCCCATCTCATTCCATTCCATCCCATTGCCCTCTCCTGTCCATCCCATCCTGTCCTGTCCCATCCCTCCATGCCAATGCTGTGCCATCCCATCCCATCCCATCCCGTCCCATCCCATCCCATCCCATCCCATCATGTCTGTCCTGTCCCATCTGTCCCATCCTGTTCTGTCTGTCCCATGCCACGCCACGCCACGCCACGCCATGCCATGCCATGCCATCCCATCCCTTCCCACCCCATCCCATCCCATTCCATCCCGTGGGATGTGTGGGGGTGTACACATGCAGGTGTGCATACAGATGTGCACCAAGCCCTCCCCCACCTCCACCCAGTACCCCCAGTACACCCCCAGGGACTCCAGTACCTCCCAGTGCCCCCCAGTACCCACGCAGGGTGCCCATGGGCTGGTGCCCCGCAGGCCTGACGGAGGACGAGGACATCCAGCGGATGCTGCGGGGCTCCCTGCTCTGGAAGATCAAGTCCCGGGGGAAGCCCAGGGAGCGGCTCTTCCGCCTGCAGGAGGACGGGGCGACCGTCTGCTTCGAGAGGGGCTTCAGGCGCGTTCGCTCCCAGCAGAGCTGTGAGTGCCAGCACTGGGGACGGTCCCCTGGGGTCTCGGGGACCCTGGACCACGTCCTGCACAGCCTAGAGCTGCAGGGAGGGGTTGGGACCTGGGCAGTGCCCCAAACCTGCCCATGGGGACCTGGGCATGAGCTGGGACCCAAATCCCTACCTGGGACCTAGACCCCACCCCGGGACCCAGATCCCAACCCAGGACCTGAGCCCACAGCCTGGGACCCTGGAGTCCCACCCAGGGTCCAGACCCCACCCTAGGACCTGGACCCCCAGCCAGGACCCAGACCCCAGCTCGGGACCCAGATCCTCACCAGACCCCCACCTGCAACCCAGACCCCAATCCAGGACAGAGATCCCAACACAGGACCCAGACCCTCACCTGGGACCCTGACCCCACTCAGATCCCAAACCCTCACCCAAAACCCAGACCCCAATCTGGAACCCAGACCCCCACTCAGGACACCTGGACCCCCACCTGGGACGCAGACCCCAGCCCAGCACCTGGACCCCCACCCAGGACCCAGACCCCAATCTGAGACCTGCACTCCCAGCCTGGGACCCAGACCCTGACCTGATATGTGGACCCCAGTCCAGAACATTGATCCCTATCTGAGACCCAGACCCACACCTGGGACCCACACCCCCACCCAGGAGCCAGATCCCAACCCCAGTGCCTCCCAGTGCCTTCCAGTGCTTCCCAGTGCACCCAGTGCACCCCAGTTTGAGCCCCCAGAGCCCATACCCTTCCCTGTCCCCCTTGGGACCAGCACAAGGTCCCTTCCCCATCCTGGCCAGAGTCTGTCCATGATCCCCGGCGTCACCCATCTCTTTACATCTGGGACGGGTGCCGGAGCTGGCACTGCTGCCAGACAGCTCCATCGCCCGCCCCTTGTCCCCACCCCCACAGGGGACAGCAGCCATGGCTCCTGTCTCGCCTGGGATTAGTGGGTTAAGCCCGGCTGCGGCATCAACAGTAGCAGAGCCCCGGTCCACTGGGGTGCCGCTGGGGACACGTAGGTTGTCCATCAGCAACCAGGATGTCTTGCAGGATGCTCGTGGGTTGGGGAAATGCCGAGGGACCACCTCCCACCCCGGGGTGGCCCCATCATCACGCATGTCCCTGCAGTCTTGGTGATGCACATCGAGGGGGTGCGTGAGGGACACCAGTCAGAGGGTCTACGCAAGTATGGTGCCGCCTTCCCCGAGCAGCACTGCTTCACCCTCGTCTTCAAGGGCAAGCGCAAGAACCTTGACCTGGCCGCCCGGGGTGAGGAGGACGCCCATCACTGGGTGCAAGGGCTCACCAAGCTGATGGGGCGGCTGCAAGCCATGAGTCAACCGGAGAAGCTCGACCAATATCCTTTGCTGGAGCTATGGGGGCTTGGGGACAGGCTGGTGACAGGTCATGGAGGTGATGTTGGGTGGTTTCCTTACCCCGGCATAGCTGGATCCACGGGGTCCTGCAGCGAGCAGACAGGAACAAGGACAACAAGATGTCCTTCCAGGAGGTGAAGTGCATGCTGAGGATGATTAACATTGACATGGATGATGTCTATGCCTACAAGCTCTTCAAGGTACCTGTCCTGTGCTCCCTCACCTGCTGTCACCAGGAGGGAATACTGGCTCCTTCTCTGTCTTCCCAAGCACAGAGAACTGTCAAACTTGTCAGACCCAAAGCCACCCACCACCACCAATGGCTGGGTCCACCACCAATTGTTGGGCAGGAGCTCATGATGGGGTGGGGTGAGCTGTCCTCGCCACTGCTCTGTGGGTCCCCAAAGTGTGACATTTTCCCCCCATGAAGGGGATCTCCCAAGGTCCCTTTCCACCTGGTGAAACTGAGGTGTGGTGCTCTGCTCTGCTCCATCCCAGACTGGAGGGTCAGAGGGCTATGGGTGGGGGGACAGAGGGGACATGCCCCCACACCCCCTAGGCACAGCCCATCCCCGAGCCCTCATGCCAGTAGCTGAGCCCCCCCAAACTCATGCTGCCAACCCCAAGGGAGGACAGGCAGGACGAGGCAGGGGGTGGCTGTACCCCCTCCCCATGGGCCGGGGACGGTCCCGAGGTTGGGCTATGGTCCCATCAGGAGTGTGACCATTCGGGCAATGAGCGGCTGGAGGGCCGGGAGCTGGAGGAGTTTTGCCGGCGGCTGCTGCGGCGGCCGGAGCTGGAGGAGCTTTTCAGGCGTTACTCGGGCGAGGACTGTGTCCTGTCGGCTGAGGAGCTGCGGGATTTCCTACGGGATCAGGGCGAGGACGCCAGCCTGCGCCAGGCCCGTGCCATCATCCGCGCCTATGAGCTCAATGAGAAGGGTATGGCTGAGGACGGCTGGCTCAGTTCATGGGTGGTGGTGGAATGGTGGGGTGGGCGCTGCCAGAGCCAAGTGAGATCATGGATGGCATGGGAATGGGGCCTTGCTTGGTGGTGTCACCCCCCAAGCTGGTATGGGGTCCTCCAAGGATTGGGTGAGTGTCCCCATGTCCCTTCCCTGGGGTGGCACTGGGTATCATCAGTCCAATATGTGGCTTTGCTGGTCCCTGGTGGATGTGGCACAGGGGACGTGAAGGTAGGGATGGACAGCAGGTGGACCTCCATGTCTCCTGGGTGATGCAGTGCCAGCCTTAGCATGAATGTGACACTGATGGGGGACCTATATGTCCCTTGGGTCGCCCTATGGCAAGTCCAGGGTGAACAAGGCACTAGGAGGACAGGGGACATCATGGTGGGGATGAAGGACCTCCATGTCTCTTGGGTATCACAGAAGTACCCCTAGGGTAGATGTGGCACTAGCAGGATAGGGGACATCAGGGTGGAGGTGGGACACCAAGGGGACCTCCACATCCCCTGGGTACCACAGTGCCAGGTCTGGGGTGAACATGGCACTATGAGGACAGAAGACATCAGGGTGGGGACAGAGAACCTCCACATCTCATGGGTGCCACCATGCCAGGTCCAGGGTGAATGTGGCACTAGCAGGATGAGCGACATCAGGATGGAGATGGGACACTCAGGGGAAATTACATGTTCCCTGGGTGCTGCAGTGCCAGGTCTGGGGTGAACATGGCACTGCTGGGAGACAGGGGACATCCAGGTGGGGACAGTCCCCAGGGTGCCACCCTGCCAGTGGTGTGCCATCCCTCTGCGACACCCCACCGCTGTCCTGCAGCCAGACAGCAGGACCTGATGATGCTGGATGGCTTCATGATGTACCTCCTTTCGGCTGCCGGTGACATCCTCAACCAGGACCACACCAAGGTGCACCAGGACATGAGCCAGCCCCTGTGTCACTACTTCATCTCCTCCTCCCACAACACCTACCTGACCCGCAACCAGATCGGTGGCACCAGCAGCACTGAAGCCTATGTCAGGTTGGTGCCCCTGGTCAGATGCTCCATGCCCGGATGGTCCCATGGTTTGGTTTGAGGGTGCCGGGGTGGCGCAGGGACTCATCCAGTGATGGTGCGGTGGCAGGGCGCTGATGGCAGGATGCCGTTGCGTGGAGCTGGACTGCTGGGAGGGCTCCGATGGGGAACCTGTCGTCTACCATGGCCACACCCTCACCTCCAAAATCCTCTTCCGCGATGTCATCGAGAGCATCCGCGACTACGCCTTCAAGGTGAGCCAGATGCTGGCAGCCCTGGGATGGGTGCTGGGTGCTCGGTGCTGAGCGCTGCCCATCCCCGTCCCCAGCAATCACCTTACCCCGTCATCCTGTCCCTGGAGAACCACTGTGGGCTGGAGCAGCAGGCCACCATGGCCCGGCACATGAAGGCCATCCTGGGGGACATGCTGCTGACACAACCGCTAGAGGGGCAGGACCCCCGTGACCTCCCGTCCCCAGAGGTAAGGCCACCTGCCCACCCACCACGGTGTCCCCATGTCCCCTCTGAGCCCTGAGCTTAGCCCTTTCTCCCACAGCAGCTGAAAGGGAAGGTCCTGGTGAAGGGCAAGAAGCTGCCAGAGCCGTGGCATGAGCCCCAGGGTGTCACCTCCCTTCCGGACCCCGAGGAGGAGGAAGAGGAGGAGGAGGAAGAGGAAGAGGAGGAAAAGCTGCAGGAGAGAAGCAACCGGCGGGTAAGGGTCTCTCCCAGGGCTATGGTACCGGGGCACCACAGCATCCTGGTGGTCCTGGAGGACCACAGCTTCCTGGCAGTGCCACAGGACCGCTGTGTCCCAGCAGTGCTGGGGCCCAGGGCAGGTGAGCACTGCCAGCTTCCCCCATGCAGCCCTGCTCTCTCCTCTTCCAGTCACTGCAGTCGCTGCAGGAGATCAAACCTCTGCAGGTGGGTCATGTGATGGAGCAGACACGTCGGGTACTGTGGGGGCAGCAAGCAGATGTGACTGCCCAACAGAGGGGACTGAGCTTGAGGACTCCTTGGCTGTTCCTCCATCTTCCCCCGTTGGGCTGGGTGCTCCATTTCTGGGGTCTCCATTGCCTTGGAAACTCTATGACCTTGAGTGTCCACCATTTTGGGGTCTCCATCACCTCCAGGATCTCCATTGTCTTGGGGGAGTTTCTCCACTGCCTCAGTTCTCCATCACCTCAGTGTCTCCATCACCTTGAGGTCTCTGTCACCTCAAGTTCTCCATCATCTTGAGCTGTCCATCACATCAGGGTCTCCATCACCTAGGAGGCTCTAATATCTTGGGTTGTCCATCACCTTAGGTTGTTCATGACCTCAGGGTCTCAGTCCACTTGGGTTCTCCATCATCTCAGGATCCATCACTCCATTGCCTCAGGTTCTCTATTGCTCTGGGTGTCTCCATGGCCTTGGGGCTCTCAGCGCTCAGCACTAGCAGGGTAGGGAGGTCTGTAGACCCTCAGGCATGTGAGTACCCACCAGAGCCAGGGTAGCCCTGACACCATGGTGGCTCCCGCAGGCTAAGGACGCGTCACAGGTGTCCCCAGAGTTGTCGGCCGTGGTGGTGTACTGCCAGGCTGTCCCCTTCCCCGGCCTGGTCCACGCCCTGCGCCAACCCCGGCCCTGTGAGATGTCCTCCTTCAGCGAGAGGAAGGCTCGGAAGCTGATCAAGGAGGCAGGTGAGGGCAACGGGATGGGGACGGGACAGTGTCTCCATGCTCCTGACCTCACTGGGGTGCAGGATGGGGCTGAGACTTATGGGCTCTGTCACTGCGGTGGCTCCATGGGTGATTGTCAGGGACATCCTGGCCTCAGCTGGGCTGCTCTGACCTGGTGGGACGGGGGTCTAGTATCAGGGTCTGGGGTCAGGGTCTGGTGGTCAGGGTGTGGGATGTGACATCTGGGTCCAGGGTCAGGTCTGGGGTCTGGGGCTGGGATTAAGATCTGGGTCAGGGTCCAGGGACTGAGGTCTGGGATCTGGGGTCAAGGACTGGGGATTGGGGTCAAGGTCTGGGGTTTGGGTTCAGGGTCCAGGGTCAGGATCTGAGGTCAGGGTCTGGAGTCAGAGTCCGGGGTCCAGGGCTGAGATTAAGATCTGAGTCAGTGTCTGGGGTCTGGGGTCCAGGGTCAAGGTCTGAGGTCATGGTCTGGGGTCCAGGGTCAGGTCTGGGGTTTAGGGTCAAGGTCTGGGATCAGGGTTGGGGTCTGGGGTCCAGGGCTGGGATTAAGATCTGGGTCAGGGTCCAGGGTCTGGGGTTTGGGTTTGGAGTCTGAGGTCCAGGGTCAGGATCTGGGGTCAGGGTCTGGGATCCAGGGTCAAGGTCTGGGATCCAGGGTCAAGGTCCAGGGTCAGGGTCTGGGGTCTAAAGTCAAGGTGTGGGGTCAAGGTCAGGATCCAGGGTCATGGTCTGGGGTCCAGGGCTGGGATTAAGATCTGGGTCAGCATCCAGGGTCTGAGGTCTGGGGTCAAAGTCTGGGGTCAGGGATACAAGGTCAAGGTCCAGGATCAAGGTCCAGGGTTGGGGTCTGAACCCCAGGGTCCGGGTCACATTTTAGGCTCTGGATCCACCCAGCTGGGCAAGCTCCATCCATGTCCCCAGGCACACGAGGTCTCTGAGTCCAGAGCAGGCAGGACACTGTCACCCGCTGGCAGGGCCCTGCACTGGCACCCATGGGTGCAGCAGCACCGCTCAGCCGTCTCCCCCCCCCAGGCCCAGCGCTGATCCGGTACAATGCCCAGCAGCTCAGCCGCGTCTACCCGCTGGGGCTGAAGATGAACTCCTCCAACTACAACCCCCAGGAGATGTGGAACGCCGGCTGCCAGCTGGGTGAGACCCCACGGCCCCCAGGAGACACACCATGACCTGGCACCCCCCTCCCAGAGCCATCACCCACTCTGTCCCCCTGTCCCCACAGTGGCTCTCAACTTCCAGACCCCAGGCTATGAGATGGACCTGAACACTGGGCGCTTCCTGGGCAATGGATGCTGTGGCTACGTGCTGAAGCCCCCATGCCTGCGCAGCCCCCCTGGAGAGGGGTCCCACTGCCTGGCACTGCACATCAGGGTGAGGGCACCCTACTCCCCCTGGCCCCACGCCTGGGCAGGTGACACCCATGTCCCTGCTGGGTGACACCCCTGACATTCCCACGCCTGGCCAGATGCCACCTGCATCCCTTTTCCCAAGTGAAACCAAGCCCACACCCAATGATGTGCCACCCATGTCCCTTTTGGGTGATGCCAACCCCATGTCCAGCCAGCTGCCACCCATGTCTCTTCTGGGTGACGCCAACCCCACATTCAGCCAGGTCCCACCCACATCTGTCTGAGTGACACCAGCCCCATGTCCAGCCAGGTGCCACTTATACACACCTTCTCCTAGTTGACACCAACCCCATGCTCACCTGAGTGCCACCAACCTCTCTTCTCCTGGGAACACTGACCCTGTCCTCACATCTGTTTGGATACCATCATGTCCCTACTCCTGGGTGACACTGATCCCATCCCCATGCCTGACCAAATGCCACCCATGCCCCTTCTCCTTGGGACATCAACCCTGACCCTGCATCCAGCCATGTGCCACCCACATCCCTTCTCCTGGGTGGTACCAATTCTGTCTGTACGCCCAGCCATGTCCCTCACATGTCCCTTCTCCTGGGCGAACCTTGTCCCCAAACCTGGCTGGTATCAGCCATGTCCCTTCTCCAAGGTGGCATCAACCACCTTCCTCCTCCCCACCCTGCCTCCACTCCCAGCCGAGTGCCACCCACATTCCTTCTCCTGGGAGCACCAACCCTGTCCCTGCATCCAGCCATGTGCCACCTACATCCCTTCTCCTGGCATCTGCCACCCCACGGTGCCCCGTGCCACCAGCCCCCAGCACCCTCTGTCCCCAGGTGATCACGGCGCAGCAGCTGCCCAAGCTGAACCAGGAGAAGGGGAGCTCCATCGTGGACCCCTTTGTGCGGGTGGAGATCCACGGCGTCCCGGCTGACTGCAGCAAGCAGCAGACCCACCACAAACTCAACAATGGTGAGCGCCCACCAAGCCACCATAGCCTGGCCACCGGTCCCCGGGGTCACCGCAGGACACCCTTATCCCCGGGGACACCCCAGGACACCTAGTCTCCAGGGCACCCCAGGGCAGCTAGTCCTCAGGGGCACCGCAGGGCACCCCAATGCCCAGGGGCACCCCGGGGCACCCAATCCCTGGGGACACCCCAGAGCACCCTGATCCCCGGGGACACCCCAGGGCACCCCAATCCCCAGGGGGGTGGCAGAGCCCTTGGGCACCCGATACCTTGAGCACCCGCTGCCTCCTGCACCCCAGCTGCTGCCCCCAGTTGAGCCAGTACCCAGGACATCCCAGTCCCCCTAGTGCACCCCAGTCCCGCAGTGCCCTGTCCCCAGCACAGCCTGATCCCCACCAGTGGCAGGGCCCCAGCACATCCCAGTTCTCCTCAGTGCTGCTCCCTCCTGCCCTCCAGTATACTCAGCCCAAGCCTAGTGTGACCTCCATTCCCCCAGTATACCCCATCACAGTCCCAGTACGACCCCCCATTCCCTCAGGATAGCCCAGCCCAGCCCCAGTATGATCTCTGTTTCCTCAGTATAGCCTGTCATGGCCCCAGTATGACGCCCATTCCCCCAGTATACCTCATCACAGTCCCAGTATGACCACCATTCCCCCAGTATAGTTCAGGCCAGCCCCAGTGTCATCCCCGTTCCCCCAGTATAGCCCAGCCCAGCTCCAATATGACCCCCATTCCCCCAGTATAATCCAGCCCAGTCCCAGTGTCACCCCCATTCCCCGAGTATAGCCCAGCCCAGCTCCAATATGACCTCCATTCCCCCAGTATAATCCAGCCCAGCCCCAGTGTCACCCCCGTTCCCCCAGTACAGATAAGCCTAGCCCTCTTATGACCCCCATTCCCCCAGTATAGCCCACCACGGCCCCAGTATGACCCCCACTCCCTGAGTCTGCCCATCCCCACACACCCCAGTGCAGAATGGCAGCTAAGCTGGGGCAGGGGCAAGTGCACTGGTGGGTCAAGCCAGTCCTTGCGTCTGGGGTGGCGGGTGGCCCTGGTGGCAGTGCCCACCCCCTGTCCCGGTGCCACAGGCTTCAACCCGTGCTGGGAGGAGACTCTGAGCTTCCAGCTGCGGGTGCCCGAGCTGGCCCTGGTGCGCTTCGTGGTGGAGGACTACGACAGCACCTCCTGCAACGACTTTGTGGGGCAGTTCACCCTGCCCCTGGCCAGCATGAGGGAAGGTGGGTGTGTGCCCACCCCGCTGCCCCCAGGGATGGGGACAATCCCCTGCCACCCGCTTAGCCCCTGTCTCTGTCCCCAGGGTATCGTCACATCCATCTGCTCTCCAAGGATGGGGCATCCCTGTCCCCTGCCACGCTCTTCGTGCACATTCGATGCAAGAGCCTGTGAGGGCCCCACGGTCCTAGTGGGAGGGACATCATGCCCCCGTGTGGTGGACAACGTGGTCCTCCATGGGGTGGGCACCCTCCTGTGTCAGAGCCACCCTGCTCCCTGTGCAGGGACAGCTTGGGGACACTGCTCGCCTGGCCGCACTGAAAGCAAGGCTGGTTGGGGAACCCCAGGGGTAAGGGAGCCCCTCCATGTTCCATAGTGCCACTCTATCTGCTGGCCTTTGTGCCCTGTTCCTCCCCTCCCTGGCTGTGACCCTGAGAGGACAGGGACGCTGTGACAACCAGGACGGGGCGGCCAGGCCACCGAAAGCCCAACACGGCCCTAGGGAGGTGAGATGGGTGACAGCAACCCCCAACCACTGACCACACTAGATCCCAGCCTGTCCTTGGGCTGCAAGGACAGTGCCATCACCATGAGGTCCCCAGGGGAACCCTGCCACCATGCAGTCCCTGAGGGGACCGTGCCACCCCATGCCCCATCGTGCCCACGGCATCAAGGCTTCACTTGGCTGGCAGCTGCATTCCCAACCCCTGCTCCAGCACCAGCAACAGGCACAGATTTATATCCCGGTGTCAAGCCAGTCAAATAAAGGTTTTATTTTAACAGAGCCTGTCCTGGTGTCCCTGTCACCTCCTGGGGCCCGTTGGGGAGGGGTGGGGAGAGGCTGCAGGGGATAAGGGCTGAGTCCACCCTCAAACACAGCACTGCCACAGGGAGCTGCCAAGCACCCATGGGTGCTGCACCCATGGGGGTCAGAGTGTGGCTCAGGGACAGGGGGAGGGTCCCACCGGACACCCCTCCCACCCAGCCTCCCCCAGCCCAGGACACTGGGGATGTGGGAGGGGATGCGGAGGTACTTGCATAGGTGACAGGGGATCCCGAGCAGGGGGGATGTGATGGCATTGCCGGGGGAGACGTGACAGGCTCTTGGACCCCCACCAATGCCCGGCAGGCCCAGGCCAGGGTGGGCAAAGACCCTCGGGGTCCGCAGTGTGCCACAGGGCACGACGGGCGCACAGAGGGACAGGGAGGCGTGGGAGTGCATAGACGGGATCTTGGCCTTGGCGTGCAGCTTTGGAAAGCTTTGGCTGGGAGGGCAGGAGCATCTCGGAGCTCTTCGTGGACACGGTTCATGTCATGGCAGGAGGCGGCAGGCTGCCCAGGCGCCTGTTTCCCAAGATATCTTGATGGGATAAAGGGTTTCCATGAAAGAAAACAATTCCTTTACCTCAGAGGTTCCCGTAGCACAAGGTGATGAGCCTGGTGGAAGAGGCACCAGGGTGGCTGGAGAGGCTGAAGCCCCAGGGCGATGCCGATGGCATGTTGCAGGGCAGTCGCTTGCAGGAGTATCTGTATTTCCATGCTTCCAGAGAAAAGCAGCCGAGCAGAGAGCCCTGAGGTGCAGCAGCGGCGACAGATCATCACCCTCAATGCCTGCAGCCCCAGTGTCACGAGGGGTGGCAGAGAGAAACGACCCTGAGGAGTCTGAGCCGAGCGGGGTGTGCTGGAGGAGCTCCAGCAGCAGCAAGGAGCCAAGTCCCCCCCGAATCTTCGGACATTGCTGCTCCTCGGTTCAGCGCTTGCCCCATTGAGCAGAGAGGGTTCAAGTCTCCGAGGCTGGGAAGGAGAAGGGACAAGGCATCACTTGCACAAATAGCCCTTAGAAAGGAATTCTGATGTGCTCCCAAGCCTGCGGGGAGGGACGGTGCCATCCTCCCTCTCCAGGCACCCGTGGGAAGGACCGAGTTTAATGGAGGAGCGAGCAAACCGGGGGGAAAACAGCCGAGCAGGGGACAGAGCCCAAAACACCCTCCAGGCAGGCAGGAAGGCTCGGCAGCCCGGCCACTGCATCCCGGTGCTCCCGAGCTGTTCGGCGCAGCAAGCATCTACCTTGGTTGGCCCCGTCGAGAAAAGTCATGGTCCAGCGACCTGGAGGTGGCCTTCAGCAGATGAATGCAACTTGTGTCAGTTTGGAACAGGAAAGATTTAAAATATATATAATATATACTTTTATTATTCACCCGTTAACTCCATTATATGCCAATCATGAGCTAGTTTCAGCAGTTACATTCCCTTGGATCACGTCTTTACGAGGATGCAATTAAATCAAAACAAAGGAGATCGCTGACACCAGCAGGGGAGCGGCAGCCGGCGCTGTGGGATGCAGTCGGTGAATCCAGGCGGTGGGCGGCTGCGCGGCTGGTTTGGTTCCACCTCTCCCAGCGCGGGTCCAGCTTTGGCGGAAAGGACGAGGGCAGCACCTCCGCCAGGCCCGGCTCCTCGGTGGCGCCGCGCGGTCCCAGCAAGGGCTCGCTTACTGCAACACCAGTCCGACCTGGGGGAGCCAACGGAGATGGCAGATCAAGATTTGTCCGAGCACTAGTGTCCTCTGCCCCAGACCCGGCTTTGCGCAGATGCAGCTTGCAAGCCCTTGCCGTGCTGGCTAGGAGGGCTCAGTGTTGTCATGTGAGTTTCCCCACCGGTTTTGGGATATTTGAGAGCAGGGAGAGCCCTGGGCTCGTGGCTCAATGGGTGCACGGACCCTGCCCAGCTCTGATCTGGGGAGGTGATCAAGATTTGGGGTGTGACAAGCCCCACTTTGCCAGCCTGCAAGACAGCCTTGATTTACGAGCCAAGGTTGCTTCTAAGCTAAATAACAACAGATTTGGGAGAAGTTGCTTCCTGAGAGGCTGGTACCAGGACAGGTCCCTCTGCAGGCAGCCGGCACTGCTGGGTGCTCTCTGGCCGCTGTGTGACAGGACAGGCTGGTGGCTGGTTCCAGGCTCCAACCAGCTGGAGCCATCGGCAGCCCCACCGCAGGGTACAGCTAGAGACCGGCTCCCAGCACCAGGCTCTCCAACCCACCGGCTCTCCCAG
Organism: Burhinus oedicnemus; assembly: GCA_008921705.1. Taxonomy (NCBI): domain Eukaryota; kingdom Metazoa; phylum Chordata; class Aves; order Charadriiformes; family Burhinidae; genus Burhinus; species Burhinus oedicnemus. Next base: position 153,445 of record VFFE01007688.1, on the reverse strand, counting down.
CAAGAAAAGGGATTGCTTAAACCTCCCAGCAACCTCCTGGAGCTTTTTGAAAGGCTCACTGGCACAGCAAGGCTGGTTTAAGGCGTGCAGGCTTGTACCCACAGAGACCTGGCTTCATGCACTCTGCAAAGGGAACCAAAGCCCCGTTACTGCCATTAAGGCATTAATTAGCTGTTGCGACGTAGTGCAGGCAGGCTGCAGTGCTGCGCAGCTGGGTGGCTTCTGGTTCTCAAGTACCATCCTCTCCAAGGCAGGTCTGGACCAGACAGATGCTGAACCACATCTTCAGGGTGGAGACACAGTAGCAACCAGGTGCTCCCTAAAAACGGCCCAGGGCAGGCAGACAGGGTGTCTACAAGTGCAGCTACAAGTGCTCAGAGCTGCTGGGTGAGCAGTGAGCTGCTGGCCATGGGGACAAGGTGACACCCCAGAGACCCTGTGGCTCAGCCCCTCTGCACGTGCTACGAGTGACCGCACTGGCAGAGCTCCCCATCATCACAGGGCGCTGCTCAACAGCGACCCAACGGCTCTCAAGCTCGTCTGCTCTTCCCTTCATCTCATGCCACCACAACAGACTGACACACAGGCTACAGTGCTGCACGGCGACACCTGGGTCCAGTGTGGGCTCAGAGGGTACAGCAACCACCTCCCATGTATGGACAAGTGACTGTCAACCACTGGTGTCACATCTGTCACCCTGCAGCCCTCTGCCTGTCTCCTCTCTGTACCTGGCCTCCTTCCCCAGAGGGAAGAGGTCATCCGTGCACACATGTGTGAGATTAAGGACTCTGAACCTGCACTAGTCCAAGAGCAAAATGAGTCTGGTGAGGCAAGTGGCGAGTGCTTTTCCCAGGGACACCCTCTGTGCTGGCACAGTGGGAAGCGCACAGAGGAGGTGTCACTGCATTCACCCATTACTGTGTCTACTGCTGGCCTGGGAATGCTGAGGTGTGTGTGACAGTGCACTCATCTCCCTGGGGACTGCGGGGACAAGACCCCTTCCCATACGCTGGAGGACGCCACCATCCAAGGCACTGACCTTCTCTGGTGCCATGCTGGGACACTTCCAATTGTACAGGTAATACTGCAGGTTGCCATCCCCAATCCCAAACTTCAGCTTCTCCAGGAAGGTTTTGTTTTCCATGAGATCCAGTGCATTGAAGACGTCGAATCCTTTCTGCATGGGCAAGACATGAAGCCATCAGCTCCCTCTGCTTACATGGTGGGGAGTTCATCCCATCCGTGAGCTCTGTCCCCTCTCCTGCCCAGCTTTGCACCCCCAGAAGAAGGGAGCGAGGCTGATGGGGAAGAACTTGGCATCAGCATACCCACCCTCAGTTCAAGCGCTATGGACATAGGACAATATAGTTTGCTGTAAGAAACCAGCAGACACCCTGAGCTCAGCTCAATGCTAGCCAGAGGGTTCAGGCTATGCCTGCATCCCTCTCCTAGGTGGCAGATCCTTCAGGATTTGGATTTGTATGCCCTGGGTACAAGCCCTGCCCCGTGGCCGGCCCTCCCCATAAACCCAAGGGCAGCCAGGCAAGCGGTGAGCTGCCCGGTGCCTGGCGGTGCCGCCTCGGCCTTGCCAGCACTCACCGACTTGGCGAGTATGAGAGCATCGCTCATGAGGTCGATGAGAGGCGTCTTGGTGTGAACATTGTAGAAGGAGTAAGCAGCTTTCAGGCTCTTGTGAGTCGGGTGGTTCATGATAGTGGAGGGCAGCGTGTAGAAGCTCAGGAAGTCTGTCACCTCCCCTGGGGTGCTCTGGAAGCCAGAATTGACACCGCAACATGTCAGAGCCAGGATAAAGCCCATCTGGAGCCTTAGAGGGGCTTTGCCAGTCTGAGTGATGTGTGGGCGCCCTGTGAGGAGACTTGGGGCAGCCCAGCATGGAGAGGCACCATCCTCCCACAGCTCAAACCTCCCACCCTGGAAGAGCATCTCACTGCCTGGGGTAGCAACCTCCCCAGTTGCTCCCACAGCTCGCTGCACACTCTTCCAGTGGAGGCAGAAGCCCAGGAAAACACCCCCTCGTGTTGCTCCTGCCCCCTCACCTCTACCACAAAGGTGTCAATGATGTTCTCCTGAGGTAAGAACCAGTGCTCCACCTCCTCTTGGCTCATGACGGGCGTCAGGTGGAACTGCTTCAGGTACTCAGTCAAGAGCTTGTGCACTGCAGAGATATCTCTGTGCTCCATTGGCCGCAAGCCAGGAGTCTTGGGAATCTACAGAAAGTGGGACAAATCATTTGTGTTGCTTGCACAGTGGCTTTTATCACCCAAGGGCTCTCCAACAAGCAGCACAGAGATGCTCTCTGCTTAGATCAGCCCATTTTCAGTCCCACAATCCAGCACTCTCCCTCCCAGCCCTGCTTGCCTGGCGTAAGGATGGATGCGATCGGCCGTGAGACCGATGGCAAAGACCACAGAGAAGCACAGCAGGTCCCAAAGCCCCACGTGCCAGGTCAAGTCCTGCTGGAAGTGGCCTCCTACCCACTAGCGACACAAGATGTCTGCTTCCCTCCAGGCCTTTGCTCCCATGCATGGTGGGGACAGGCTGGGAGACGTGCCCCGGGCACCGCAAGGAAGCACCTGATGTTATTTCCAGTTGGACTAGATTTCTAATCTAGGGTTGGGATCGCTCAGCAATGCCCAGATCACGCAGCACGGACTGCTTCTGCGCCTGGATTTCTGCGCAAAATTCAGTAGCTGCAGAACAGCAGCTGGTGCCTTTGCTGAGGCAGGAGGCAGAAGACAGGAGCCATGTGCTGCCCAGCACTAAAGCAGCGCTCTCCAACCGAAACGAGCAGCTCTGACCGACAGAAGGAAGCCAACAAGGTCGGGGAAGGTGGTGGCAATTTTAATGCTTTGTTTGTTTTTGTCTCCTATATCCAGCTGGGGAACTTCCCCAGCAGGACAACTGCAGTGACAGAACTGATCAGTTTGACTGAAGAATGAGGGACTAACACAATTCAAGGTCACTCCGAGGCTGTGTTTGGACAGATGAAGGCTGTCATATCTGTGTTCTCGTTTTACCAGGAGGACAGGATATGACTCACCATGAAACAAAAGCTCACAGGGTCCTCTAGCTGCAAGAATGTGCCCTTAAAATGCAGGTACCCAGGCAAAAATAAATAAAGATTAAATAAAGCGCAACGGCTTGACAGAGTCATTTACTACATGAAACAAACCCCAGTTCTCCAGACAGAGGACTTGACCTCAGCCGAGATGTTTGTGTCTCCAGTTCCCAGCCTCACCCCTTGCTCAGCGAGGAGCAATACGTGAGCTCTGCCTCCATGGCTCACAGCCCCGGCTGGCACCCACCTCGGGCAACCGGTAAAGCTTCATGGTACGTTGCATAGTCATGTTCCTGCTCAGGTGGGAAAATTTGACCTCGATGAGCTTCCGAGGATTCAGGGACCGGTGCCAGTACCTGCAGAAACACACTCGCGGTGGGAGACTTGTTCTGGGCCAGCAGGACAGCCGCACGGGCACAAGGTTCTCGTAGCTGCCATGAGAGGGCAAGCGAGAACATCACGCCGGCTCATGAAGAGGCCAGCAGCTCCCACAGAGAAAAAAAAGGGCGGCCTGAAGCGCCTGTGCTGCAGAAAGTCTCCTGTCTTGTGATACATGAGTAGCTTAAGCAAAGCTACTTGACGTAATCCTGGAAGGATAGTGTGGGGAGGAGAAATCTGGACTGGAATCAATCTCTCCTGTCCTGGGGAATCCCACACACACCACACACCACTGAGGGTATCCTGGCAAGGGAAGGTCTGCAGACCAAAATCTCTTTGGAGAACAATAGACACTCACCTGCAAGTCCCCACAGGCTTTGGCAGCACCACTCCTGCAGTGTAAACAGCCTGAAAGATCCCCTCCAGATGAACCCGCCGCGTGATCTCACGGATCAGAACTGGAGCCACCCGTTTCGATCGCAACTTTTTGTGGACACAGAGGAAGTTTATCTCTACCATCTTCTTCTCTCTTGGGAATGAAACAATGCAGAGCATGAGACCCGACTGTCCTGACCTGGGAGGATCAGTCCAACACCCTGGGCAATTTACCTCCAGCCCCTTCAAGAGAAAGAGGAGGCAAAGCCTTGGGGAAGGCCAAGGGGCAAGGGCTAGGTTTGGAAAACTCTCCTTTAAGCTGTTACCCAAGGTTTTCCCAGGGAAAATGGTCTCCATCCAGCTCTGGAGGATTTCTGTAAGACAGAGCTCTAAGCTGACCTAACTCGTTGAGGAAAACAGCCTTAACAGCTGCTAACTGCAAGCTGACCTTGCAGAGAACATCACTGCCCATCTTAAATATCCCCCACCCTCTCCTTGAAGGAGCAAAGCATTTCCATGCCTGAATGGTGTAGGTCTGCCTCAGTCAGGAAGGAAAACGTAGCCAGACCTCCTGAGCACTCCCAGGAAGCCCCACATGCCATCAAGGGGCAGGGTAAGAAAAGCAGCCGAGCAGCACTCACGTGTCATAGATGTGGATAGTGGCTGGAATTGCGCTGATAAATCCAACCAGCTTCTTGCTGGAGACAACCCTGACTCCACAGTGCCACTGGGGCAACCAGCCCGGAGGACGCAGCGCCCTGGAGCAGAGACACACTTCAGAAGTCACGTCCCATCAAAGGTCCCCCATGTACCTCCTCCTGCCTCCCGCCTCCCTCTGCTGCCCTGGGACACCCTGTGTCCTGCTCCAACTGCCTGACACAGCTGCGGGTTTGCAGGCAGGAGGATGAGAGGGTGACAGTGATGTGACAAGGCAGGACCACCAGCATCCAGGGCAATTCCTGCACTTTGTGGCCAAGGCAAGTTCTCGCTAGTGACACAGGAGGAAAGTCATGTTCCTCGATTCGTGAATGCCCTGAGGAAACAGCAGCTCTGCTGCAACAGGACTCCAAGTGTTATTGCTGGCAACATTACTTGGCAGCCACCTTCATCCTACAGCTCCGGGGCACCGGGAAGCTCCGCAGTTACCAGGATTTTTACAAATGCTCCAGGGATCAAACCAAAGAGGAAAATAATCCAGTTTTAGGCTCCCATATCTCAAAGAAGCCAGAGGCGGGCAGGACTGGGCAAGAGACCCCTCTCACAGTGTACCTGGGACACCACACACACATACGGTGACAGATGGGGAAGGGAGAAGTGAGACAGGATAAGCAAAGGCAGCTGCAGCACTGTCACCAGGATCAGACTTGCCAGCATCCAACACCCTCTGCTCCGCAATCGTGGTGCCACTCACCACAGCAGGAACTCGGGAGAGTAATCGAACCGGAACATGTTGTCATCGTCCTCCACATAGTTCTCGTTCAGAAGCGTGTACAGCTCTTTCAGCTAAAGCAGGACAGACCAAGCAGGTCAAGAATGTTATTCAGCCGTCACACGCCTCAGCTGCCCTCAGACTGGACCCTGAACACATTTTGTGTGGCCATAACAACAGGAGGTGTGTGCAACCATGTCCCTGCTACCGGCACATCTCCCTGCTCCATGCTGCTGGCTCCGACCTCCTGAACTGATGCCATTGCAGTTCCAGGTAAGCAGCAGGACACAGAGATAAGTCCTACTGCCCTTGGGTCATCTCCCAGGGAGGTTAGTCACCGTCTGGAGGGTCTTCCTAAGGGAAAACTCCTGGCTTCAGGCATCTTTACACTTAAAGAGCATGTGGAGAAGTGTCTGTTCATACCCATGAAGAAACCAGGCCAACCTGGCCAACATGGGATGGGTGAGAGGTAACTGCACGGTGGGGGAAGTCAGACCCATCTAACTCCAAGGAGACCGTGTGACCACTCTGCTGGAGAGTTGCTTAGTGTGGTAAGAGACGTGTTCCCATTTCCAAAGCCATCTTTGGCAGTCCAAGCGTAGAACTGCCAACCGTGCAACGGAGACACCCTCCCAACACACACGTGCCGAGCTGCCTGTACTCACCACGCCTCTATCCCCAAGGTCCAGGGCATCCCAGGTGAAGCCCTGAGGCAAGGTGTATGGCTCCTGACGAATATTGTCTTTGTCTGGCTCAACGGGACCGTGGGTGTTCACCACTTCTCCTGTAAGACAGAGCAGGGCACCATGAAGATGCTCTCTGCTGTTTGAGGCTAAGTCTCCACGACAACTCGATCTGGTGACCAACGTGCCCCACTTCCCCAGTGTGATCTCCCACCCCAAGTCCCTGGCGCAGACAGCCAGGGATCACTATTTCACCCACCCAGTTTGGGATGTGCCATGCGTTCAATGCGACACAGGGGCAGAGAATCAAAACTCCTCTTTCAGGGGAAATGGTAGAGCCGATCGGGCAGCAGAGAGGAGGCGACCAAACTGATCAGAGCTTCAGAGCTATGTCCTCTAGGTCCACAAGCAATGCCTTATCCTTCCCATCCCCACAGTCCCAGCCTCGGCCAGCATTTTCTCATGAGCTGCTCCATCAGATAGCAGCTCTCTCCCTGCCAGCTCTGGCCCCTGCCGTTTGGCAAGCATCAGGGTTTCCTTCCCACTGTGCTTAAAGAAGAGCTGCAGCAAACAAGACAACTTTTGTTGCAAAAACACTGACTCATAAAGCCCCCGACTCAGCCAAGAGATGTTGGTTCAAGCACCGGCTTTCTCGGGGATGTCAACACAGCGGCATCACTTGAGTGCTGCCAAGAGAAGCAAGCCGTGCTAATTAGGAATGCCCTTAAAAAGGGATTGAAAAGGTTTCCAGGCAATGGGGAGGTGAAGAAAAGCCCAGAGCAAGAACTGCCCCCATCACACCCACCCAGGGCGACTTCCAGAAATGCTCACCCCTGGCCGTCCTCTCTGTTTTGAGCAGGTGCTGAACCGCTCTTAAATCCGGCCCCAAAAATCCCATAGCATTTTTGTTACCCGACCCTAAATAGCCTCGTGTACGTAACGCTGCGTGCCAGAGCATGCTCCTGAGCAAAGACCACGAGAGACACTGGGACCCAGAGTGGTCGGCAGCCAGAGCACAGCCAGCAATTTAGTGTATGGAGGAGCAGGCTGGTTTGTGCCTCTCCTTCCTCAGAAGATACCTTCCACCCTTCCTCCAGGGTTTACCCAAGCAGAAATGATGTCTGCCATGTCCAGGATCCTTTGGGAAAAAGGGCAAATGCAAGATCAGGATTTGCTGTCTCACATAACCCCATGCCATCTCACTTGGATTTTCCCAGCACAAAGTTGAGTCCATTGCTCCCAGCAAACAGTCTTTGCGGCCAAAGGAAGCCTCGGACTGGTGCTGACAACACGAAAAGGGCATAAAACACAGTGTTTGCAGCATGAGGGGTCAGACACAACCCCATGAAGGAAATGACTGAAGAGCAGCCAACTTGAAGCCATGACAAGCTTCAGGTAAATCTAGAAACTATGAGCTTGGACTCATCCTTTAGTTCTCTTGAGCTCTGCATGGATTTTGCGGGGGGATGCAGGCATGGAGAGACTAAGCGAAGTGATCCCAGGCACCCCAGGTGCGCTGCAGGTTTGCTCCAATTAGCTTGGGAACAAGCACGTTCCAGCCATGCAGCTCTGCGGCAGTGCATTCCTCTTCCTTTGAGATCTGCTCAGCTGCCAAGCACTCCTGCCATGCTGAGGAACGCCTCGTTACCGACAGCAGATCACTTTTGACACAGGTTGACAGCACCAAGAGCAAACTGGAGGATGGGCTGGAGCAAGGACTACAGCTGGGAAGCACAGACGGGCTGTTTGCAGGGGGACAAGTGGATGAAGAGATAGGATTCCCCATCTTTAGACAGGCATGGCAGCTCGGGGGTGCAGATGCTCATGAGGTTTGTGCCTCCCCTCTCCCAGCTCAGCCCCAGCACCTGCCCATGCCAGAGGTTGATGTGAGCCTAGCAAACCAAGGATGTGGCAGCTCAGCACACGGACCGAATTCCCTGAGAGGCTCCCATCACTGGCTTGTCACTCTCACCCCGAGTTACCTTCCCCACCGAGGACCCCTTGCTGGGAAGCTTCAACCCCGAGAAAGGGGAAGAGTTGGTTAGCTCCAAGTCCCCTAGGACTTGGCAAGAGAACGGCTGGCAACACCCCGCATGGAACTCGGGCACAGACGACTGGGGAGACCCAATTCAAGGGCTAAAGACTGAGATTAAGGGATGCCCAAACGCAAGAGGCATCAAAACAGATGTCTGAAATGGCTCCTCATCCCTCTCGACACCCTCAGCTGCCTGCACAGCTCTCCAGCAGCAGGGCTGGCCACTCAGTTCCATGATTCCATGCGGGACAGGGAGCTACTGGAGAGGGTCCAGCATAGGGCAACAAAGATGACTGGGGGATTGGAGCACCTCCCTTATGAGGAAAGGCTGAGAGAGCTGGGACTCTTTAGCCTGGAGAAGAGAAGGCTGAGGGGAGACCTTATTCTTGCTTAGAAGTATCTAAAGGGTGCGTTGAAGGAGGATGTTCCATTCAAACACAAGAAAAAACTTCTTTATAGTTAGGGTGACAGAGCACTGGCACAGGCTGCCCAGGGAGGTGGCAGAGTCCCCTTCTCTGGAGATTTTGAAGACCCGCCTGGATGCAGTCCTGCGTAATGTGCTCCAGGCATTCCTGCGTCAGCAGGGGAGTTGGACTAGATGATCTCCGGAGGTCCCTCCTAACTCTGAAAATTCCGTGATACTGAATGGTGGACAAGTGTCACTGAAGCCTTTGAAGCCCAGACAGGACAGCAGTGAGGGGCCATCCAGGGACTTGCTTGCTGGCTAGAGACCAGCTTCTCTGGGCTCCTTTGAGCAGCCTGGGGACCACAAGGCTTCCCCCAAAGAGCATGAAACGGCAAGGGGCTGTACATACCTAGCTTGGGCACTGGTTGCGTATCCCAGAACTGGTAGCTCCTCTTGCTGGCTTCCTCCACGGTTTTGGCAGGGCCCTGACCTACAGAGAAGAGCTCGATGGCTTTTTGAATCTCCTGGATCCTCTCAGCAGGTAAAGAGTTCATCTGAGGGCAGAAAAGGAAGGTGGAAAGACAAAATGAGTAAGCTGAGCCACCCGGTCTGTATTTCAGCTCCTCATTACGGGAACTTGGAGCTGACCCTGCCAGGAAGGGGAAAGCAGGGAAAAGAATCACTTCCCAGCCTAGATCCTCTTGTAACCCTCTATAAAATGGATGAACCCTTTTACCAGACATCCACCACACATCTAGACCTGGTTTCTAGGCACTACTGGGTCAAAGGAGATAGATGAAGTGCCTTAAAATGCTTTAAGCTTCAGTTAAGGAGGGCGCCTGTGAGCCCCAGGAGCAAACCTCCCTGCCTCACCTTGGCTAACATCCACGCAGAGACACCCTGGGTCAACCCACACCCAGCGTTTGGGCTTTCTGCAGTGGCTTTTCTCTCTCACTGCTTCAGCCTCCTCCATGTAAGCTAGATCCGTATCTGCGAACTGCAGCTTCTAGAGGAGACCCTGGGCACCGTGGACCAGGACAAGGCAGAGAGGCTGAGTCAAGATGAAGGACACTTTCCTCCTCCTCCCCAGGCAGACCTTGGCAGGGTGGGCAGCTCTGTGCTGAATTCACAATCCCAGCTCCTCCCTGATTCCCGGTGAAGTTAGTTTGAAACACTCAAAGCCCCACTTTAATGCTTTGCATAGTCAGAAGGACAAAATATTAGAAATATCTGGATGGAACTGGGCATCGGACAGAAACAGCCTCTGTTGATGTGCAGATCTCTGTGTGTGTCCCCTGCCACAGGACCAGAGGGGACAAGAGGGGTGACTGCCAGCACTGGGAGGGACAAACCTTGCGTGTCACATGCTCCTTCACGAAGCACCAGCTGCTAGTCAGTATTGGGTAAAGCCAAGGGGGGTAAGATAGACCCTGCTCTGACCCGGCTGCTGTTCTTATGTTAATCAAGCAAAAATCAACAACATCAGACGTTGTCCAAGAAGTAGGAGAATGCGTTCATTGTGCTGGCTGCGGGCAGGAGAGGAAGCTGGCAGGTGGCAGCATGGCAGTTCCCTGCCTGCGAGGAGGCAGCTGGTGTCTGGAAAGAATAACTTGGAGGCACTAGTCTGACCCTTTCACCGCAGAGCTGGAACTGGATGGGATATCCAGCCAAGGACCACGTTTACCCTGGAGCGCTCCGCAAACACCTCCCGCAGCATCAGAAATTCCCACACACAGAGCCAGGCAGGGAAATTACTCTAAACCTTAAGTTTTTTTGAGGAGCCAAGTGCCTAAAACCAGGACTGGGAGACTCTTTCCTTGCCCTAAGCTACATTGGAGAGGTTGAGGACAGGGCTGCAACTCTGGGAAGGGGTCAGTCACCTTCGTTGACTGGTCCTGAGCCTGGTCAGGCTGATCTCCTCCTTTCTCTTTCTTCCGTTTCGGTTTCTTTTTCTTCTTTTTGGCTCCACTGTCATTTGCTGGACTTAAGCCACTAGGGAACAAAAGAGACATAACTGGAACCCTTTCTTTTACTGGAGTACATTTAAAGGGTTCCTGAAGCTTTGTAAACAAAATACAAGCTCCCTGCTCTGAGTCCAAGTGTCCAGGAGGAGGTATACCCAGTGCACGGGGAGTGCTGCCATGCATCCTCTCCCCAGCATCCCCTCCCAGCAGCGAGCTCCCAAAAAGAGACCAGCGCCAACATCTCCCACCCCGTGGGTTTGCTCAGCAGTGGGGAGCAAGCCCTGCACCACAGGTGACCGCATCTTTGCCATCACATCACCTTGCTCAGCCCCACTTGCCCAAATCCACCCCGCTGAGTGGCAGGGATGCTCAGCTTAGGCTTTTTCCTCCTCTCTGAGCCCATGGATGGACATGGGAGCAGCAAATACTGGTCCAGACTTGGAGATCAGGCACCACAGCAGGTCCAGGCACCGTGTCAAATGTCACCCCATCTGCAGAGGTGCTGATCTAGGGAGATGGGTGGCTGTTATATTGGAAAATAATTACATTGTTATGCTGGAGCCAGAAAATTGAGACCAAGCAGCAAATCTCTTTGGGAGCGCAGGGTGGGAAGCACCTGCGCCAGGGCATCGCTCCTCCTTCCAGGGATGCAGGGCAGCCCTGGACATCCAGATGATGATCATCCCAAAGCAGCCGTGGGCCTGAAACCCTGCACTGAGCCCAGCCTCACCGACGGGCAAGTCTGGCAGGGACCTGATGCCAAAATACAGGAGAGGCAGCTGCTGCCAGCACAGCATATGTGATCTCACCCCCACGTGAGATAACCCAACACAGGACAGATGATAATACTGCTGTGAAGCTGGGGCACCCCAAACCAGGAGCCTCCCTGCCAATGGTCCCCAAAACAAGGTTACAGTCTCTGAAAGGGTCATGGCGCAGGTGGAAATTCAACCCCAGAGATGGCTGGAGTGGGACTGAGCAGAGGGATGAGAGGGGAAGAGGGGGGACACCGGGCCAGGAGCACTTTGCCAGCAGCTGACACACACGAGGGGTCTTCTGCAAAGCACACCATCAGTGTCTCTCAGCTCTGTCCCGTCCCTGTCAATGGCACAGAGTTTGTTTTGCAGTAAAACTGCAGCATCTTTCCCTTTCTGTTTTCAGCGAGGATGAAAACCTATGTCTGGCTCAACAGGGAGAGGACAGAGCCATGGAGAATCCCAGGTGGGAGCTGCTCTTTGCATCAAGCAGCATTTCCACAGCACCTACAACCACAAAGCCCACCACTGGCTGGCACCACTGCCCACACCGGAGCAGTTCCAGCTGGAAACCAGTACAAGCTCTGCGGGACTGGGTCTGCCCCACCTGCACTGGGGACCTCAGTCAGCCCAGACGCTGTGGGACATGTCCCTACTCTCCTGCACCCAGGGACCTCATCCTCTTCTTTCCCCAAATCTCAGCTTGGGCATCAAAGCCAGTGTATTTTTTACTCTACGATATAGAGATGTTTCTTTCCTTGCACCCCCAAAACGATCGCTGCTTTCACAGCAGGGATAACCACACAGCTCTGATCTGCCTAGAGGCAGACGGTGAACCAAAAGCACCGGCCAGCCTGGAAACCCCCCCCGAATGCTGCTTACTCCTGGACCAGATTAATGTCTTTACCAAACACATGATAACAGCGAAGAAGGTGGAGCAAGGAAAGGAAAGAAGAAACACTTTGGAAAATATGTTGGAGCAACATCCAACTATTTATTTCAGCAAGGCCAGGAGAAGAAGAGAGCTGGGAGGGGAATAAGGTTTAAAAAAAATCCCTGGGCTGAGCCGCAAGTGAGTTTTGAAACCAGGGAAAAGTGGATTGAGAAATGTTTTTTTTGAGGGATGGGTGCGGGGATGCCTGCGGACAGCAAGGCCGCTGATGCTCACAGCGCAGAAACCCGACATACTGGGCAGGCGTCACCCTGCGGAGCAGAGACGGCTGGTTTGCAGGACACGGAGCAGCTGAGCTGGGGAAGGCTTTCCTCTGGACAAAACCTGAACAGCAGCAAGGACTCTGCTAGATGGCATTTGTTTGGGAAAAAGATTCCCATCTATCAGCAGAGCCCCATGTGAAACACCAGGAGACGGCAAGTGTTTGTTGATCAGCATGTTGTGTAAGGCAAGCTGCTCCGCCAAAGGGCACTCGATGAGAAGCCCCTCCTCTTCTCCAAAAGCACTTCAAGAGCTTGCAGCGGAGCAGAGAGAGGAGCAGTCACGAAGCCGCCGCTCTGCGGGGACCAGCATCCTGCAGCGCTGCTGAACCATCCCTGGGGGGGACATCTCACCTTTCCTCCCATCCCCGGGAAAGGGCTTTACCTCCACCCAGGGAGACGTGAGCTCTGACATGACAGCAAAAGTAATTACAGCAAAGCGGTGCTGACACCACTATTGATTTTGGTGACAAATGCGCAATGGGTTTGCGTTTTGTGTTTTTTTAACTCCTTGTGGAGGAGCATGGGCGAGACCTGGCAGATCCCCAACCAGCCGGGACAGCCACACTGAGGTCCTGGGACAAGCCAAACCATCCACCACGGAGTTGCAATGAACACATCCAACTGATTTCTTACCAATTTTAACACCACAAACTGACAGCATGAGGGGGGTTTGAGAGCACATGTCAGGGCAGATGCTGGAAGCCGCCCCTTCCAAAGGAGATGGACACATTTTCCCGGGTCACCTCCGAGTTGGGATGCTGCGGGTGTCAGACGCGACAAACAAAATCCTCCCAGCCCCTGCGTATTCAGTCAGCATCGCTTTGCTTCATAAATCAGAGCTGCCAACTTCCAGCTTGCTGCTAATGAGTTCAGCCCAACCAATATCGCTTCAGCCCCACACCAGGCTCACAGGTAAAAGCACTGAGAAAAAAACCTTCCTGATTTACGAGCAAAGCTGTCGTGACCTGGAAGAAATCAGGGTGGCATAAGGTGGGATGAGGTTTTCCATTCCTAGGTGCTGTGGCACAGGGAAGGGCCCTGCTCCAGCCAGGAGACGAAAACCAGCCTGGCAGAGGAGTCACCAGCATGGCATTAATGCTGGAAAACCTGAAGGTCCAACTCGCTACACCTAGGGAAGCAACAGTTATAGGTATTTTCTGTTTTAAAGTCCATTTAGGAAAGCAAATATCTTCTTCTTCACGCTTCAGTGTAGCTGCAGCCCCTTGGATGCTCCCCAAATTAATGACAATGTCCCACCGGTGTCCTGGGACGAGCCGCCACCATCCAAAATCCCATCTGATGCAACCCATAAAGCTGTGAGGGCTGAAGCCTGGTTTCACCCCCCAGGAAGGGTTAACTGCCAGGCCAGCTCCTGCCTGACAGCCCATGGCCTTCCCAGCTGCGCTTACGGCTTTTTTCCTCCCATATCTCCTTTCCAGCTTGAGCTGCTTTGAGAGATAAAGCGGGTGGAGAAGGGCGCATTGGCTGCTCTATGAGAAACATCTTCCGATTACCCACGGGATCACAACGGTCCGTTTTCTGATGAAGGAAAGCACTTTTCCCTTCTCCCGGGAAAGGCATTGCTGCTGTCATGGCCATTACCTACTGCTGCAACCCCCCTCCCCCACTGCCAGACGGCTCCTTGAGTTCAAGTGAAAGGAGCCCACATTAACCGCTGCACAGAAAGTAATACTCATAACCTGTGCGATCTCAAAACCAGACTTTTGGAAGCACCTCAATAAACTGGCTGGGCTTGTTCAAGGTGAGACACGCTCAGACTGACCGTCCTCCAGCAGCTCAGCCCCTCTGGAGGCTGGCAAAGACCAGACACGTTCAGTAACAGACTGGTGCTCGGCACCCAGTTACCTATCATCTGGATCCATGTGCACTTCCGCTGTATTCCCAGATCCAAGAGCTTTATTTTTGCAAGGCGGGGGAAGAAAGCACAAGCTCTCTATAGCTCCTGGGTTCCTGAAGCCCAGTGGGAAGCTCTGGGTTGGCAGGGGGCGATTTTGACGGCAGGGCGTTATTCCCCATAGTGTACACGCTGTGGCAATCAAAACGCCACACCTGAGCTCACAGACTGTCTCACACCTAAGGCAGCAAACGGTACCAAATGCTGCTGGTTCTTCCTCAAAAACCAAACTGGAAATGCAGATTTGGACAAGGGCTTGTGCAGTTTGCAATTCCACCGCACAGCCTGGCTTCCTAGCCTGAAAGGTGTCAGATGAGAAATAATAGATCCCGGCTCTGTATTTAGGTGCTGGAAAATCCTTATGCCAAACCTGGGGCTAATCGGGCATGGTACTTAGGTTGTAATCTCATTAGGGGCCGGAGCGGGGAGGGAGGCTCTGCAGATGGTGGAGCACAGGTCCCAAAGCAGAGTGCACCGTTACTGCTCTCCGTATAATACCGAAAACTAAATTTTCCATGTTAGAACACAGGTGGTTGTCCCAGGAACATCCCCTCACAGTATAAGCGCAGGCAGGGATTGCCAAACCAGGCAGCTGCCTGCTGTCCCACCGAGAAAAGCCCCTTTGCTTTCCCCACACCTCATCCAGCAACAATCCAGTTCGTGCCGCAGGACCCTGCCCAAACTTTGCCCACCCAAAGCTTCTTCCCTGCATGGTTTTGCCAACAACTGACCCATTTCACAGGGCTGGGACAGTCAAATCCCTGGTCTCACCCCTGCTGCTTGCTGCACGTGAACTGACAAATCCCACCGGGCTCGCAGCAGCTCCGGGGAACAGAGCCCGTGCCAGCATTCCTGCCTTTCCGCTGTCTTTTATCTACAACAGGAATAAACCTTCCACTGACACCGCAGACGCGATAGGAGCCCTCTCCGCACAGAAGAAATTGCAATAAATATGAAAGTGGGATTTTTTTCTTTGGGAAATCAACTCGGACGGCTGCAGTGGAGAGCAGTGCAGCCACTTCCTAGTGCTGACACAGGACCAAGGCAGAGGAAACTCAATTCCTCTTTCCTGTCCTTAAAAGGAAAGGAAGTATTGCTCTCACTAAGTAATAGTTTTATGTTTTAAATCGCAGAGCCAAGATCCAGCGGCTGTCAACACGAACTGGGCAGAGGCAGGACTCCAAGCATCGCTCTGCAAATCCCAGTGGCTCAAAGCACTTTCCCTGCCCCATTTTTGGGGACAGCGTTCAGCTGGGGTGACCAGAAACACTCCCACAGCCCAGCATAACGTGACAGTATGAAATCAACAGAACCAATGTGCACCAAGAAAGAAAACCACCACTTTTCCTGCCGCTTGGTCTTTTCTCTCCTAAGTGGATCTGTCATTAGGTTTTGGGGAGGGACAAAAGATTTGCCAGGGAGCTCCACAGCCTCTGTGGCTTGTGCTCGTTATCACTCCGCCCATCAGCCACGTTTTTAACGTTATTTCCTGAGTGATCTGAACTCTCTAAGTGTATTTGCTACAGGACATTTCCCAGGCTGCCCAGTTAGCTTGTTGCACTTCAATGCTCGCCCTAGTTGGGGCAGGTAACTGCATTTTAACTGCTCAGAGTTGCAGAAGGTGCGATGCCCGTGCTAGGGTAGCAAGAGGGCTCAAGAACACACCTTTTCCTGGCAAAGGGCAGGCTGAACCGCTGGGCTGGGAAATAACGGTGATTAAGCACCGCGTCTCCTCTCTGCTTGGCTCTGGTTTCCACAAACCTAATCATGTCAGAGGGAAAGAAAAGAAAAATCTCCCCAAGCATGGCTAAACCTATTAAACTGAGACATGGTGCCACACCCGGGAGGCAAATAAAATATAAACAGGCATCTGTGCTGTCATAAAAAAAGCCTCTGTGATATTTCTTGCGTGACCTTTTACTCACTTCACTTAGCAGACAGGCAGGATTGCCTACGGAAAGCTGCCGAAGGAGGGAGAAGAGCTCTTCAAGCCAACGGTCTCCGTGCTGTAGGTCTGGGAAAGCAGCTGCTGGGGCACCAGGCAAGCAGGAAGAGGAGCCTGGCGAGGCTCGGGTGTGCAAAGCACAAGGCACAAAACCTCTGGAAACCTCTGGAAACACGTGATGTTCCCATGCCCTGCTGTACGCAAAGCCAGCAGGAACAAGGACAAAGCCTCTCCTGCAAACCACAGGCATGGCAAGGTAGCTCTGTGCCTTGTTAATTAAGGCAGTGAGTAACGTGGGTACTACGTTACGGATTTTAGATCTTTCCCACCTAGATAAGGACCTGCCTCGCCGTGTGCGCTCACTCCCAGCTCAATTGTTGCTATTTCACCATTTTGTACCTCTGGACGCCATGCTCCTCAAACCACAAGACAACATCAGCTGAGCTTTGCAAGACCCAGGGCTGTGTTTAGGATAACGACGGGACAGGTTTGTAGAAGCCTGGGCTTCCTCCGGGGCACAGCAATGGCCGTGGGAGGCCACAGGCTCTGGGGAACAGGACAATGCGCCCAACCATGCCACCACCCTGGGTGCCACCCGCGGTATCGGAGATGCCAACAGGAGGACAGGGCTGGTGCTGGAGGACTGGGGGAACGTGGGGAGACGCACCCTAACGTATGGACAAAAAAAGCTGCGAATTAGGGTAATTTCTGCCAAAAAAAGGCACTCGCGGCCCCTTTCTGGCCGGCCCGCAGACACCCCGCCGGCCGTCACCCATCCGCGCCACGGACGAGCCCGACCCCGCTTCGCTTCAGAACACGCTCCCACAGCAGGCGTGAATGGGAGCCAGCGGGCCCGTCCCCCCCCGCCAGAGCGACGGGCAGCTCGACCAATCGCAGCGCTGGATGCTGCATAACGGCCAATGAGCGCCCCAGCGGGGCGGGGCGCCGCGCACTTCCCGGCCGCTGCCCTCCTCAATGGGCCCGGCCGCCGCCGCGGCGGGCGGCCCCGGCCGCCGCTCACCCCCGGTTGGAGCCGTGCTCCGCCTCGTTCTCGCAGTCGCTGCAATGCTCGTGGTCGTTCTCCTCCGCCGACGGCCGCGGAGGCCTCGCCGGTGGCCGCCTCACTGCTGTCTCACTGTCGTCCGCCATCTTGAAACGGGGCCTCGGCGCCTGCCGCACCCCCGCAACAAAGCGCTCCGCGATTGGACGGCGAGTCGCGGGGCATGCCGGGACCGGTAGTCTGCGCGGCCGTGCGGCGGGCGTGCTGCGCCGGGGCCAGGACTACAGTTCCCGTCGGCCTTTGGGGGCGTCCCGGGGCGGGGCTCCGAGGGCGGGAGGGCTCTCTCACACCGGGGCAGCCGTGCGGGGCCACCCGCCGTGGCGGAGAGCCGCGGCCCGTCCCCTCCGTCCTCTGCCAAGGCCGCGGTATCGTCGCCTCCACCCGCTTCCTGCCTGAGGGGCCGGGCCGAGCCCAATGAGGGCGGTGCCGATTGGCTGGGAGAGCGACGCCTCTTCCCAGCAGCCAATAGGCGCGCGGGACGCTGCGCCGCGCGTGAAGCCGGGCGGAGGGTGAGTGGGTGAGGGCGCCGTGAGGGGACCCGCTCCGGCCCTCGCACCCCGCGGGCGGACCAGGCCCGGCCCGGCGCGGGCGGTTCCTCCGGGGCCTGGTCGGCCCCGCTCCGCTTCCCGGCCGGCCCCGCCGCCCTCCCTCCGTCGGGGCGGCCCGGCCTGACCCTCCCCGCCCCCGACCGTGTCACAGGCCCCGGGCTGGATGAGGCCGCGGGGGTGGCCGCGTTCCGGGGCCGGGCTCGGGCCCACCGGGGAAGCGCCGTTGTGCTGTCAGGGCCCTGCCCAGCGAAAGCTGTCGGTGCACGGAGCTTGACTCGGTACCGACCAAAAGGCCCGGGGGGTGGTTTATGGTGGTGGTTGCGATGGCGGCTTTTTCCCCACCGAGGTAGCGATATATTTTATGATTTTTTTCCTTTTAATTGCAGCCTCCTCAAGCTGAACGCCAGGTCTGTCAGTGCGCCAGGCCCCAGGCAGAGCCGAGGATGGGAGCAGGAGGGCAGGGTGTAGGATGGCACTGGGGGACGTATTTCGGCTCTATCCTCTGTCCCCCTTGGTGTGCTGGCCGGTTGGCTTCAGGTGGGCGACTCGCCCTTGCTCAAAAACCAGAGGAGTCAGGACACAGAGGAAATTTGGGCACCTCGGTCTTCAAAAGCCGCTTTCTCAGGGCCCTGGGTTACATCTTCCAGGGCACCATTCCTCACAGCAGGAATAACTCGCCAAGTTTTCTAGTCTGACTAGCCTCTGTGGCTCATATTTCAGCTTTTCCCACGCTTGATTTAGTTGGCACAGGGCAAATACACCAAAAAAACAGTGTATTTTGGGGAAAACTGGTTCTGGCTCCTGCCTGTAACATCTGCAGGCTAGCCTCTCTACCCTTGTGTACAGTTCAAACCCAAGCTCGTTTAATATTTATGACTTGTACCATGCATCTTATATCTGTACAGGCCCAGTGACAGCACAAGTGTTTTCAAACCCCGTTTGGCTGTGGTTTCTAGACTAACCCTTCCAAGTGCTCTTTTACCCCTGCAGTAATTCTCACAGCAGCTGCCTGCCTGTGGAGGTATGTAACGAAGGGACAGAAATAGCAGGGGTTTTGGGACCAAGTCCCAGCTGAGGCTGGAGGCCAGAGCATCAGGGTTACTGCAGTTAAAACCCTTTATTTACTTTACATGGCCAGGAGCGGTTTTTATGTATTTTTAAAAAACACACGAGTGAAGCCTCCACCCCTGCAAGGCAGCGCACCAAAGGCCTGATACTCCTCGTGCAGCATTAGCCCTTGTAGGCTGTTGCAGAGGGCCTAGAAAATACTGGCAGGGAGGGCTGAATTTTAACCTGCTGCAATAAATAGAGAAACAGCCCCTCTGTCGCACCAAGCCCACCATAGTGCCAGGAAAGGCTCCCTGTGGGGACTGAGTACTCACTTGGCAATAAAGCTTGGGATTTAAGTCAGCCCCCCGAAAAGCACTGATGTTTATTGTAAGCGCCATTTCTGATTCCCTTTGAGTTCCCCCTAGTTGTTGCTTGAGTTAACCTCATCTGTTCACCTGGTGTCTTGGAAGGGAAAAGAGCACGTGGTGCAGCTGCGGGCTGGCCTCAGCTCTCAGCAGCCACGAAGCGAAGTCACTTTGCGACATTGCTGGCTTTTGCTCTTATTCCTGGTTCCTCCCTCTGCTGAATTGCCTCCAGCTGCCAAAGGACTTATTCACCCCACTCCTCACCCCCAGAACGTGGGTCTGGGTCCTGTTTGTAGGACCGAGTTATGACAAAGGTGTTCTTTTTCTGTCAAAAAGGAAGCAGTGCTGTGTTTTTGTCCATTTTCAGCTGTCCTGCAGGCCCGTGTTCCTGATTGCTGCCCTTGGGTGCAAAGCGGTGCAGTCCCCGTTCATGGGAGATGGTGTGGGCAGTAGGTATCCAGTTGCTGTATGTGCAGAGTTTTTTGGGGGCTGGTGGCCCTGGTATCTGGAAGGAGGTGTGACACCAGAACTAGGGTTGGGTTTTGGGGCATGTGGCTCAGCAGGAGAGGCAGTGGGAGCTGGACCTTCATTCCTCTGGGCAAGAGGAAGCTGAAGGGTGTCTACCAGCAGCCTGTGGCTCCTGGCCAACGATGACAGAGCCAATTTCTTCTTGGATGCAAGGGGCAACAGCCACAAGCTGGGGCTTGGGAGCTTCAGGCTCCTCATCTATGAGGATGGTGTCACCCTGGACAAGGTGACAGCAAAGTTGGAGGCTCTGTCCTTAGGGGACTTGCAGGACTTGGCCACACAAAGCCCTGGATGCCCTTGGCTGGGGCCAGGGTTGCTCTGTGGGGGCTGGAGAGGGGACACTGTGGTCTGTTCCCTGCACTGCCATGGCTCCCCAGGTCCTGCAGAACTCTTGCTTTCCCAGCCTGCTGTGGCTGTTGCCTTTTCGGGGATGCAGATACCACCTTGCTCGCAGGAGTCCTCACTCCTGTCTGGAGCTGCCCTTGCATCACTGAGCCTTTTGGTGAATGGTTGCAAGCAGGACTTAGAGAGTTGCAGGGTTTGAGTTGAGTGGGGAGAGATCTTGATGCAGAACCTGTGAGAGGAGTCGTCTGCTGTGGGCTGACCGGGTGACTACCAGCTCCCTCCCAGCCTCAAGGCCATTGGGAAGCGCAGACTCTACATTTAGTGCCATGTTTGCAAGCTAGCAGGCACATTTGCTGCTCAGAACCAGGATTTCTTGTGTCCATTGGGCTGCTGCTGATGGTGCTGGCTTTCAGATAACATGGGGATGTGATTTACTTACTGGCCCCTGTGCTTTGCATCCCAGTTATGTCAGAGGTAGCTTATCTCCTCTTACACCCCAGCTGTAGAGATCAAGCAGGGTTCTCCCTCTCAGTCCGTGCGTTTCTCGGTCCAGGCTGAGAAGTTGTCTGAATTCTTTCCCTTTGTCACTGTTCCTGGGTCACCCTTGACAACCCTGCCAGAAATTTTCTCAGATTTAGGGTGCTGTAGGTGAGACTGTGGCTTGATGGGTGCAGATGCTGAAGGGGAGCGAGTTGTGTGGAGCTGCAGGTGACCCAGCTGGAGGAACTTAGGGCTGGCTCCAGTTGCACATCCAGAGTTAGCAGGGTCCAGGGAATCCTCATTTAA
The DNA here is from genome assembly GCA_008921705.1 of Burhinus oedicnemus. NCBI lineage: Eukaryota > Metazoa > Chordata > Aves > Charadriiformes > Burhinidae > Burhinus > Burhinus oedicnemus. Next base: position 132,584 of record VFFE01007688.1, on the reverse strand, counting down.
CCCAATGCTGTTCTTCAGTCTGTAAAACAGGAGTACCCAGCTCAGAGGGGTGTCAAAATCATGCTAATGTCTCGGTAACACCCTGAGAACATACGAAAATGAGCTTTGAATGAAGTTGCCTGTTTGGGGTAAATAGTTGATGGACACAGCATGAACAAAACAGCCCTGTCCTGGTGTGTTTTCGAGTTCTTTTCTTTCCGTTTCAGAGCACAATGTTCCTGGTTGGACTCTCGGGTGGAATCGCGTCTGGGAAGAGCACGGTGGTGGCTGTACTCCGGGAACTGGGCTGTGCCGTGATTGATGCCGATGTTATTGCCAGAGAGAGTGAGTTTTGCATAGTTGATCTTTCTTGCTGAGGTTTCCCTGACAACTGGGATTGATGCAGGGAAGTGCAGACGGCAGAGGGTGCTCTGCGTACATTAGATAAGTGTTTCCCTCCCATGTCGATGAGGCTGCATGGAGCAGCTGTCTCAGGGGGATTGGAACTAGGATATATTTTTAATAAAGAAAAAAAAATAAGATCTTGTCCTAATAACAAACACCATGGGGAGATCTTGCCCTGAGTTTCCCTCTCCTGGAGTGCAATGTTTCCCAGCTTTGAAAGCCAACTTGTGTCAAAATAAATGCTCTTCTCTGTAAAGCAGGTTCCTTCGGCTGTTCTGACGCCTCCCCTCAGCCCCAGGACACCCATCCTTGTAACACGTTGGGTGGGATCACTGGCACGCTGAAAGAGAATTTCCCTCTGTGCTGGATGTTGCTTGGTTGTAAATAGCGAGAGATTGGTCCACAAAATAACTTGTGCCTGAATGTGCTCAAAAAAAAAAGAGGCTCCAGATATCCCAGGTCAGAGGGAATTTGGTCTGTGCTTCTGCACAGCACACCTACCTCTCACTGCTCTGGAAGTGTGCTGTCCTGGCTACAGAAAAGACACAGAATTCCAGATCTGTTGCCTCAGCAGGACTGGAGCAGACCCTGCTCTCCCCGATTACCTGCGCGATGCGGGGCAAGATGTTGATTCCTCCGTACCACCGGGATAACGAGGAGAGCATTGCTCACTCCAGGAAGGACTGCTGATTTTGTATGCGGAAGGTTTCAGGTCTGCAGCTGAGCAGTGGTGCAGGCGGTGTCATTTTGAAGTGCCTGCGCTTTTCTATTTGGTGAAGAACTTACGCTGTAGCCACTCAAAGCTGTGATGCTCTTAACATTTTATTGCACTGTAATTCCCCTTGAGGTGCGGAAAATTTGCTGGAGGTGCTAAAAGCCCTCAGAGACAATAGGAAAACACTACAGATACTCAGTGTCAGTTTTCTACCAATCACTTCATTTTTCTCCAATTCCTTTTTTATATGTGTTTATTTACTATATGGATTTCAGCCATCCTGAAGCTGCCTCGATGTGAAATTCCACAGGAGAAAGAAATTGGTCTTAAAGACTTTTATTAGGTTGGCCTGAGGTTACAACCTGTGGCAATGTTCCTGGATTTTGGAGAGAAAATTATATATGGTCTGTCATTCTCTGTGGTTAGCCTCAGCTTGATCTTAATTATGGTTTTATTACTGCATCCTTTTTGTTGGTGATTTTTTGGAGGCTTTAAAATTATATGCTCATGTAACGTCAGAGTTCTTGCAAATACCTATTGGGAATTGATCTCTTAGGAGGTTTCTGTGTTCATTCTCATGAAGAATTTGGTGGCTGAGGTGAAAGACAGTAAAAAAAACAACAACAACCAAACTCTTAGTTGCAGCCAGAACCAACTTGTGGCAGCCAGGCTGTATTCACCTAGCACTGAAGTTTTCAGCTAAAATAAACCTGACGCTGCTCCCGGTCCCTTTAGGATCTCCCTGCTTGACTCCTTGCCCGGCAGGTGGTGAGAATCGGCTCAGCCCCATTCCTGCCTTGGCTGGTAGCCATCAGAGAGTCCTCCCGCCCGCCCTGCTGACTTCTAACCCCGAGCAGCAGCATGCATGAGGGAGGGTTGTGGCACTGAATTAATTTTTGCAGGATGCTTCGATCTCTCGGGTGTCAGCCCTCAAAGGGACCTTGGGCTGAGAGGGTTTTTTTGCAGACGGTTTCCTGCAGCACCGATACCAGGTGTCTGCCGGGCTGCAGCCCTGAGCTGCGCCGGTCTCGGTTCAGCATGTGCTGGCAGGCAGATGTGCTGCCCGCCGAGGAGAATAAGCTCGGTTATTTAATGAACAAAACTCATTTGAGGCCGATCGCTGATGCAAACACCGACTGTGCTGTAGAACTGGCTCTAACCTCCGGCTGTTTAATGTTATCAGTGGTGCAGCCCCACTTCAAGGCCTATCAGCAGATAGTGTGTTACTTTGGCACCGAGATCCTCTTGGAGAACGGAGAGATAAATCGTGAGGCTCTAGGAAACATTATCTTCTCCCACCCGGAGAAACGGCAGCTGCTGAACTCCATCACCCACCCGGAGATCCAGAAGGAGATGCTGAAGCAGATCTTAAAGTACTTTGTGCTAGGTAAGAGGCCGTGTCCCAGCACACCGGGACTCCTGCTCAGGCAGGAGCTGTCCCTGCTTGCTCTGCCTTTGGTTTTAAAGTGGGGAGAGGGACGGGGAAGGAGAAAAGGAACTGACGTTGAGTGACGGCCTTTGTGCTCTGCCACCAGTGACCTTTCGTGTTGGTGTTTGGAGGATTCGTTCCTGCCTTTCACTGCTGCCCTTCACCACCTTCTTCTTCTATGGTTTAAAGTACATCTGTAGGGCCTGAGAAAAGCATTGTGAGGGCTCTTCTGAGATTACTTGCTGGATAATGTCATACCTTCCAGAATGGCCAAATATTCTTCCCTGCCCCCAACCTCTCTGGGCTTCAATGAAAGCTGCAGAGCCCTTTTAGTCTCGATAAGGTGAGAAATGGGCTGACAGCTGTGGTTTCCGAAGTCCCGCTTTTTCCCCTGATAAATATAACAAATACAGCTGTCAAACTTGGTCTAATCAAATGCCAGATAAGATCATCAGCTGTTTTGGAGGTCTCCGTGTAGACAGAAGGATGTCTTAATAGAGTCAGTCTGGTTTTGCAGAGCTTATCAAAGCTGAGCCCTGTGACAGCTGAATAGGCCTGTGCCGGGGCACTGCCAGGGCCGTGCTCTGCTGCGGGGCGAGGAGGAGGAGAAAGCATGAAGGAAGCAACAGGCAGGAAAGCCGGGAGCCAGAGATGGAGTCTTGAACCCAGGGCTGCAGGCTCAGGAGGCAGATGCTGTCCTGCCCCTCGGCGAGAGCACCATGTGTCTTCAGCAGGCTGCTTTGTCCTCATTAGTCAGGTTTTAATGATTTGGGATAGCTGGATGTTGTCTCTAAGGATTGCTGTGTAAGGAAAGCTCTTATCGATCAAACTGTAGGGCAGCAAGGAGTCTCTCTGGGCAGAGATGCTGGCAAAATGGTGGTTTGTTGGATGATGATGTCTTTGTCAAGGCTTTTATTGCTGTGGCCAGCTCAGTTAGGGGGTTTGGGTTATAAAGAGGGGACATCAGCAAAACTGGAGGTGTCCCCACGGCGCCCCCATACATGAGGGAGCAAGGTCCTCACTTGCTGCTTTCCCTTACCCTTGCTCATACCCCGATGTCCCCGAACGCCGGGAGGAGTTGGCACTTGCAAAGGGCAGAGGCACATGGGGAGCCTGGAGTGGGCTGCAGGGTCTGGGAGGATGGTGGCTGGCGGTTACGAGCTCTCTTCCGCCAGCTGCTCTGTCTGGTCACGGCGGTTTTGAACCAAAGTTGGGAGTTTTGATGAGGTTTCAGGCCCTGGGGCTGTGCCTGGAGGCACCCCTCTGTTTCAGCGTCAAGGCTGTGAGAGGTCTGCAAGGATTTCTTTGCTCTGCTTGGAAAAATGGAACTGTTCAGGCAAAGCTTTCCAAAAAGGGAAGAGAACTGAGCTGGGAAACATCAGCTGAAATGACCACAGCCTGGTGAAGTCTTGGACATGTAAAAGAGCGGAGAGCAAATTCTGCTGTGGGCGCTGCTCCCCTGGAGAGGCCAGCAACAACAGCGTGACTGCCGCTCTTGCCAGCCAGGCACAGGCACTTTCATTTGAGCTTCTCATTTCAGCTCCTCATTATATTTCTGCAGCTTCACCTTTGGTCTGAGATCATCCAGGTTAGGGTTTGTTTTTTGTTGGGTTTTTTTTTTTTTTTTCCCTCTGGAAACTTGGAATGAAACCATTTCCTCCCTCCGCAAAGGAGGAGGGCAAGCAGGCTCTGCTCTCCTCTCGGCTGTAATCGTGGAGCTGTAGACCTCTCCTGCTTGCTTTGCTGGAGTGGCTGTGGCTGCGGTGCACGTGCAGCATGAGGGATTTGGGAATCTGAGTAACGCTGTTCCCTCTTTTTGGTGGGGGTGTTGTCATTTCTGCAGGCTACCGCTACGTGATCCTCGACATCCCTCTGCTCTTCGAGACCAACAGATTGACCAAGTTTATGAAATACACTGTCTTGGTTTATTGGTAAGTGCCACATGAACCGTGAGGACCAGGATGCTGCCACCTCTCTTAGAGGCTGGAGGGGACCGTCACATCCCTCCTGCTCTGGTGAGGATTTAGCCGCAGCCCTGGTGTGAAGCCTTTCAATAATACCGCCTCTTTTCTGTAGGTGTGAGAAGTGACACCTTCTTTTATCCTAGTGTGCCAGGGGCTTCTTACTGAGGTTGCCCCGCAACCTGGCACCATCGCATGGGGGAAATCGCTGTCTTTGGGCCTTCCACAACCTGTGCACCATTGGCTGGGGCAGGGTTTGGGGCACTGCCCCCGTGTTACAGGCTGTGGGAATGCCGAAAACGTGCAGTGGGGTCAGCTGGGGCAGCGCTGCAGGTGCTGGCTTCACTAATCCAAGCGCAGGATGCCTGTGCTGGATCTGAAATGAAGCGGGGAGCATCTGTTCCCCCACACTTTACCCCGGCTTTTCCCCCTCATGCCAAGGAAGGCAGACAAACCCCCTTTTCCCTCCCGCACTCCCATCTCAGTGCCGCCTTCCTGTCCCGGCAGCGACCCGCCAACGCAGCTCTCTCGGCTGATGAAGAGGAACGGGCTGTCCCAGGCGGAGGCAGAAGCTCGCATTGCCTCCCAGCTGCCGCTGGACGAGAAGCGCAAATTAGCAAGTCATGTCATTGACAACTCCGGGGACCGGGAAAGAACACGCCGGCAGGTCCTGAGGCTGCATGCCCGCCTGGAGGATTCCCTGGATTTCCTCTGGGCACGGGTGGCGGTGGGCACGGTTGTAGCTGGGCTTGGAGGGCTGGTTTACCTCCTCCTCCGCCATTTCATCTCTTAATTCACCTTTTCTTTTTGTCATGGAAAAGGCCTGAATTTCCAGGTTTGAAAAGGGCAGTGAAAGGCCACCTTTTTTAATGAGCTTTGCCAGCTGAATGCAGACCGTGCGATGAGGTGTCTCCTTGCAGACTTCCCAAGGTGAACATAGGGGGTTTTTTTCCGGCTCCGGCTCTGCTCTCCTTTCTTCCTGCTCATGTTCTTACGCACCAGCTGTGCCTGTGGGATGGGACCACTCCCTTTGCGTGGCTGCAGCCCATGGAGGGGACGAGGCCCTCATTGTCCCCCCATGGGTCTGTACAGTGGGACTTTAGTGAATTTAAGCACTTTAATGTCTTCCAGGAAAATCTCTTCACTGGGGGAGTAGGTGGCCTCTCAGGTGCTGTTTCTGCCATCAGGTGTCCCCAGGTTGATCCCTCCTAGCTCCCAGCCCCAGGTAATCTGAATTTAGACATAAAATTCCTCCTTCTTTCATGTTGATTTAATGGAAACGTGTAAAATCTGACTGGGGAGGGACAAACAGCACCTCATTTCACATGGGCTGGGTGTTCAGCTGGCTTCTCGCCCTCCCTCCTGCCCTCTATTTCTGCGATCATCACTTGTGGGTCACCCTTGGCTTTGGATCTGAGGGTCTGCTCCGGCCCCGGAGCAGGCTGAGACCTAGGACCTGCCTCGCTGAAACTCATTTACTGCTGTTTGGGTTTTCTTTCAGCAGCAGTTTCCCCGCGGGAGAGCACGAGTCTGGGCAAAGCGGGTGCTGGCTCTTCACGTTCGTTTTAATAAAGTGCTAAACAGCAGCCGGCTCCCCGCGGCTCCGCAACCTGCGGGCTGCCAGCGCTGCTCTTTCCTGGCCCACTCCCAGGTCGTTCCTATGCCGGGGCACGGCTGCGCTCTGTAAAGTTCACCGCACGCAAGCGGAGCTGATGAGCGTGCTCGTGCTTTTTCCCCAGTACACATCCCCGTAGTGGTCCCAGGGAGCTTCTCGGAGCATCTCTCCCCCCACCCCATGAGCTTCCTTAGGGGGGACTACGGCTTCGTGTTGGCTCCGGACACCCCACGGTGTGGGTCTGGCTTGCCGGGCCACGATCCTGGGACTTGCTGTGCTTTTCTGTGGTCAGCGCTTTCCCTCTGGGGCAGCCCTGTCCTGCTGCCACCCTCCCTGTCCTGCTGTCACCCCCCTGTCCCAGTGTTTTGAGAAAGGTGGGTGTTGCCAGCCCCTGCCCACCTCCTGCCTGCGCACAGTGGTCCCTGGGGTCCTCCGGGATGCTTGGACTCCAAACCCACCTTCCCACCCTCCTGCCTGGGCTTGTTGGCCCAGCAGATGGGGATGCAGCAGAGCGAGGCCGCGTCCCCGCTGTCCCCAGCACCAACCTTTGGGCACAGGGACCTTTCCCAGCACGTCACAGCCCTGCCTGGCCAGTGTGTGCCCCTTTTCAGGGCCTGGCACCCTTCCCACCCCCTCCACCCTCCCCTGAGCCCAGCCCTGCACCCAGGGGTCCCGTGTCTCACTCGCCTGGGGAGACCCAGCGGCCCCTGTGCAGCGACAGCCACAGGAGAGCATCCCCGAGCTGGGGCGCCCGCCCTGGGTACCCCAGCTTTTCAGGCAGCACTGGGGGGAGTCGCACGCAAGCGCTAACCCTTCCCCGGTCCCCTCCCCTGCTTTTTTAATGCTCCTTTAATTGCAGCGGTGATGCTGGGAGTCCCTCGCAGCCAGCCATAAATCAGGGCTGGAGCAGGACGGTCTCAGCCCGAGATAAGCTCTGATTGCCTTCCTCCCTCCCGGCTCGCCGCCTCCGCGATAAAAGGGGCTGCGATGAGGCCGGGGGGGGGGAAAGAGAAAGCGAGACGGGCACTGTAATCGCATTTGGCGCTTGGCTGCTGCCCTGCTGATGTTTGCCAGCCGCTAACGAGTTTAGCCGGGCCAAGGGAGCGAGCGGTTTCAGGGGGACGGCGAGGCGCGGGGCTCCCCACGGTGCCGGCCGGGGCTGGCGTGGCCTTGGGGTGCCCGGTTTGGGGGTGCCTGGTGGCCCAGGCTGAGCTGGCGGTTGAGCCCCCTGGGTGGGCTGCGTGCCCGGGTATTGGCACCTGCCGGGGAAGGGCTCCTGAGCCTGGTGCTTGGCCACCGAGTCCCTCCCGTGGGTGCTGATGGCCCTCCTGTGGGTGCTGGTGTCCCAGCCATGGGTGCTGATGGCCCTCCTGTGGGTGCTGGTGTCCCTTCTGTGGGTGCTGATGTCCCTCCCGTGGGTGCTGGTGTCCCAGCCATGGGTTCTGATGTCCCTCCCGTGGGTGCTGATGGCCCTCCTGTGGGTGCTGGTGTCCCTTCTGTGGGTTCTGATGTCCCTCCCGTGGGTGCTGGTGTCCCAGCCATGGGTTCTGATGTCCCTCCCGTGGGTGCTGGTGTCCCAGCCATGGGTTCTGATGTCCCTCCCGTGGGTGCTGATGTCCCTCCCGTGGGTGCTGGTGTCCCAGCCATGGGTTCTGATGTCCCTCCCGTGGGTGTTGTGTGGTGCCCAGCCACGGCGGCTGCCCCAGCCGTGCCCCAGCACCCGCAGACCTGCCCGGGTCCTGCTCCTGGCCACCTCCCAGCCAAACCCCCTTGGGGACAAACTGGCAGGACACCCTGCATCCACTGCAGTGGCCGCATGGCTCGGCCCGCAGCCGTCCCCCGTCGGTGACAGATAGCCCCACTCCGCAGGCTGCTGGGTGGCATCGACAGCTCAATCAATGGCCGTGGAGGGGGCCTGAAGGGCAGCGTGTGTCCAGCCAGGGGAGGGGGGGACACCCTGGCTGAGACCCCTGCACTCGTGACGTGGATGCTCCCCCCCTGAGCTGCCTCCACGTGGGCTCCCATGGCCTGTGGGTGCCAGCGGAGGCCCAAGGGTGCTGTGCTGTGCCCCCAGCACCAGCACATCCCCCTGGCCCTGGGCGCTGAGGCCGCCCCAGCTCATTGCGCCTCCCGCCATCGATCGGGCAGCGTCTGGAGCAGCCGCTCGCCGCGGCCCATCCGTCTCCCCTCACCGGGGGCTGTTTGAGCAGGGAGCCCGGCCCCGCACCGCGCTCAAGCCAAATATTTAACTGCTGCAAATTGCCGGCTGGATCAATTACGCTGCGGCTGTCGGGGGCTCGTGACAGACGGCCGCCCCTCCCGCTGCACCCCCTCCCCGCTGCACCCCATCCCTGGAGCACGCCAGTCCTGAAGCACCCCTTCCCCTCTGCACCCCCTCCCCGGTGCACCCCATCCCTCTAACACTCCTTCCCCTCTGCACCCC
>VFFE01007688.1:77148-110224 GCA_008921705.1 Burhinus oedicnemus | reverse complement strand
TGGAGGGGATGGGGTCGGGGTCGGGCTGTGAGGGGAGTCGTGGTGGCCTGAAAGTGTGGGCAGGCAGGGCCGTTGGAGGGGCTATAGGGGAGGCTCTGGGGGCCTGAAGGGGGTGTAGGGGCCCAAAGAGGGTGTAGGGTCATTGGGGAGGCTGTGAGGGCCCAAAGGGGACGTAGGGCTGTGGGGTGGATATAAGGGTGGCTATAGGGGCACCAGCGGGTGTTAGGACAGGGGAGGGGTGGGAGCAGGGCCTGGGGTGAGGGTGCAAGGCCTTGCCCCACCTCGGGCTCCCCCTCCACTGTTTCACCCCCCGGCTGACCCATATCCCCCCTACAGAGTGCATGAGACCCTTGGGACGTTTGAGCCCAGAGCTATGTTCTCCAGCCAGCACCATGTCCCCACCCCAGCTCCCCACTGTCCCCATGGCACTGAGCCCCCCGCCTGAGGAGGGCACCGTGACTGTCATAGTGCGTGTGCGGCCCTCTGCCACACGTGAGCAAGAGCGGGCTGCGCACTCCATCCTGCGTGTCGTCGACCAGCACGTCCTCATCTTTGACCCTGAGGAGCCCAGTGGTCCCTCTGGCAGCCTGCTGCCTGCCCGTGGGCCCAAGCAGCAGGGCAAGGGCCTGAAGTTTGTCTTCGACCGAGTTTTCGGTGAGAGGGCCACACAGGAGGAGGTGTTCCAGCACACCACCCGTGATGTGTTGGACGGTGTCCTCAATGGCTACAACTGTTCTGGTAAGACCTGGCAAGTGCCTTCAATCCTTGCAGGAGCTCCTGCCCCATCCCTCCCTGGCTGGGTGGGCTCAGCAGAGACAAGGTTTTATTTTGGAAGCCCTCAAGCAGCTGGGAGAGGGGGACACAACAGCAATGCAAAAAAGATATAGCCTTAAGCTTGTTGGTGGCACCAAGCTGGGGCGGTTGCAAGTGTGATCAGGACAGGGACAATCCTGACACGGAGGTGTTGTCTAATCTCAGCAGGTAAATGAGGGGAAGCAAAACATGAAGTGTTCTTATAGAATCACAGAATGGTTTGGGTTGGAAGGGACCTTGAAAGATCACCCAGTTCCAAGCCCCTGCCATGGGCAGGGTCACCTTCCACTAGTCCAGGTTGCTCAAAGCCTCATCCAGTCTGGCCTTGAACACTTCGATGACTGGGCATCCACAATGTCTGGGCAGCCTGTGCCAGCATCTCACCACTCTCATCGTAAAATATTTCTTTCTTATGTCTAATCTAAACCTTCCCTCTGTCGGTTAAAAACTGTTGCCCCTTGTCCTGTCACTACAGGCCCTGGTAAAAAGTCTCCATCTCTTTTATAAGCCCCCCCTTATACACTGAAAGGCCACAATAAGCTCTCCCTGGAGCCTTCTCTTCTCCAGGCTGAACAATCCCAACTCTTTCAGCCTCTCTCCATAGCAGAGCTGTTCCAGCCCTTGGATCACTTTCTGGGCCCACTCTGATGGGTCCATGTCTTGCTTGTACTGGGGTCCCCAGAGCTGGACCAGGTGGTGTCTCATCCTCGTTTGTGGGAGACGGTTTGTGGAGCGGGCAGGGAGAGACCTGGCTGGGCTGGAAAAGCAGGCTAGGAAGAACGATGTGAAGTTTAACACAGAGGAATGCAAAGTCCTGCACCTGGGATGGGATAACCCAGGAGCCCAGTACAGGCTGGGATCTGCATGACTGGGGAGCGGCTTCTCTGGGAAGGACCTGGGAGCCCTGGTAGATGAGGACCAGAATGGGAGTTGGCAGTGTGCAGCACTGGAGACAAGTTCTTGGGCTGCATCCACAGTGGCATTTCTAGCTGAGGTAGATCACCCCACCCAATGCTTGTCAGGCCACAGCCGGGATGCTGCATCCAGCGGGAGCCCACACAACTCAAGAAGGATGCATGCAGAGTGGAGAGGGTCCAAAGGAGGGCCACAGAGATGATTCAAATGCTGGAGAATGTGCCCTAGGAGGAAAGACTGAAGGAGTTGGGGCTCTTCTCCCTGGAGAAGAGAAGGCTTGGGGGGGGCCTCATCAGTTTTTGAGTACTTAAAGGGTAGCTACAGAGAGGATGGAGTTTCTGTCATCACAAGAAGATGACAAGGGGCAACAGGTACATGTCGCACTGAGAAAGGTTTCATTGCAATAGAAGAAAGACACTTTTTATGGTGAGAACATACACTGGAACAATCTCCCCGGGGATGTAGCAGAGTCCCCACGGCTGGAGGTGTTCAAGATGCCACTTGACAAGGTGTGAGATAATCTCATCCAGGCTCCCTTTCCTACAAAAGCTCAGACCAGATGATCTCTTCGGGTCCCTCCCAGCCTGGGCTGTTCTGTGGTTCTGCGATATTGGGAGCTGCAGTGGTGCTTGGCACTCTAGGTGATGTGATGTAGAGGACGGAGGTGGGCATTGGGGTAGAAAATGAGGCTGGGCAGGCGCTTTCCAGGCATTTTGAGGGACAAGGATCACTTGATCTCTGCTCTCCTGGGATGGGAAGAAATCAGGTGGATCCCAGGTGCAAAGAGCACCTTGGTTTTGCCATCCCTTCCCAGCCCGCATTGCCATGATGGGCAGAGCTTCAAGGGGATGTTGAGTGTTGGAGCAGGATCTGGGGTGAAGCAGATGTGTCTTGGGGTGCTTTGGAGCTGCTGTGCCCCTCGCACGTGTCTCCCAGGCTGGCATCACCGCAAAGCTGGGTCTGGAAAGCTCCGTGCTGGGTCTGAAAGCTCCTCGCCCGTCGCTGCAGACCCTCGTGCTGTTCACAGGCTGTCAGCCGACAAGCGGCTTAACGAGCACATCACTTCTGCGAGGCAGGCACCAAGCAGGAAACGACCGCTCTCCTGTCTAATCATGTGCCGGGCCGGGCATTGGGACTGGAGGATGCTATTCCTGGCTCTCCAGCGTGCTCTGCGAGCCGCTGAAGGCTGCCTCTGTCACCGTGCCCACCTGGCAGGCACGTCTCGTGTCTCTATCTGCATAAAATAACTCCAGGATCCTTAAATGAGAGAGTTGTGAAGCACCGGCTGCTGCTAATGGGGAGAAAGCTAAGGCTCTCTAGATTAGTGTGTCCTGCTCTGATGGTGGTGCTTCAAAGAGGGTGTTGAAAGATGGGGGGGAAAATGAGATGAATTACAAGGTCTGGAGGAAGGAACACCTTCTGGTGAGAGATGGGGGAATGGGCCTGCTCAGCTTGTTAAAGGGAAGGTTCAGGGGTGACTTGAGCATCTAAGCAGGTGATGGTCTGGGGACTCATTCTGTCTCTGTCTGCTAAATAAGGCTGAAACGAGGAAAGAAAATTGCACTAAAGGATAGTGCAGCCAGCATGGAGGGTAATTAGCTTTGCCTCTTCTCCGCAAAGCCTGTGAGCGACCCCTGCCGCAGGGGTTGCTGCGGGAAGCTCTCCTCTACAACAAGGAGCGGACGTTACGCCACTCCTGTTAATTAATGTTTGTTTCAACCGTCCACCCTTTCTCTGCCCAGTGTTTGCCTACGGCGCAACTGGAGCAGGAAAAACCTACACCATGCTGGGCTCGGAGAAAAACCCCGGCATCATGTACCTCACCATGGTGGAGCTGTACAAGAGGATTGAGGCCAGAAAGGAGAAGAGCTTCAAGGTCCTAGTCTCCTACCAGGAGGTGCGCTGCGGCTGAGCCACGTCCCTTCCTGCCTCTGGGTCACCGTTGCTAAGATTTGGGGTTGATCCAGACCCCGTAGTGCCATGCTTGGGTTACGCGCTGTGCTGCCAGCTGTGCCCGGTGTCCCCAGGGCAGCCCTAGAGCCTGACTGGAAGCAGGCTCACCCACCCAGTTTGGTGAACTGGTGCTGCTGGTTTCTCCTATCTGGACTCAGGGAATTTTCCTTGCTGTGGTCCGCATAGCGATGCGGGCTTCCTGGCTGAAAGGGCTCTAGAGGAGCGGTGGCACAGTGACTTGCCAGTAAAGCCCTCCCGAGCTGTCCTCTGCATTTAGAGCACCATCAGCTGCTCTCGGTGTAACAACGTCCTGGAGGTGGTGTTGTGGGGGACAGTAGGTTGTACGTGACCCCGGGGTACAAAGCTCCTCTCCCTGCTCACTGCTGGGAACAAAACCTCAGCCTTACATTGAGTTCCCTGCTCCAGGTGTACAATGAACAGATTTATGACCTGCTGGAGCCCAAGGGCCCTCTGACCATCCGGGAGGATCCTGAGAAAGGAGTTGTGGTTCAAGGTCTCTCCTTCCACCAGGTGGGTATAAAAATGGGTACAAGATCTGGGCAATGCTGCACCTACACCAGTTCTGAAAGCGAATGCGTGTCCTGGGGACATGGAGGGGTGTGAAGACACAGGGGTGCTGCCTGCACAACTCTTGGCTGGCAGCAAACGTGACCCCGAGCTGAAACGAGCCCCGCAGAGCTGCGGGATGCCTCAGCCTGAGTAGCCGTGGCTGCTTGTTGTCGGGTTGTTTCAGTGCCTGCGTATGGGGTGTGCTAATACCTCCCCTCTGCCCGTTCTCTCCCAGCCGGCGTCGGCAGAGCAGCTCCTGGAGATGTTGGCCAACGGCAACAAAAACCGAACGCAGCATCCCACTGATGCCAATGCCACCTCCTCCCGCTCGCATGCCATCTTCCAGGTGAGGGCTGGTGGTTGTGGTATTGCTTGGGATCTGTGCCAAAAAGGGGGCTAGGGAGCAAACCCCTGCCAGGACCAGTATCGCAGGGTTCCTGCTGCTGCTTCTGGTGTGCCATGGGGAAAATCGGAGTGGTCGTGACTCTGAAAAAAGAGGTACAGAACTGGGCAGGCCACTAGCCAGTGCTGCAGCAGGACAGCATGTACTGGTCATGCTGGTGGCCATGTCTCCTGGACAGCCCTGTACTCTCAGCTTGGTGTTACAACTCCCAAGGGCTGAAATTTCACTTTGTGCTTGTGACTTTTGTCGACTTAGCGTGTAGAAGCCGTACCTAAAACCTGACTTGGAGCAAAGGGGGCCAGTTATTGCTGGCTCCTGCTTGTTCTTCCCACCCAGGTGCCACGGGCAGGCTGTCTCCTCTGTTGTGTCCTCCTTGGCACTGAGCCAGGAATTATGCTCTCCCAGGAGGGACCGTAAATTTGGCCCCTGGTTTCTTAGTGCTCTCCTTTACAAACCCGCTAGCTGATTTCAATTCCAGCCAGGCCCTTCCCTGAGTTAGCAGGGCCGTCACGGCTGCGTGGGGAGACGGAGGGCTCTGACTGTAATTTCAGTCTGAACCTGGTGCCTTGCCTGTTGCTGCTTGCAGGGGGGAAGTCCAGGTGTCTGGATACTTTCCCAGCCAGCTTCCCAGCTGGGCTTGTTGGTGGGTGCTGGATTCCTGCCTGCTGCAAATCCATTAGCTGTGCTGGAAATCTGCCCTCCCTGCTGCCAGCTCTGCCTCCCGGCAGGCAAACCATGGTCTGGTGAGGATGCAGGACCAGTTACCAGCCACTAGCATCTCTGTGACGCCTCCAGTCCATGCAGGAGTTGCTCCTGGGGGCCTGAAGGTGTTATAGGGTGGGGGGGAAATGTTTGCATCTCCTGGGAGATCTTCAGGGATGCAGAAGTTACAAAGTGATGCTGCCAGGTGAGTCTCGGTGGCTGTGTCCCTCCTTGCCCACACCAGTCAGGAACTGGGCTCAGCACAGAAAGCCCTAGCTGCATGCCTCCCTGGGGGCACCGCAAGATTGTGTCTGGGGGCTTACAGCCCCTGTTGCCATCTGAGTTTGCTGGCAAAATCCACAGTTGGAGTCAGGGCTGGGGCTGCCACGTATGTGCGCGCTTCCCGGGTCGCGCCAGGGCTCTGGGTTGGCATGTTGCCCTTCAAGGACCCAACCAGCTGCACCCTGCTCACTCAGCAAGCGTAGGAGATGCTGATTATTTTCCATAGCTTTGTCCCTTCTTGCAAGATCCCTTCCATGGCTTTGCTACTCATGTCATCGCTGAGTTTTTGGCTTGTGTTCTCAGTCTGCTGGGCTCCTCTTTCCCCCCTGCTCGATCTCACGGCCTGTATGATCCTTTTCGCCATCCTTTTATAAACATTGAAACGGGCGATGCTGGCTCCAACGAGCAATCCTATGTGCCTTGTTGAGCTGCAGCCTCACTGGTCTCTGTCCTTGCAGATCTACGTGAAGCAGCAGGACCGTGTTGGTGGCCTCGCTCGGGATCTGCAAGTGGCCAAGATGAGCTTGATTGACCTGGCAGGCTCGGAGCGAGCATCAGTCACCAATGCCAAGGGAGAGCGGCTCCGGGAGGGTGCCAATATCAACCGCTCACTGCTGGCCCTCATCAATGTCATCAACGCACTGGCTGATGCAAAGGTAACGCTGTTCGCATGGCTCTGCTGGGCTCTGGCTCTCCAAGGTGGGTGAATGTGAGGGGTGCCCTCCAGTGATGGTCTAGCCGGTGCGGTGAGGATGGCAGCCTGGGCTGGGCTCTGAGATGTCCTGTGGGAAGATTGTGGCCATTCCCTTGCGGCACAGGATTCGGAGCTGAGCGCCCAAGGGCCAAAGCTGAGCAGACCCTTAATCTCTTGGTACAGAGCAAGAAAACCCACATCCCGTACCGGGACAGCAAGCTCACACGCTTGCTGAAGGACTCCATTGGTGGCAACTGCCGCACCATTATGATTGCTGCTGTGAGTCCCTGCAAGCTGGCCTACGAGGACACCTACAACACGCTCAAGTATGCCAGCCGGGCTAAGGAGATCAAGATGTCGGTGAGGACCTCGCATTGCAGCGGTGATGTGCCATGTGTTTGGGAGCTGCTGGGGATGGGTGGGAAGAAGCCTGGTACATGGTGGGGTAGATTAATGGGTGCCTCCCTTCCCCAGCCTGAGGTTTCCAGCTCTAGGGGTGCCACTCTGGCCAGAAAGCAGCTGATGAAGCTGCAGACACTGTATGCCCAGTCTTCTGCTAAAGCTCCTCAGCCCAGAGCCCAGGAAGCCTTGTGACTGGGACAGTGGGTCCCTGAGCACAGATTGTGTCCACTGCAGCCAGCCTGGAGGAGGCTGAGTAGCTGTGCTGCTCCAGCGTCAGGAGAGGGGTACATGCTGCCCCAGTGCTTCTTTAACCTCTCCCTTGTCCCTGTCCTGCAGCTGAAGAGCAACGTGCTCAGCTTTGACTGCCACACTAGTAAATACGCTGTGATCTGTGAGCAGCTGAAAGCAGAGGTGAGATGCTGGCAGGGAGGGCAGCGCTCTGTCTTTAGCTGTGGTTTGCTTGGGACACAGACCTCTGAGCTCCCAGGGGTCATGAAACCATCTAAGCAACAGATGATCCTTCCTCGCAGGTGGCAGATCTGCGGGCAAAGCTCCGTGCCTACGAGAACACTGCCCAGGAGGCAGAGAACCAGGTGCCGGTGGCTACCTTCAGCTCGAGCCCAGTGGAGGTGCCCAGGTGAGTCTGGTGGGGAGGAGGGACAGAGCTTGGTGTGACCTCCTGGTGTCCCCCGTGTCAAGGAGCCTGCAGGGTCTTAGTGCTGGTTGGAGCCTAGGTGTCTGCCAGAAAGCAGATGAGCTTCTCTGCTGGTGTGCACAGTCATCTCAACTGTGGTCGGGTGTAGTTAGAACCTGACGGACCACAGCATGCAAGCACCAAGGGAAGCTGGGTTGTAAAGGCCAAATCTGTTTGATCCATCCCAAAACTTCTTATGCAAAATGACGGCTTCATCAGAGGATCTTCTGTGGCTCAGTGGCTTCTTCTCTGGCTTTTGTAGGTTGGAGGAAGCTGTCCCGAAGACATGCTTGGCCCTGGATGATTGGGTGGAGTCTGATGGAGAGCAGCAGGAGCTGGAAGCTGAATGGCCTGTTCAGCTGCAGCTGGATTTGGTGGAGGAGGTGAGAGAAGGGGTGGGCAGCGTGGGAGGGCTTGGCATGAGAAGCAGAGCCCAGAAGAGGCTGGGGGGCTCAAATACCCTCGTGGGGTACACTGGGCATGCTGGGAGAGGGCAGGAGCTCAGCCCGGGGTGCTGGCTCAGCATGTGCTGGGCTGTGGATTGCTAGCAAAACCCCTTAACTTCCCAGCTAATAGGGAGTTTGGGGACAAAACTCAGCTCAAATACGGGCTAATTCTGGCTTCTCGGTGATTGCTCCAGGCTCCAGAGGAAATACCTCCCAGCAGCTCCACAGCAACCCACCAGACAGATGACCAGCTGGAACCGAAGAAACCAGGCTGCCGTCTACAGGGGTTGTCCGGCAGCCAGAGAGAGACGTGAGTGTTCTTGTGCTGTCCCTCTGTGACACTTCCTCTTGTTTGCCTATGGGGGACAGGTTGTCCACCCTCCTGTGTTGTATGTATCCATCCTAGGGATGGTCTAGATGGACATGGGACCAGGTCTTTGTTTGCAAATGACTGCCCACCCTGTAAAATAAGGGATTTGGGTCTTGGGGATCTAATCCCATGGGATAATCTCTCCTGGAAATGCCAGCAATGAAGGTTTCCAGGCACAGCAACTGTGTGAGCCTTAAGTGCACGTTGTTAGTCCTGAAATTACCTCCGTGAAGTCTTTCCTCCTGCCTCAGCTCCCCCAGGTCCTGCCCTGGCAGGGATCCCATGGCACCATCTGCTGATGTCTCTGCCCCAAGCATCTTGGCAGAATGAACCTCTTTAGAAAGGTCTCTTGAGGGAGGCTGGCCTTGATGTGTGCCTGGATCTCTGTCTGTCTCTAGCCAAGCTAACAAGTGTCTGAGGACAGGCAAAAAGTCTGTGGATGCCATTTGGTCCCTTGTAATCGACAGGCAAACACACAACTCGCAGCTCAGGTTCTCCAGTGAGAGATTTACAGCTTGAGTATCTCACAGCTTCAAAGTTTGCCTGTCTTCCCCCAAAATTCTGCAAACAGGCTCTGCCTCACCCGAGGAGGTGTCTCAGCAGTGATGCTGATGGTGCTGAGCTTCCGGTACTGGTGACACTGGCTCAAGCTCACCTGCTAACTGGTTCTTGGGTCTGTCTCTCTGTCCCAGGCTTATAGCCACTATCCTGAGCGTTGCCCGAAAGCAGTATTTGCTCCTGAAGTCTGCTAACCTCCTAACCCCTGACATGGTCTCTGAATTTGAGGAACTGGAGCGCCTGGTCCATCAGGAGGCTGGTGTAAGCCTGGAGCAACCCACATCTCCAAACAGACCCTCAGAGGTCAGCGGGGCCACCCCAGCCCAGAATATGCAGCAGGACTTTGACGGTGAGGATTTGGATTTGGGACAGTCGGTGCTGTCCCGTCTCCTTTGTCTCGGTGTGCGCTGGAGGAGCTGGTGGGGGGCAGGGTCAGCTCACAGCCATGGGCACAGGGCAGAGAGACGAGTTTCTCCTGACGTGACGCCAGCGGGTTATGCCGAGAGCGGCTCCAGCCTCACTTTGTAGAGTGATTCAGGCTAGCCAGCATCTCTGGCAGCCTGGGGCATGGCAGGAGCATTTGAGCAGCCCTTGTCTCCAGGGAGCTCAGCATGTGTGTGCAAGTCAGCTTAAACGTGAGTGATATTTCTGCTCCAGGAGACCAAAGCAGCAGTTCTGATCCTAATTTTTTTTTCCTCGTCTCGTTTACTCCTCCATGGTACGTTTGCTCAAGTCAGCCCGGCTGTAGACTCCCAGCTGGCAGCCTGCATCTGACCAGGGCTGAGCTCTTCTTCCTCATCCTCAGTGCTAATGCATGAACCTGATAGCGAAGCTGTGGGGTCTGCAGACCCTGTTTTCCAAGGAGAGACCAGGCACTGCCATGGGGCACTCACTTTGGGACCAGTCTGGTGCCTTTGGGCCTGGCAAGGCACAGGAATATTTGTGCTGACTCTCTTCCTCTGCGTTTAATGCGGTTTGATGGGAAACACCTACTGGCGAATGGCTGCTGTAGGGCTCGCTGGGCAGACCTCCGCTGAGCTGTGATAGGGGGCAGAGGGTGATGCCCTGGGGTTTGGAGGTGCCTGGGAACCACAGACAGGGAGGTGACTGTTTCTTCTCTCCTCCTTTAGCAGAGGCGTCTGTTGCCATGCCCAGTGCCCCTGTGACGAGCGCTGCCCTGCAATGCGGGCAGCAGCTCACTCCACTCTCCAGTCCCACACCAGCTCCCAGCCCGATTAAGAAGAGGAGGAGGTCTGAGATGAACAACACTTCCCAATCGGGAGCTCCCCGCAGCCTCAAAATGCAAATAAAACGCCAGCGGAGAAGTGGGAAAGAAGCAGAGACTCCCAGGGTGATGCAGAACCCAGGCAGCCTCTGTCTCAAAGCAGTAGCCCAGGCAACCCCTGTCTCCCCAGTGCCGTCGTGTTGGACCTCCAAAATCTGTCCACTGACAGTCACCAAAAGCCGTGTGCCCCTGGCGATGTCGGCTGCTCAAAACTGCTGCACCCTGCCTGCCATGCCCGTCCACGACCTGAATGTGACTTTTGACATTTGCGAGGATGACAGTTCACCCAGCGCGGCCAAGCCAGTTGCCTTCAGCCTGCCTGAATTCTCTGTCGGGGAGAATGTCCAGAGCCTCCTAAACAAGCAGGATGGCCCTGTTGTGCCCAGGTAAGTGCTGCCCTGGATGTGTTACCCATGTTTTTGGGAATTCCCCCTCCATGGTCTGGCTGTCTGGGCGAATCCTTTGTGAATTGCTGCAGCTTGGCTAAGAGGGGAGACCGGGCAGAAGATGCTCAACCTGCGGACCAAGTGGGCCAAGCTCATGTGTATATAAATATAAAAGATATAAAAAGCATTCCAAGAAAATCTATTTCTCCTTTTCCCTTTGGACATGGAGGGGCATCCTCCAGATGACTTTTGGAGCCCAAGTGCTGGTTGGGAAGCAGGTGGGGCATTACCTCTCCTCCCAGAGGGGCTGGAGCGAGGGTCAGGACTGGGTGGTGTGGGGGTTTCATCGATGTTGGCTGGGTTTTTTTCAGTGCTGGTGCTTCAAAGAGGCTCTGGCTTTTACAGAGCTGCATGAATGTGTGTGACCATCCAAACCCGGAGACTGGCACGCCCTCAGTAGTGCAGGACACCTTTAGGTCTCCCTATCTCCTCCTATAGCTGCAGGAAATGGTCCCTATAGAGGGTAACTGGGGAAACTGAGGTACAGGTAAACATCCCAGGCTTAGGGGGCAGCAATACCCGGGCGGCTGCCACCTCCTGCATGGACCTCCTGAGGATTTATCCCCATTTGAATCATTTTCCCCTACAAAACCAGGCAGGTTTCCTGTGACTTCTGTTCCCCACAAGCGGATGGTGTTGGCCCTGTTGCCTCCCAGCCTCAGGAGAGTGGGCAGTTGGGATCTGGCCCTGGCACTAACCCTCTTTTCCTTGGCTGCAGAGCCTGTGCCCCGGTGTTTCCTGTGAAGGGTTCCTCCATCCCAAAACCCTCCTCGGTTTCCAAAGCACCCGCACAGAAGCGGAAGCGAGTGGAGAGGTGAGATAGCTGCTGGCACCCCGTGCCCCAGAGCACTCTGCGCAGGCAGCAAGGGCTGGAAGCTCCTGCCTGCGCTCTCCTCTGGGGCTGGAGCCCCCATCCCTGCCTGCGTGGGCTCCACCTCACCTGTGACATCTGGGGACAACGGGGAACCTCTGCCTTGAGACTTGGGGGTTTAAAACAGCCCCTTTCTCTTCCACAGCGTGGCTTCCTGCTCCCTGGGTGAGCTCCAGAGCCGCATCCCCCAAGTCCCGAGCAGCAAGAAGAGATCTGTGCAGCCCTCCTGCCTCCCAGGTGAGCCCTGTGCCCCTCTGCGCCCCGCCAGGTGCCTGGGGAACCCCTCTCCCCACGAGTGATCCCTGCCTCAGGGCAGGCAGCAAACCGGTGCTGTGCCAGCCCCATTCTAGTTCAGGGGGGTAGAGGAAGTGCCTGGAATCAGGCTTTTTGGTGCTGGCGGAAGGTGCTGTTCGGGTTTGCTGCAGCCTCAGAGAAGGGTGGTGGGTGCTTGGAGAGGGGTAGAAAGGAGGGAGCTGGCAGTGCCCAGATCTCTGTGAGGAGGGGACTTGGGTTTACTGCTTTTACCCAGGAGCTGCCTCATCTGCTTCTCTCCTTTTTCCATCCTCAGAACATCCTTCGGGCACTGTCACCCAGAAAGGCAGCAAGAGGACCACCAAATCGCTCACAGCACTTCGCAGGGTCCCCCTTACTCCCACCACCCAGCCAATGAAGCTCTTATGCTGATGGCTCCACCATCCCTCCCAATGTTCAAACCCAGGTGCCAAACTTCTTCCTTTCTTCTCTCCTCTTTTTCCCCATCCTTCCTGCAGCCCTACAACACTCCCCTCAAACCCTTCTTCTACCCCTAAGGTCACCTCCACCTGCCTCCTGTCCTGGTTATGTCCCCCATTGCGTGTTACCCCCCGCCTCGGTGCAGCCCTGTGTATTTTTGCAGCAGATGGATTATTGTTGTTCCCTCTCAGCCCCTCTCTAATCCGCACCGGGGTGTCGAGTGCTAACAGATGGGTGATGCTAAGAAATAACACGCGCTTTTAATAAATCTTTTCGTTTCAAACCAAAGGGGCGAGGGGAGATGCGCGGCTGTTTCTTCTCGCCTCCCCCTCGTGTGGGGAGCTGGGGTTGGGTAGCAGCTCCCATCTGAGCGGGCCTGGAAAAGGCCCTTGCTCCTGGGGGTGGGCTCCACTGGGGCTTCCCCTCTTCACCCCACACCTCCCATCATCGTGGGGGCCCCATGGCTGCCTTCTGCCCCCTCTGCTGTACCTCGGGGCATCTGGGCCACTTGCTCAGTGTCCTAGTGCCCAGGGAAGGAGCGGTGGAGGCTGCCTGCCCTCCTGCTGCTTTGCTCAGAGACGGAGCAGAGCATTTCTGTGCCATTTCCACTTGCTAAAACCCCATCACTGCCACCCCTGTATCCTTGTCCCCCTGGCATCCCCCTTCCAGCTGCCTGTGAGCCCCCAGTCCCAGGGCAGAGAGCTCTGAGCATCTCTACCTGGGGGCCGTGACTGTCCCCTAGCATGCCTGTGACCCCCTTCCTGCCACACTAGGGCACATCTGGGCACTGACACATCTGGCTGCCTGCACCAGCTCCTCGTAGCCATCTGGCTGCCTGCACCAGCTCCTTGTAGCCACCCTCAGAGGTGACCAAGTGTGGCAGGAGCAGGACAGGGAGGGTGGACCTGGCGCTGGGCGTGCTGCTGTCCCACGAGGACTGGGGTCACTGGCTCCTCCTGCCCTACTTTCCTGCCTGGCAGCGGCGGATCTCGCCTTTGTCTTCTCAGCGGCTGAAAGCTTCTAATTAAAACTTCCAGCCCGCTCCCAGTTCATTTGTCTCATTAAGAGGGGGCCAGGGAGGAGGAGGGAGGAGAGCCCAGCTCTGCCTCCCCGCAGCCGCCGGGAGTGACAGCTTTCCATGCTTTGATCCCGGCTGCGTAGGAGCTGGGAGAAAATAAATCTCTGGGGAGCGGTGCGGGGGCTTGCACAGGACCCCAAAGCCCCCACGCCCCCATTCTGTCATCCCCTCCCCCCCTGCCCCGCGAGGGCTGTGCCCCCCAGGGGACTTCAGAAAGTCTGCAGGGATGGAGGTGCCCTGTCACCATGGGCTGTCACACAGCATGTGTCCCCAGGGATGTCACTCTTCTGGCAGGCTGGGAATGCCAAGTGTCGCGTGTAGGGTACGTAAGCGCCCCAAAGCAGGTGTTTCTGTGGGCAAAACCCCTGCCTGTTGCTGGTGACACTGGCCCAGGACAGCCAGGGGGACATGGGGGCTGCCCAGCATGGGGACAGTGCTGGCTGGGGACAAGGAGCTTTGAGGGATGAAAGGGGGATGTGGCAGAAAGAGGTTGTCCCTGAGTGCTGCCCCAGTGCCACCGATACCACCAGTATGACTCCCCCAGTGGCTCTGGGTCTCCACAGATTGCGCCCAAGGGGACACAGCCGCTGTCACAACCCTCCCCAACCGGCCGCTCTTGGTGGCCCAGCGATGGTGGCCGTGGTCCAGCGGGGCCTGGCCGCCTGTTCCTGTCAGGGAGCCTTTCCCAGCCATCGGCTGCCATCTAGCTGCCAGCCAGCGAGGCCTGTCCCCAGCCCTGTCCCCGCAGCATCCCCACCAGCACCCCAGTGACCCCCTTGTCCCCCAGCTTCATCCCAGCTGCCTCTCGGGGCACCCACCATGTGCTGCTCCCCCGGTGCCACCAATTGTCACTTGTGTCCCCAAAACACCACCATCGCCTGCCTGGGCGGTCCCCAAGGACAGTTTGTGGCAAAGACACCGTGGCTCAGAGGGGACAGTGCTGGTGGTGGCCCCGTGCCCGTCACTGCTGCCACCCTGGATCCGTCCCCCCATGTTTCCCGGCAGCGTGGTGCCCTGGCACAAAGGCACCCCACGGTTGTGCCGGGCAGTGCCGGCTCCAGCCCCGCACAAAGCCCCTTTCAGCCACTCTGGCACCCGGCCCTGGCCCAGGGAGGGGTCCCAGCCCTCATCCAGCCCCTCGCCATGGGCCGACAGACCCCCCAAACTCATTACATGTGTGACCAGTGACATGGCCACGCACACGCAGCCGTGGCTGTGGCAGGATCGGGCTCCCCCCCGGAGCTGGGAAGGGGACCCGCTGTCCTGAGCCCCGGCCAGGCTCCAGTGGCAACCGGCCAGCGCTTTTACAGACCCACTGGGGTGGAAAGGACTTCGGAGGCTTCAGCCACTTAATTAGCAGCCTGCCTTAATTAGCAGCCTGCCCGCGCTGCCAGGCTGCCTGCAAAGTGTGTCGGTCCCACTGGGGCGACGAGGCTTCGGTGGCTGGTGCTGAGGTGCCGGGGCTTGTCCCAGGGGAATGCGACACGAGGAGAGTGGGCAGGTGTGTGTGTGTGCGCATACATGTGTGTGTGTGCATGTGTGTCTGTGCACACGTGTGCGTAGCAGGATGGCCATGCGTGTACATACGGTGGCGCACGCGGTGGGTACGTGGAAGGGTAGGTGTGCGTGTGCTCACTTGTTCAGGGAAGGCAGCACACACGTACGTATCTGTGCACGCTGTATGTGTGTGCACACGTACATGCAAGGGTAGGCAAGCATGTGCGCATTGCACATGGCGTGTGTGTGCACATGGGCATGGAGGGATGAATGTGCAAGTGCACCTGTGTGTGGACATGGACAGACACGCATGTGCATCTCTAGGTGCATGGACGCATGTGTGTGCATGTGAATGTGCACGTGTGTAGATGTGCACGTGTGTTTGTGTGGAAGCCTCCTTATGGATGTGTGCACAGGACAGGGGCAGGGGTGTGCGCACACGAATCCGTACCAGCTGCATGCCTGGGTGTGCGTGTACACCTATGGACACGTGTGTGCGCAGGGGGGTGTGTGCGTGGCGGGGTGTGCACACACACATGCAGGGGTGTGCACGGCATTGCACCCAGCACCCACAGTGCTCCGTGGCATTGCACCCAGCACCCGCGGTGCCCCCTGGCGCTGCATCAAGCCCCTCAGTGTTCCCCCAGCCTTGCACCCAGCACTCACCCACCGGCTGCCCCATGGGTGCCGGTGGCCACCACTCTGCCTCCCACCCTGGCGTGTGCTCCAGGCCCCCCCGAGCCCCGGCAGTGCCCGCCGGGGGCAGGCGGTGGGCAGGAGGCCATGCCGCGGTGCCCAGGCTGGGTGCCAGGGCGCATCCGCGCCCGACGGGCGCCACAAAGGCCAGCTTTTGTGCTGGTCCCCTGGCTCTCTGGCCGGTGGCCAGCACCGGGGCGGCTGGCGGGGCCCGGGGCCCCCTGGCTCCATAAAACGCCCAGGCTAGGCACATTGCGCCCACGCCTTCAGCATGGAGAGCCAGCGGCTGTCCTCCTACGGTCGCCGCTTTGGCTCCACCACCCCAGTGTACCGGGTGCTTCCCAGCAGCCCCCCAGCCCGGCTCCGGGCCCCCCGTGCCCGCAGCATCCAGCTGGGTCCCCGTGTGGGTGCCCGCCTGGTGTCGGGCAAGATGGACTTCTCGCTGGCAGCGGCACTGAACTCGGAGTTCAGGGAGACACGCACCAACGAGAAGGTGGAGATGATGGAGCTCAACGACCGCTTTGCCAGTTACATCGAGAAGGTCCGGCTCCTGGAGCAGCAGAACAAGGTGCTGGTGGTGGAGCTGAACCAGGCGCGGGACCAGGAGCCCTCGCGTCTGGCTGACATCTACCAGGAGGAGCTGCGTGACCTGCGGCACCACATGGAGCAGTTGGCCACTGCCAAGGCCCGTCTGGAGATTGAGAGGGACAACCTTGCCGAGGACCTTGGCAGCCTCCAGCAAAAGTAAGGCACTGCCTTGCTTGGGGTAGTCCTGGGGACCAAGGTGGCCACCAGGAGCAGGGTGGCCCCAGAGACCAAAGTGGCCACCAGGACAGGACGGAGAGTGACCACTGGGATGGGTCTCAGGGTGACTACCAGGACCAAGGTAGCCACCGGGACCAGAGTGGCAGCAGGATGATGATCAGGGTTTTCCTGGGGACCAGGGTAGTGATGAGTACCATGGTGGTGGCAAGGACCAGGGTGATCCCTGGGACCAGGATGGGGACTGGGATGTCCCCAGGGATCAGGGTGGCCACTGAGACAAAGACCAGCGTGGCCACTAGAACCAGGGTGGCCCTGGGAACCAGGCACTGGTAGGGACCAGGGCAGTGACAGGGACATGGGTGGCAACAGGGACCAGGGTGACCCCTGGGAACAGCGTGGACAGTGGTGGGGGGTGCGGGATGGGCACATCCACTGACACAGGGTGCCAGTGCTGGTGGTAAGGGGCTGCGTCGGCCCGGAGGGAGCCTGGCCATGGGGACGAGAGTAACGGTGCTAACGAGTAACGGTGCCTAATGAGTAACAGTGCTCAATGGTTAACGATGCCAAATGAGTAATGGTGCCTCTGCTTCGGCAAAGGCTACAGGACGAGGTGACCCTGCGGCTGGAGGCCGAGAGCAACCTGGCTGCCTACAGGCAGGTGAGGGCAGGGCCCGGATCCTGCGCCCCCCACCCTGCACCCCAGGGGCTCAGCCCCCAGCCCAGCCTCCCTTCGGGATGGGGCAGGGATGGAGCGGGGATGGAGCAGGGATAGGAGAGGGATGGGGAAGGGATGGACAGGTATGGGGAAGGGATGGACAGGGATGGAGTACGGACATGGCAGGGATGGACAGGGATGGGGCAGGGATGGACAGGGATGGGGCAGGGATGGACAGGGATGGAGTACGGACGTGGCAGGGATGGACAGGGATGGGGCAGGGATGGACAGCGATGGAGCAGGGATGGGGCAGGGATGGAAAGCGATGGAGCAGGGATGGGGCAGAGATGGAGAGGGATGGGGCAGGGATGGACAGCGATGGAACAGGGATGGGGCAGGGATGGGGCAGAGATGGAGAGGGATGGGGCAGAGATGGAGCCAAGATGGGGCAGGGACGGGCAGGAGCAGGCAGTGAGGGAGGGAGCAGACCTGGGTGGCCAGCCCTGGGGATGGTCCCTTCTGTCCCCCCTGCGGTGACAGGATGTGGATGCCGCTGCCTTGGCTCGCCTGGACCTGGAGCGGCGGGTGGGGACCCTGCAGGATGAGATCACCTTCCTCCGCAAGATCCACGAGGAGGTAACCCCGCTCGGGGGGGTCCCGGGGCTCAGAGGGGCCGGGCTGATCCCCACTGTCCCTCCAGGAGCTGCGGGAGCTGCAGGAGCAGCTGGCCCGGCAGCGGGTGCACGTCGAGGTGGATGCGAGCAAGCCGGACCTGACAGCCGCCTTGCGTGACATCCGCAGCCAGTACGAGGCCATGGCCGCCAGCAACGTCCAGGAGACTGAGGACTGGTACAAGTCCAAGGTGCGGTGGGAGCCAGTCACCCAATGGATGGGTGGCCTCCTGGGGTGTCACCTTCTAGGGGCTGAGGTTGATGCCCCTAGAGTTGGATGGTTCTGCTTGGTGGTGGCTGTCCCCTCCTGGGATGTCACCTTCTCAGGGCTGGGGTTGACCACCCCAGGGCTGGGTGGTTCTTGGTGGTGGTGCATGGGGTTTGGCATCCCTGCTGTCCCTGCTCATGTCCTGTATCCTGGTTTGGTCCCTGTGTGTCCCCCCATGGTGAGTCACATAGGCATGGTCCCTAAGGAGTTGTGTTCACAGTGACATGTCCCACAGCGGTAGGGACATGTCCACTGTGACATCCTACAGCAACATCCCTCCCACCCACAAAGCAAGGACATGTCCCCGGCAACACCTGTCATCAGGGATGTGTCCCATGTCCACTGTCCCACCACCCCAAGAGAGCAAGGACATGCCTCCATGACATGTGCCATCAGCCACATGTCCCACGTGCACTTTCCCTTCCACCCACGAGAGCCAGGACACATCCCTAGCACCGTGTGCCATTGGGGGCACATCCCATGTGCGTTGTCTCTTCCTCCCATGGGAGCTGGGATGTGGCCCCAGGACATATGCCTTTGGGGATGTCCTATGCATCCCTTCCTGCTGTTGGAACAGGGACATGTCCCCAGTGCCACATCAAGTGCATGGTCCCCTCCTGCCACGGGAGCAGGGACGTGTCCCCAGGGAAACATGGCACTGGGGACATATCCCATGTGCACCATCCGACCACCCTGCAGTGGCAGGGACATTTCTCCATGCCACATGCTACTGGGGCCATGTCCCTGCCATGGAGCAGAGCTGGATTATGTCCCCATGCCATGTGCCACCGGGACACATCCCTGCCACATAGTCCCATCCCATGGCATGTCTCCCTCATGCCAGTTCGCAGACCTGACGGACGCGGCTGCCCGACACGCAGAGGCCCTGCGTGCAGCCAAGCAGGAGGCCAACGAGTACCGGCGCCAGCTCCAGGCTCTCACCTGCGACCTGGAGGCTCTGCGGGGTTCGGTAGGTGATGGCACGGTGTGCAAGGTGGGGGACACAGCCTCGGGGAGCTGCCACCACCATAGGGTTCCCTGGCATGGCGGTGGGGATGACTACCCATTGCTGGGGGAATGGCTGGTCCCCAAGAATGGGAGATGGATGGGCACTGTGCAGAGCCCCTAGCTCCTGGGAGAAGGTGGCTGTGAAGGGTGTCAACTCGCCTCACGGCCCCCCAGAATGAGTCCCTGGAGAGGCAGCTGCGGGAGCTGGAGGAACGCTATGCCCTGGAGACGGCCGGCTACCAGGACACAGTGGTGCGGCTGGAGGAGGACATCCGCAGCCTCAAGGAGGAGATGGCCCGGCACCTGCAGGAGTACCAGGATCTGCTCAACGTTAAGCTGGCCCTTGACATTGAGATTGCCACGTACCGCAAGCTGCTGGAGGGCGAGGAGAGCAGGTGATGGCAGAGTGGGGGCTCCATCCTGCCCCTCTCCCTGGCCGTGTCCCAGACCATCCCCAAGTCTTCATGGTCCCTCTGGGGTGTCCAACCTGCTTGGGGACTATCCTCCAGCTCTCCTGCCCCAGCCCTGAGCAGGGCTGAGCTGGTGTGCGGGGGAGCAGCAGGACCTTGATGCTCTTCCGAACACCCCCCATCACTCCTGCAGGATCACCATCCCCGTGCAGAGCTTCTCCAACCTGCAGATCCGAGGTGAGGCCATGGCCACATGTGGGAGGTGGGGGCCAGGATGGTGGCACAAGCAGGGGTGGCTTCTGGGAGCTCTGTGGGAGGAGGCACTGTCTTGGCTCTCCCTGCTCCATCCTGAGGGACCGTGAGGTTTTCCCCCAAATCTCAAGCATCAGGACTCCTGGGTTCTCCCAAGATGGGGGGAGGAGCGTGCCATGGCCACATCCCCAAGGCCAATTGTGTTCCCCAGTGCCAACTGTGTCGCCAAGGACAATCCTGTCCCCACGCCCAATCACATCCCAAAGGTACTCATGTCCCCATGGCCAACCACATCTCCAAGGCCAAACATGTCCCCAGTGCCAACCGCATCACCAGTGCCAACCACATCCCCAAGGCCAACTCCATCCCCAAGGCCAACTATGTCCCCAGCCACATCCATGTCCCTGAGGCCAACGGTGTGCCTGAGGCTGGTTGTGTCCCCAGGGCTGTTGTGTCCCACGGTTCAGGGTTTTCCAGCCCAACCTGTTCCCTTTGGGCCCCTTCATTTGAGTATGGCTGGAAGGGCTACACCCTGGGCACTGGGTCACCGCCATGTCCTGCCCATGTCCCCTAGAGACCAGCCTGGACACTAAATCCATGTCAGAAGGCCATCTGAAGAGGAGCATCGTGGTCAAAACTGTGGAGACAAGAGATGGAGAGGTGGGAAGTCCTCACCTGTATCACCCACACTGCCCCCCCTCCACCCATGGCGTGTCCCCAAGGGGGTCACTCATCATGCACATGGGGCCACCATCCCTCAGCCCCAGGAGGAGCCCGGTTAGGGAGCCAGTGATCCCAGTGCCCTGCCAGCACAGCATGAGCTGGGTCTGGACCATGGTGGAGCTGAGCCTGGCAGCTCACAGAGAAAACTGTCCCTGTCTCTGTCCCCATCCCCCTCCCTGTCCCCAGGCTTGTTCAGAGCCCAGGCAGGCTCAGCTGGGGAGGAAAGCCCAAGCGTGGGGTGATGATCCTTCTCCCTCTGCCTCCAGGTGATCAAGGAGTCCAAGCAGGAGCACAAGGAGGTGATGTAGGGCGGGCAAGCCACAGCAGATGCACGCTTGTAGCTGTAGCTCCGTAGGTCCCATCCGATGCTGCGAGGGAGCCCCGGGGCTGGGCACAGGTCGCAGG
Organism: Burhinus oedicnemus; assembly: GCA_008921705.1. Lineage (NCBI taxonomy): Eukaryota > Metazoa > Chordata > Aves > Charadriiformes > Burhinidae > Burhinus > Burhinus oedicnemus. Next base: position 89,660 of record VFFE01007688.1, on the reverse strand, counting down.
AGGAGCCGGCGATGCTTCAGTAGGGGGTGTCACCCTCCTGCGCACCCCTCGCCTCTGCCACGTTGCCCCATGCTCCAGGGACCCTGCTGACACCCTGTTTGTGCTGGCAAAGCACCCGTCCGACCAGGAACCGTGTGGGAGGGGATGGGCAATACCTGGGGGAGGCGAGCGGTACCGGGCAGAGCCGAACTCCCCCACCAGGATGCTGCGCGTTCCCATGGCATGGAGGGGCCGGTAACTTTAGGTCTGTGTCCACGCTTGCCCTGGGTCTCCAGCTCACCAATGCCCAGGGAGAGAGTCCATCCTGTTTCGATCTCCATGCACTGGTTGGACAAGATGATGGTGCCAAGAGCATCTCTCCCTGTATTCCACCTTGCTGCCCACTCTCTGGTCTGGGAGGCCACCCCGAATCTCCCCAGTGCACCCAGGCCATGAGCGTGTTGGGGGGGCTGCAGGGTGCAAGGTACCGGCTGGTGAGGGACATTTCCCTGTCACCAAGCATTGGGTGGGCTTAGCCAAGAGGCACGGGCAAGAGGACGGGGGCAGGATGCTGTCAGGATGATATCAAAGGGTGATGATATGGGGACAACGAGGGGTTCTTGAGGACACTGGTGTGTGCAGGGTGGTTTGTGGGGCTGGAGCAGTGGTGGGCACAGCAGGCTGGGCGGCCTCATGGGCTTCTCCTGGAACAGAGCTATGGGGCTGTCCTGACCTCTAGTGGGTGTCTGCTACCAAGGTGTCCCCATTGCTGTGGTGAGGAAAAACAGTCCCAAGGTGCTCGTGGCGAGGGGTGACCCACGGTCATGTGCCTGGCCCCTCGCCTTAGGGGGGTCCCACGCAGGTGAAAATGGAGAGGAGGAAAGTGCAGAGGAGGAGGGTGTCAGGGCACCCGTGGGTGCTCTCACAGCAGAAGGTGCCTCCCGTGACCCAGAAGTGACGGGGGAGGATGGACGGAGCCATCCTTGTCCTGCCTGTCCCACCCAGGGTCACACTAGGAGCCAGAGGGGCCAGGGACCAGGGCTGTCCCTGCCTCAATCCTGCCACACATGGAGCCCAAGTCTACCCCCGGCATGGGCATTCAAGATGGGGTGGGAAGAAATCCCTTGTCCCTGGGCTCCACGTGACCCTGTCCCCCCCCATCTGTCCTTCCCTCAGACCAGCACATACCACCAGTCCACCCAGGGCCATTGCCCAGTCCAGTGCTCCCCCGCAGCCCTCGTCCTCACCTTCGATTTAGCTACTGACCACGAGTGAAACCTGCTCTGATGCCACCTAACATAGCAGCAACAGCCCAGCAGCACTTCTTGTACCTTGTAAGACCTTTGGGATAAGCACATGGGATGCCACTGGGGTTCCATCCCCCTTGTCCCCTCTGTCCCCTCATCCCCTGGCTGAGGCGCTGAGCATGCTTTGCAGCTAACGACTCCAGAAAGGCCATTCCCAGGGGCAGGAGATGTTATAGGAGACCCAGGTGCTGCCCATGTTTGGCATCTGGGGTGGGATGGCGGTGGCCCAGGCAGGCTCGGTCCCCTGCGAGCAGACTTCGGCTGGAGCTTTGCAGCCCACGTTGCTACTGAATTAATGCACTAACGCCCGCGGCAGCTTGAGATGAGAAATAAAGCTAACGCAAGTGCTGTGCTTCCATGGTCATGTCTGCAATCTGCCTCTCGCAGCCAGTGCCGTGGGTTATTCGGGATTAGCTGGGGCAGTAAAGCGCTTCGGGAGCCCGAACTCAACAGGGGATGGAAGCTCAGCGCTGTACCCCAAAGCACGGCCAGCACTTCATGGGTCAACACCCGTAAGGGACTGCAACACAGGGGAGGTGGGTGCAGGAATAATGCCCCCAGAGCCGGCAGCCAGGCAGTGGGGTCGGAGAGATGCCCTTCCTGGGAGGGAGGGGAAGCAGGGATCTGCTTAGGGTTCTTCAACCTCAAACCCAGAGCCTTCCCTGTACAAACCCCGGCTGCAGCTCCTGGGAAGCTCCTGGGATGGGCTGCAGCTGTCAGGACTGATGGTGGATTTGAGATCCTGCACATCATCTACATGGTTCAAGTGCCTGAGCATCACTGGGACCCTCAAGGCTGCTCTCCTGGACAGTGGGATTTCTCTCAGGAAAGCTGAAATCCCCAAGCCACGTCCTTGACAAAAGGAGTGGAGATGAGCCCTGTGGAGAAGTCCTGCTCCATGCTGAGGAGCAAGCAAGTGGTCACCTAAACCCTGAAGAGATGCCATCGTCTTTGGAGGACCTGCATAATAATTTTGTCAGGCATAAATATAGATTCACAAGTCTGTGCTGAGTCAGGTGAGTTAAAAAAAAAACAACGAAAAACCAGAGAAATTTCTAAAGAAAATCACCAGATTAATTTGAAAAATATTTGTTTTCCTTCAAAAATGAAAAAATGTTTAAACCAAAATTTAAAAAAATGGGTTTGCTCCAGCTAAGGAGCCCAAAGGAACAGTAAACGTTTTGAAACGTTGGCACTCAGCAATGCAAAAAAGTTTAAAAAAAGGGTAAGAAAAGCAAGAATTAATTGGATTAAAATAGTTCGGTGGATCTTTTTAGCAGCCTCTTAGAAAAACAGCTCTAATAAATCACTGATGCAGTTCGAGAACTCTGTAGAGCTTGGCCAGATGATCTTGCAACAACTCCAAGTATTCTTTTGAAAGGGACTATATTGAGCTTAAAACCCCACTGCAAGCCAGCAGCAGAGCCAGGAACAAACTGTGGCGGTGTGAAATTCCCGCCTGTCCCTATTAAGCTGTGCCAACCTGCAACACGGGGAGTTTTCCACATCAGTCCTCACTGTCATGCTCTTGACCCAAAAGGGAGGATGAGCAGGCACTGGCAGTATTTTGATTTCTAATGGTCAAAACACTAGAAATTTCTAATGGGAGGATGGTCCGAGGTGTAAGAGAGACCCGTTGGGGCCATGGTGGAGATGCTATGTCCTGGCAGGGCAGCTGAACATCCGCTGGCAGTAGAGGCACACATGGACGATAACGAAGACGAAGCTGATGAGGACATAGCTCAGGCCGATGGCCTTGATGGCAAAGATCGTCTCAGGATCGTTGAGCGTCCGCCTCCGCCGGTGCTGGTAGATCACACTGAGCCGGAAGCCGGCCACCATCTCACCCTCCCGCCAGCAGAAGTAGGTGCCTCCATCGCTGACTCGGACCTGCTGGATGTGCAGGTGGTTTCCATGGTCAATGAAGACCCTCATGCTCTTGTTGACACCGATGAGGTAGCGGGAGCGGTAGAGACGGACGGATTCCTTGTCCCAAGCCACAGCATGCTCGGGCCGGGCTCCTGGACATGTGATCGTCAGGTCACTCCCAACAGTCTGCTTGTGAAATTGCGTGGGGATGTGGGGCAGCCAGGGCTTCTCACCCAGCTTGGAAATGACATTGGAGATGGACTGCACGCCTTCCTCAGGGACCTCCTCCTTCAGGCAAGGGGTCAGGCAGCTTCGGATGGCCACTTCGGGTCTCCGGAGGCGGCCAGGATGCTGGAAATGTGCGGGGACAGCCCTCGAGCCACAGGATGTGACGTTGGGCACGGCCGTGCGATAGCGAGGGTGCAGCTGGGCACTCCGCACATAGCAGAGCCCGATCCGCCGCTGCTCACCTCTCACCCCACAGCGGTCACATCTGGTCCAGTCCCAGAAAGTGGTGAAGAGGCTGAAGAGCTTCTCCGTGAAGTCGTCCTGGATGTGCTGGTCCCTGTCCACAAAAGCCACTGTGATGTGCTTGGTAGGCTGCACGTCCACATCGTAACCATAAAAGAAGTCCCCTTTCTTAGTGCCACACAGGTAGTGGCCTGAGTCTGTTACCTGGGCTTGGAAGACAATGAGACTGAACATCCGGATACTGAAACGCTTCAGCACGTTGCTGCCCGCATGGATACGGCCTGAGTCAACAACCATGGTGCCGGCAAAGTCCGTCAGGACCATGGTTTCGTGGCTGCCCATGTTCTTCTGGAAGTACCAGACAACAGAAGAGACCTCTTCGGGCTTGCAGTTGCAGGGGAGCTCGAAGGTCATGTCAGCCAAGTAAGCAGCGTTGTCGAACATCAGGAAAGCGGGACAAGCCATTCTATCGAACACATCTCCTTTACCTTCAATCGCAAATGCATGAAGAACACCTACCACGCAGAGGAGAACAGTGGCTCCTGGCAGCCTCGTCTCCATCACGCTGGGCAGTCTCTGCATCAGCAGAACCAACCCAGCTACTGCATCCTCAGCAGAGACAGCAGGAACCTGCATGTGGGGTTAGCAGTGCCAGCGCCGGGCAGGGACGGTGCACACACCAGCTCGCTCAACAAAGATGGGGTTTGCAAATGATCCCCCACCTGCAGTGCATGTGGCTGACAGCAGGGATCAAACAGCGGCTGAAATATCCCATCTCAGCTGGATATTCGCTGGGAAGCACTTCGTCCCGTCCCGGGGCAGGCTGTCCCCCGGGACACAAAACTCTAGAACCTCCGCTGTCTCCCAGCTGCTCTAGAGTGTTGTTGTCCGTGCCCGGGACAACAAGTGGGCAGGTCGTTCATGCAGCACAGCTGCAGAGGGAAGATGCACCAATGGAAAGCGTGGTGGGAACAACGGAACCACTGATGTCTTGAAAGATTCCTGCAGTAAATGTTAATTATTTCTCTGATCACTCTGAGCACAATGAACCCAGAGAAGACCCTCCTCCAACAGCAGCTGACCTCTGTAGCCCAGAAGAGGTTTCAAACACGGTATTTAGACTTCTACATCCTCCCTGTTGGCTTTCCAAGGGTTTGTGTGCAGAAGCCCCTCCGCGCAGGTAATGTTTGAGATTCCCCCTCTCTGAATGATTGAGCGAGGCTTTTTGCTCACAACACCTTGGCTGGGCTGATCCTGGAACCAGCCCTGAAGGCCTTAAATGCATCTCTCCTACGGTGAAGGCGAGATATTTGCTCCCCATTGACTCTGGCTGGACTTTCAGCTCAGCTTTTGGCCCTTCTTGAGCAGATGCTCAAGATCAGACGCTCAAGATCAGACTGTGAGCTGACTGAATAAGAAACTGATCCCAGCTGGTCTAACAGCCTGTCCTCCTATAAACATTCACACAGCCTCTCCTATACTTCATTTCTCCTGAGTATTCTCACCAAACCATGGGGATTTTGCCCTTTCCCAGGTGATGGGGATGCAGCAGGCTGCTCCCATCCTTGACACAGGACGTGAGTGCAAGCCCTGAGCCTCAGGACTGCTGAAATCACAGTGCCTGCTCCCACTAGAGCTGTAACTGTTGTGCCAGTGATGCTCCTGCATCAACCTCCTCGATCCTGACCTTGGGAAACTCCAGGATCTTTGTCGTTTTGTTTAAGACTTCAGCTCCCAATCTTCTGCTAGTCCTCATGTTTGCAAGTGTTACGCAAAGGCAAGAGGAATGGCACCCACAACAGGTTGCAGGGACACAGCTATCCCCAAGAAAGATGCCACAAAGCCCAACATTCATGTGCCAGGCCTCAGAGAACAATCAATTAGGTGCTTAGTGGCTTCTACAGAGAAGGTGGGAGAGGGATGGTTATAGTCTGCCAGGGTGACTCTACCTTTTGCTCCTCTAGCTGGGTTTTGCAACAAAATGGTCCTGACAGTTGTTTTTGAGCTGAATTCAAGGGAGTCTGAGCACTGTAAGGTACATTGGACTCCTAAGCACACTTGGGAGAAGCTTGAGGATCCTCCCAGACCGGAACTGCAAGAGAGCTTGGCAAGAGAGCTGTGCCATATGAGGGCCTCTCTAAAGTCTGCAGCCAAAACAGAAAGGCTACTTAATTTAGACACAGTATTAGGCAGTCCTGGAGAGTCTCTTTTTTGGACTGATGCCTGCCAGTTATGTGGAATTTCAGCAAATCAGATAGTGTCTGAAATCACAGGACCATGAGGTGACAGGATCTCTGAGGTTTACCCCATGCCTTGCTGGTTGGGGTAGAATAATAATAAAATAGCTGGTTGGATCAGTCCCAGTGATACCACCTTGCCCAGCATTTCCACTTCCATCAGTCCATTCTGCCTTCAGTGGCTGCACGGTTAAACATGACATGTCGTTAATTACAGTTCTTAAAAACCCATAGTGACAATGGACAGAGATGAAAAAGGTAAGGGTTTTAGTTTCTCTTTCAAAAATAGCAGCCTAGTTTTTCTTTCCCTCACTTGTTCTCGTCATCTAAGAGATTCTGACAGAGCTGTTCTGTGAGGACACCCTGCCCCAGACACCACAACACAGTCCTCTCAGTAACTAACCTTTATTTGTGCAGAATTATTGCCCTGTGTGGCTCCCAGGTACACAGAAATGTACAGCAATGCTCCAGAAGTATACAATTCATCTGTCTCGCACGATGTCTGATGCCGAAGTCAAGCTTTGAGCCTCTTTTGCACTCTGTTTCTGCATGACCCTGGTGCTTTTGCTCCTTCAGTTGACCTGGTAACATTTCATCAGCTCCATCACTATCCTTTCCTTGGCTTCCTTTTGCAAGCTGGTGTCGGTGAGGTGGGCTTCCCTCTCTGCTTCGCAGCCGGCTGGGCCACTGGGATGGCCAGCGGTCCAATAGTCCCTGCTCATGCTCTGCAGCTTGCTAAACAAATCCCTGCTGCTCTCCTTCTCCAACTCACTCAGAAGATCCACGTTTAACCCGAAGCGCTTGGTGCCTGAAAGGCTTTGTAAGATCTGAAGAACGGCTTCTCTGTCTTCATGACAGACGTTCTCTGCCAGCACCATAAGGAATTCGCCCAGGAGGCCAAAGCCCAAGTCAGCCTGAAAGATTCTGCCCAAGGCTTTCCCTCCGAGTTCAAGCAAAAACTGGTATTTTTCTTTTCTGCTTTTTAAGCATCTGCGCCAATCTCTGTAAAATTCGGCAGAGGTTCCAGGCAGCTGATCCAGCTCCTGAAGGAAAAAATAGTTACCAGTTCCTTTTGTTTTGTTCCTGCTTGAAGATTTTTATCGCCAACACCCCCCCGCCCCCCATCAACCTGTGGATAGCTGAGATATTTTTAATACAGGGTTTGATAGCACAAAATGGCTGCATAAAGCTTGTGAGGTGGCAATACATAAAGGCAAAGAAATACCAGGTTCCTCAAGCCTCACAGAAACCCGAGAACTTCAGGGGAAAATACTGGAAGAATGGATGAGACATGAAGCCCAGCATGGATGAACACAGACCAGTAGTGGAGTAACCCTAACCAGAACCAGACACGCTGCCCAGTCTGGATCCATCATCACTGCTTGGGAAGGGATGTCCTGGAGATCGGGGTAGTTCAGTGTAATCCTCTGCTCTATCTCCAGCACTGTGAGGCAAATCAAAGAAGTGAGGAGATAAAAGATATGAGATGTAAACCCCAGAAATGGGCCCTAAGATGCCGTCTCGTAACATACTGCATTCGTATGGGTCTGTGGCAGAGCTTGCGCTAAAAGAGAGCGCCAAGCTCAATGTGGCATCTCCAGATAAAAGGAAATCCTGTTTTATACAATATGTAATTGAACTGCTGAACTCATCACCGCTGACTTAACTGACGCACAGACTGAAGGAGGATTAAAATGTTTAGGCTTTTATACAGATAACAAGAACAAGGCACAGCAACATCAGGCTGTGTCTAAACACAAAACGGAGAAGCCCTGGAGATCAGAGCCCAAGCGCTAACGGGATTAGGAACAGAATTTGCTCTGGAGAGATCATTGCTCAGCCCAAGAAAACACAAAGCTGCCTAGAAGTGTTGCAAAAAGATCTCATAATAAACAGGCAAATGAAATTCAGTGCCAAAAAAATCCATGAGAAACATCCCCGGCTACATGTCCAGTGACCTGGACTCTCCGGCGTGGGCAGAGTCCACCGAAGGGGGCAGGACAGATGTAATTCAAATCACAAATGACCTGGATAGAAAATGTTTAGTCACTATTTCCCACAACTGAAGAACTAAGGAGCATCCAGTGAACTCATCAGGCAGCAGGTTTTAAACAAAACAGCACTTTTCCATACCATGCATAATTAAACCGCAGGGTGGAAAAGAACTGGCTACATTCACAGAAGATCTGCAGTCTGTGGCTACTAAACATGATGGTTCAGATGCACAACTCTGGCTCTCGGTCTCTAAACTGCAGCCAGCTGGAAGAGTGCAGTCAAGGGAGGGCACTCTTCCCCAAGAATCTGTTACTGGCCACTGTCAGAGGCAGGGTATTGGGAGCTCTGGTCAGATGCTGTGCAGCTGGTCTTAGCTTCCCACAGGGTTGAAGCAAACTCTTCTTGAAGCGGCTGGTGCAAGCTCTTATCAGACACAAAGTAGGGGCCAAGATTGAACCCTGTGGTTATCCAAACATCAGTGTTCCTGGGCACTTCGAGGGCTTGCTCACATGTAGAGATATTTCTGAATAACTCTCACATTTTAAAATAATACCCAAATTATTCTGGAGTAATTTTTAGATGTGGACAAAGTCCCAGAGAGCATCTCCCTCACCTGGGGTATTTCCACGTTGCTGGCTTGTGGGGCCTTGGCATGGGCTGCACAGGGATTCCACAGCACGTTCCTCCTCTTACCCATCTTGTCCTTTTTCTCTAGGGGCTTCAGGTGTGACGCCAGCACGATGTTCCTGCAGGCAAGAAGGGGATGGGATACTTAGCAAGATCAAATACTTTGAGGCTTTGAGCTTCTCCTCCGAGGCAATTTCTTAGCTTGGCCCATATGCATCATCCAGAGGGACCTGGACAGGCTGAAGGAGTGGGCCCATGTGAACCTCATGAACTTTGACAAGGCCAAGTGCAAGGACCTGCACCTGCACTGGGGCAATCCCCAATATCAATACAGACGTGGGAATGAGGGGATTGAGAGCAGCCCTGCTGAGAAGGACTTGGGATACTGGTGGTTGAAAAATTGGACATGACCCAGCGATGTGCGCTGGCTGCCCAGAAAGCCCCCCGCATCCTGGGCTGCATCCCCAGCAGCGTGGGCAGCAGGGCCAGGGAGGGGATTCTGCCCCTCTGCTCCGCTCTGGTGAGACTGCCCTGCAGTGCTGCCTCCAGCGCTGGGGACACCAACACAAGAAGGACATGGACCTGTTGGAGCGGGGCCAGAGGAGGCCACGGAGATGATGGGAGGGCTGGAGCCCCTCTGCTGGGAGGACAGGCTGAGAGAGTTGGGGGTGTTCAGCCCAGAGAAGAGAAGGCTCCAGGGAGACTTTATTGCATCTGTTCAATACTTAATGGGGGCTTACAAGAAAGATGGAGAGAGACTTTTTACCAGGGCCTGTAGTGACAGGACAAGTGACAATGGTTTTAAATTGACAGAGGGCAGGTTTAGACCAGATATAAAGAAGAAACATTTTACTCTGAGGGTGGTGAGACATAGGCCCAGGTTGCCCAGAGAAGTTGTGGATGCCCCATCATTGGAAATGTTCAAGGTCAGGTTGGATGGGGCTTTGAGCAACCTGACTGAGAGGCAGATCTCCCTGCCCTTGGCAGGGGGTTGCAACTAAATAACCTTTCAAGGTCCTTTCCAACCCAAACCATTCTGTGATTCTATCAAACAATATTGGGATTCAAATGAGATTATGAAGCATCAGAGATGGGTCAAAGTAAAACAGAAGATATTGTATGGGGCATTTGACAGGCACATCCTCCCCACACGCTCAGTGTTAATCTAGTTGTCAGGACCAATGAGGCAGGAATTTCCCCATAGGCTGCAGCACCGTGGTTCCTCCCCAGCACGGGGAATGGCTCACTCCCCCAGAGCTGAGCATTTCCATCCCACAGTTTCTGTGGCTTTGGGACTTCCAGAGGAAAGACCTTAAATTCTTACAGGACCTAAGGACTGTTTCATAGCTTGCAGCATGCTGGGCAGGTACGTTTTTGTGGATTCATTCAATTCAGCATCGTATTACACTGCTATATGTGACTGGAGCAAGCCCAGAGAAGGGCAAGGAAGCTGGTGAGGGGTCTGGAGCACAAGTCTTGTGAGGAGCGGCTGAGGGAACTGAGGGTGTTCAGCCTGGAGAAGAGGAGGCTGAGGGGAGACCTTCTCGCTCTCTGCAACTCCCTGAGAGGAGGCTGTAGCCAGGTGGGGTCAGTCTCTTCTCCCAAGGAACAGGCGATGGGACAAGAGGAAACGGCCTCAAGTTGCACCAGGGGAGGTTTAGATTGGATATTAGGAAAAATTTCTTCACCAAAAGGGTTATCAAACATTGGAACAGGCTGCCCAGGGAATTGGTGGAATCTCCATCCCTGGAGGTGTTTAACAGCCGGGCAGACGTGGTGCTGAGGGACATGGGTTAGTGGTGGGTTTGGCAGTGTTGGGTTGACGGTTGGACTCGATGTCCCTTCCAACCTGGGTGATTCTATGATTCTATGACTAACTACAGCAGCCCAGACTTAGTGGCTCACATGGTTCTTTTCATCCCGTGGGATGAACCCCTGCAGTTAGTCCTCTCAGCAACGGGCAGATCTTTGAAGGGGTCCAGGTCTCTGCTCCTATGCTAGTGTGGGCTACGTGAGTGAAGACGCTGCACCCACGGAGAGAAGCTGCTCCATTCCCTCTCTCAGATTACTTCTACTGTTACCAATAAACTGATAAAACAGCATAAAATCACTCAGGAATCCTTTTCTAGGACTGGCAAGAAGGCCGGGGGAGAAAATGCCATTTTAAAGTGTTTTTCTGCCTTTCAGGGATCAGATGGTGTGACCGAATGCAGGCAGAGATGAAGCTGTGAAAGGAATTTGATCTAGTCCCATATAAGTCTACCAAGGGGTGAGCAAAGTCCTGAATCCACTTATAGATCTGTCTGTGTATGTCAAGGAACGGGGACTTCCCCAGACAGATCTATAGGTGGATCCAGGGCTTTGGTGGTCATTGGGAGTGCCTCCACGGAGCACCCCTGCCATCCCTGGGCCACAAACCCGCTCCCAAACCACCCTGGACAAAGCAGTGATGGGTTTGGGAACAGAAACATGCTGGGTGGGGTGCACGGGGACACGTCACCCTCTTCTTCTGCACCACCACCATGGCACGGGGCATGTGGGGAGGAAAGGGAGGGCAGGGCAGGCCGGTGGGGCTTGGAGGGTGGGTGCTGCACCTGGGAATGTGGAGAGAGGACAGCATGCCATCCCACTGCTGGTCCACAGCTTGGCCAGCATGGGCACCTGCCCTGGAGCTGGCTATTCCAGGCAGGAACAGCTGAGATCTTAGCCCACACACATCAACCCGATGATTTTTGGCTGGCAAATCAAGGCTGACTTTCTGTCCCACTGGGGCTCTGTGCCATGGGGCCGTGGCCTTTTTGGGAACCCCGAAGCTGGGTTTGCTGCCCTGCCAAGCTGCACATGGTCACCTGGAGCAGAAAGCATGGATAATCAGCTCAATTACCTCCCAGAGCAAGGTTTGAGCTCAAAACCTGCTGGGTGACCTTGTCTCTTAAGTGGTCCCAAAATTGGAGCTTCAAAAGAAAGAGCTCCAAAACCCACCCGTGAGGTTGGGTCGGCCCCGTGGCAGGAGCGCCCGGCACCGAGCAAAGCTTTGGTGACAGCGTCGACGAAGCCCTTTGGAGTAGGGAAACACTTGAATCCACCCCCCTGCCCTGGGTGTCCCCCACCGGACCTGAACTCCTCGTAGGAGGGGACACGCTGGCGCACGGCCCGCAGCTTGGCGTCGTTCTCCCTCTCCCGCCTCTCGTCGGCCGCCACCGCTGCCCGCAGCTCCCGCTCCAGCGCCACGGGGTCGAGGGCTCCATCCGCCTCCATCCTGGCCCTGCCACCCCCCCTGCAGCGCGAGGACCCCTGGCAGGGACCTGAGGCCTGTGGCGATGGGACCACTCCTGGGTGCAGGGGGACCCCTCTCCTGTCGTGACAGCCCTGCCGGGGCTGGCCTCAGAGACCTCACTGCTGTCACAACAGTCCTGCCAGGACTGGATCCCACTCCTGCTGTGACAAACCTGCTCTTATCGTGATCGTCCCGCCAGGGCTGGCCTTGGGAACCCCACTCCTATCGTGACAGTCCTGCCAGGCCGCACACACCACACACCCCGGGCACCCTCACTCCCGTCGCAACAGCCCTGCTAGGCCGCGCACACGGATGGCAACTGGGAACCCCGCTACTATGGCGACAGCGCCGCCGGGCCGCCACACACCGCCGGCCCCCGGGACCCCTCACTCTATCGCGACGGCCCCGACCTCCCGCCGCCACGCGCACGCTCCCCTCCCGTCGCCATAGCGACCGGGCAGCGCGGCGCGAGGCCCCCGCGGGGCTGCCCCGATCGCGCCTGACTGAACCGGCCCCGCCGCCCCGATTGCCCCGTCCCGTCCCGCGGCCACCGGGACCCCGCCAGGACCGTTCCCGGCTCCGTCCGCCCCTCCCGGCCTTTCCCCCGTGGGGTCGGCGCTGACGGCGGGTAGGAGGGCTCTGTCGCGACAGGCAGCGAGGACAGCTTGGGGGCCTTCCGCGGCGGTGTCGGCGGCGCCGGCGGCGAGGGCAGCGCGGCGGCTGAGAGCGGGACCGGGGCCGGAGTAGGCC
>VFFE01007688.1:51071-77128 GCA_008921705.1 Burhinus oedicnemus | reverse complement strand
GGTCTGGGGGTCGCGCACGGTGTAGGCCGGGGTCAGGGTCAGGGCCGGGCCGGGCCGGGCCGGGCAGCGGTGGGTGCTGTGGGTGACTCGGGCAGGGAGCCCTGGGTGCGCCGGGCAGGGTCCGCACCCTCCTCCACCCCCCTCCCCGCCCCCAGCATGGACACCGATCTGTATGACGAGTTTGGGAACTACATCGGGCCGGAGCTGGACTCGGACGATGACGACGACGAGTTGGGCAGAGAGTCCAAGGATCTGGATGAGGTGAGCGGTTGGGATGGGTGGAGGGGCAGCATCCCATGGGAGTCTGGTGCAGGCCTCATCCTGCCCCGTACCCGCCATGGGAGCGGGGGCTGAGCACAATGGTCTTCACAAACTGCTGGTGATTCCTTTCCCGTGCCAGGCTGTGGTTCTGCAGTGAGGCTCAGTGAGTGGAGTTTCACTGCTGAGGATCAGTGTCAATTTGGTTTTTGAAGGATTCAGCAAAAGCTGCGCTCCTGTTCCTGTCGTAAAGGGAAAGACAAAGTTTCTGTTTGGATCGCAGTTAGAACTGGGAGCTTCTGTAGCTCAAGCTGTATTTGGCATTTTATTTGTATTCAATCAAGTTGAGGATCTGTATCCATTCAGTGAGGTCTTCAGGCCTTTAGTAACATGCTCTAATGCTACACAGCATTGCAAGGAGCTTGACTCCTCGGTGGTGAAGGCAATGCAGGACTCCACAGACACTAGAGGAGAGTGACGAGGACAGGGAGGACAGCAGAGGCTGCTGTGCCACAACGGGGAAACCATCAGAGGACCAAGGGAGCCCCTTCTAGTCTCCCGTTCCTGCAGTTTGTCTGAAAGTGGTGTCTGTGTGTGATCGGGGTTGTGTTGTGTGTGCGAGCGAGGGGCGGGAGTCACTGCAAGTGCTCTTGCTGCTCATTTTCAAGCTGTACCACAGCAGGAAGAGGTGTGTTGCTTACAGAGAGCACCTCAACAAGCTGCTCTGACGCCTGAGGTGAGGTGCCAGGGCCATGTTGGTGATTCCCTGGCTCAGTTTGTAGCTCTTTCGATGTACGACACTGAGCCTGGCCCTTCTGGGATGATTGGTGTTTGTAAAGCACTTTGGTGCCGGCAGCAGCTAAATGTGAGCGTTGGTTGCAGCTCGAGGATGATGACGATGATGATGATATGGGGGACCATGACGAGGACCACCCTGGGATGGAGGTGGTGCTACATGAGGATAAGAAATACTATCCCACCGCCGAGGAGGTGTACGGGCCTGAAGTAGAGACGATAGTACAAGAGGAAGACACACAGCCTCTCACTGGTAAGTGGTGAGGAAGCAGCGAATTGGGTATGGAGGGAGGAGAAGACTCTTAATGGATCCTTGGAAAAAGGAAAACAATATTCCATTCCATTCTGCCCATCAGTTTTAATGCCCCCTTTGAATTCCCTTTCAGCCCCAGGAACATGTAGACTCTTGTTTGTCTAGAAGTGTGCAGATTTTGGCACTCGGGATTATTACAAATGCCAAACTATCTTTTGATGAACAGATATCAGCAGATACTGGAAAGATATTTAAGGAGAAAGGAAAATGTGTTTAAGTCATCTCATTTGATCCTTCTGTAATAGAATAGAATAGTTCACTTGGAAGGGACCTACAATGATCATCTAGTACAACTGCTTTTATAAAAAGCTGTGAGATTCTGTCATCTTGAAAACTGTGGTTTCATCTGCAAAAGCCCCTGTTCCCTATGACTGTTTCTGAGCCTGCTGGGTTCAAGGTCTCTGGTAACAGTGTTTTATTGTTGTTTCTCTTGTTTACAGAGCCTATTATTAAACCTGTGAAAACCAAAAAATTCTCTCTGATGGAACAGACGTTACCGGTCACTGTCTATGAGATGGAGTAAGTCATATGTAGGGGTTTTAAGCATGTATGTTGGCTCAAGCCATCTGTGCTGTGATTTCCTCACTTTTTGTTGTTTGCAGCCAAAGGTGGGGAGGCAGAGTGGTGTGTGCTCTGTGGGGGAGGCAGATTTCGGGGGTCATTGGCTTTGTTTCTTACTGACACCAGCAACAGAACTGAGTGCAGCTGTTTACCAAAAAGAAGAGGAAGAAAGTACAAGACAGAAATTTCTCCCTCCACATAACGTGGTGTAGTGCATAGTTTTCTGAAACTAGAATGTAAATCTTACCTCGACAGCAGATACAAAGCTTGATAATCAGAAACCCTTGTGGTGCAGATTTGCCAAAGGCAAGTTTTCTTGACTGACTCAAGAAACATTTATACGGTCAGTGAGTAGCACACCTCATATTGGAACATTTTGGGTTGATCCCAGTGACCATTGGCCTACTGTTGTCTCAAATTAATTCCTATCTATCCTGGAGGAGTTTCTTGGGGGGAATTTTTATGCTGCTGTTTTTTTGCAAAGTTGCATCGTAGGTCAGCATAACGCTGAGCTGCACTTCTGCTGGTTGTGCACTGCAAAGCAGACCCTGGGAAGAAACCTGGAAAAAAATCCAAACAAACTTAAAATCTGAGATACAATATCTCATGCAACTTTGGTAAGGCCTAAAAACAGTTGTGTACTTTTGCTATTAAAAATATATAATCTTAGCATCAATGTCTACATTTTGTCGATGGGTGGAGGGGCTCTGCATCCTCGCGCGTTTAGTGTTTCTATATGTTGTCTTCTATTTGAGGACGAGAACAGATTGAGCTGCGTGAGTGTCTTGTTAGGCTCATCTTTCCATACGCCACTTCATGGCTAGTCGGAGCTTTTTCCAATTTTTAACAGTCATCTTCAAGTGTAGATCCCAGAACCAGATGCAGGCTGAGTAGCAATTCCCTGTGTGCCAAACAGACCCCAACGTGGGCAGTCCCTCTGCATATCATCAAGGATCCTGTTATTTTCTGACAACAAAATTTCACTGGAGTTCGTTTTCAGTCAGTTGGTTACTTGGATGCCCAGGACCTTTTTGGAATGGCTGCTTCTTGGGGCTGTCCCCTGATACTGTCAGTTTGGCCATGTTCATTGATCAGAGAGGTTTTTGATATAGCCATATATAAACCAAAGAGGCAGCTGGGTCTCATTTTTCTAAGCAGTCCATTTTGCTCTTAGCCAATGACCTGTACTGTTCATTATCTACCACTTTCCTGAGCCCTGTGTCCTCTGCTCATTCCATCTGTAATGAATTCCTCTTCATCCTGTTCGTTAATATAAATGGTTAGGATAGGCCAGGAGAAATTCCCTTTGGAACTTAACCAGAAACCTGTAAGCTTGGTATTGATTTCCCATTTAGCCTTATTTTAAGACCAATAAGCAAGCTTTTAATCAGTATTAGTATTGATTTTTGTATGTTTTAGCTCTTAATCAAAATATTGTATGTTAAGAAGTCTACTGCATCAGTGAAAATTAAAGTCTTTTTAAAAAGGAGATTATTTGACAGCACTTATTTTCTGCAGACCCATAGCAGTGGATATGAGTTTTATAGCCTCCCATTACTTTGTAGAGGAGTTGGTAATTTAGGATCTCAATTAGATTTTGGCTTGAGTCCATGCAGAAGTGACTGGCCCATCATTACCCAGCTCAATTGCTTATTCTAAAAAGATTTAAATTCCACTACAGTTTCCTTGAGTCGCTGGGAACATCACTGTTTTAAGACCTGAAAATCAGAATTAATGGTCTGCGGAGCCCCGTGGCTACCTTTTAAAACTGTGTGGGGTGCTTGTTATCCAGCTCTGTGATTTATTTGACTGCCTGCCACTATTTGAGTGGAAGTATTTCATCATCTGAATAGATGGATGTGACTTTTGCTCTAATACTGACTAGAAGAGAAGAAAAATATTCAATAATATTCCATCGCTGGCAGTTTTACCAGCTCCGTATCCTCCCACCCACTGCCATCTGTCTAGGACTCCAACTCTCTTGTCCTCCCCATCTGGAAAGTGGGATTCTTCCTCCGCAGGGCATTGCCAGAATGAAAGTTTGGAGAGGATTCAGGGGGCACCTTGGATAGAAAGCGTAGCTGAAATGGCACCTACTTTTCTTAGACACAGCAGAAGCCTCCAACAGTCTTTTGTGTTTCATTCCTCCAGTTTCCTGGCAGATCTGATGGACAACTCGGAGCTGATTCGAAATGTGACTCTGTGTGGGCACCTTCACCATGGCAAGGTAGTGTGAATATCCAACGTATATCGGGTAGTAGTAATGATCGGTTTGTTACTTACTTTTACCATTGCTCTTGACCCCTCGATCTCCGCAGCAGCAGTCTCTTTCTGCTCCTCTTGCTAATGCAGTTATTTGTAGGTTTTCTTTCAGCCACGTGGAAATCATAATGTGCCTGACTTTCTCTGTACTGCTACTGGAGGGATGGGATTGTACTTGTGTTTATCTGTCTGAACGTAGTCACCTCCTTTCTCTTGTGGTCTGACATTTTTCAGACTTGTTTTGTTGACTGCCTGATAGAACAGACACACCCAGAAATCCGGAAGCGCTACGACCAGGATGTAAGTGAGCTTTTGGTGTATTCCTGCCCTGGGGAACATGGCTTGGCTGTTACATTCAGAGGGAGCATGACTGTATGTGGAGAAAATGTGGTTTAGTGATTAGAACATAGGATTGGAAAGCCAGACCTCAGTCCTGATTCTGTCTCTGTCACTTAGTTGCCACCTTAACCATGTATAAAGAGTTATTGTGTCCTGCTTTAAACTGAATATTTGAGACCAAGATGTGATATTCTGACTTTTGTTTTGTCTTTGCAGCTTTGCTACACTGATATATTGTTCACAGAGCAAGAGGTGAGTCTCGTAGAACAGGCAGTGATTTTTATCCAGGTGTCTCATGCTTTACTCACAGTTACTTACCATAGGCAATTTTCTCTTCCATTTTAACATCTTTTTGTGCCTTCCACATTTTGATTATTTTCTTTATCAATAAAATGATCTGCTCCTCTTGTTTGCTTCAGTAAGATCCCTGGTCCAACTTTCTTCCGGTTCCTGCAACCCTCATCTCCACATACGATTTTTTTATCTGAGATGATAACCTCTGTAATGTTGAAAATCTATAGCAGAGTTATCCCAGCATATGGGTAACTCCTTTTCTTTGAGAGAAAAAGGTGAAAGGGGTTTGCAGCAATGATGGAAGGGGAGAAAAACTATGATTTCAAAATAAATGTATTTCTCCTTGGTTTCCTTTGACGGAACTCTTAGCTGGGTGCTCTGACTCCATGTGGTTGGGTGTGAATGGGGGAATCTTATTTTGTTACTTGCTAAATATTGTAATGACCAGAACAATCCTGTGAAGCATTTCTTTCTTTTCATCTTAATGCTCTACTTTATGCTCTGGGTGATCAAACCTTACGCTTTGAGGTATAACTTGATAGCAGCAGAAGGGCAAAAGCACAGAAAAACATGCATCTTCTGTCTCTGATATTGCATATTATACTTCCTCAGCTGAAATGAGGCATGGGTTGTGCAGTGGTGGCTCACCAGTCTGAGCCAGTATGGATGGAGGGGCTGGGCTGGATACTGCAGCTATCTGAGGTTGTTACTCCCTCCCTGGGAGCAACAGGATGTCCTAGATGGATGTTTACTTCTTTCCATCTTTCTGATTTTTCTTTAGTACTCTTTCACATTTTTACATGGTGATGTATGCTTTTTTCTTTTAACTGATAATCCTGGTTTCCTGTCTTTCAGAGGGGAGTAGGGATCAAGAGCACACCAGTGACAATTGTTCTGCCAGACACCAAAGGAAAGTCTTTTCTCTTCAACATCATCGACACTCCAGGTGATTGTGTAATCCCCAAAATCCTGTTTTGGGATGCAGTTAGCTGAAGGCAGCTTGATGTGTGGACCATGTGAACAAAGGTTCCTCTCATTAATAAACCTCTTTGGTCCTGTGGATAGTGCTATTGACAGGACCAGAGCAGTGAAAACACGTACAGTGATGGTTAATGAGGGCCTTCAAAGAGCTTTTGTGTTGGATTCTGGTGGGATTGTGTAGCATTGGCTCTCAGAAAAACAAAAAAAGAATCTATACCCTGAAACCTCACTGACTGGAAATGTCACTTAGGGGCAGTGAAGCCCTGGGAAGTTTTCTTTCGCAGATGGAAACCCATGTTTTGTTTTGTGTTTTTTGTTTCCAGCCTAGTCCTGAGCCTTTAGCTAAGCTTGTTCTTCTGAAATCACTTCCAGCAGTAATGACTGTGCCACTGGCTTTTACTCAGGCTTGTGTTTCTGATTAGCAGGCCTAATTTGAGGGCTAATGGGGCTGAAAATATGTTTCACTCAAGTATATGACAAGCACATCTAGAACTGGATTTTCCAGGTATCATGCACAGTAGGGACCGTGCTTTTCTCAAATGATGTTGCCCCACAGTGAGACTCTCGGCAAGTTCCCTCGAGCCTCTGACAAGCTCCTGCAGGGGGGAACATAATCACAGATCAACTTGTAAGAAACTAAGGCCAAACTTTAGGAAAGAGGGTTCTTGGGACACATCTGTTGAGTTACAGCTCAAGATGAGGGAGGTTAAAGCGCAGGAGGAGACTGGAGGGAGAGGCATCTGTTGTTCTTTGGTGAGAAGTAATCTTCCTCGTTTTCCTGAAGTACTTGCACAGAGCTGTGAGAAAAACAGTAACAAATGTGAGGAAAAGTGCCTGTTAAACGAGTTGTTGTGTTTATTCTCAAAAAATAGCATTAAAGCTGAAGCGGATCCCTATACAGAGCTCTAGCAGCCGCTCCCGGGTCCCTGTCTGAGGAGGAAGACGTTTGTGTTCTGCCTTGCTGGATACCAGTGACCAGAGCAAGCTGCAGAGCAGAAAGGACAGCTTTCCACCCTCTGCGCTGCTGGCATCAGGGCTTACTCTGGTTCTCACCACCATTTTGTGTTTTTCAAGGTCACGTCAATTTTTCTGATGAGGTGACAGCTGGCCTTCGTATTTCGGACGGCGTTGTGCTTTTCATTGATGCTGCTGAGGGGGTGAGTGCCTGGGTCTCCTAGGGATTAACTTCAAAATATCTTCCTCTGGAGTCTTTGATCCTGCCTCAGCATGAAGGCCTGGGATGGGTTCGGCTTTCCAGGGTGAAGGGGTTTTGGAGGACAGTTTGGGAAGCGAGAGTGTTTTCCAGCCAAAACAGGGAGTCAAGCCTCTGGCTTCTGTGTTCAGGGCTGACGTGATGCGTGTGACCTGTAGGCTGATTATCTAACTTGTGTGCATTTCCATCCCCATGATACCTAAAACTGAGCAGGTTATTTATATCAGAGATGTCCAAGGGGTAGGATTCAAGGAATTCAGTTGGCTTAGCACCTACTTCTGCGTTTCCGGAGATGAGCTAATTGCTGGTGGCTGAGCTTAGGCTTTTCTTCAGGCTTGCAGCCCCACATGTAAGGGTCGCTGCTTTGTCTGTCACGCCCTAGATAGCATTTTGTGGAGGGCTTTCGCTAGGGGTGTTTGTGCTCGTTTTTCCCTGCAGGTGATGCTGAATACAGAGAGGCTGATCAAGCACGCGGTGCAGGAAAGGCTCGCAGTGACCGTGTGCATCAACAAGATAGACCGACTGATTCTGGAGCTGAAATTACCCCCTACAGATGCTTATTACAAACTCAGACATATCGTAGACGAAGTTAATGGTCTGATCAGGTAGAGGTGTTTGGGATGATGTGTCATTAGTGCTTGCTGTGCCTGTTCCATTGCGGGTGCTTTTCTCTCCAAGCCCTGTTTGTGCCCAAAAACTCACGAGTTTGTCTCTTGATATGTTGAACCATAGAAAACGGGGCAAGAAGAACCATTAGAAATTCATCTCAGCCAGTATTTTAAATTATATAGGAAGGGCCAATCCTGCCTGAATTCTGCCAAGCTTCATGGCATCAGCTCTTTTTCCCCCAGATAAAAAGTAAGCAAAGTGAACATATGACCGGAGTGGGGAACTTCTGTGCTCACTAATGTCTCAAATACACTGAGATTGTCCAGGCTGTGTCCTAGATTGTGGGCTGAGATGTTTCAAAGCTCCTAAGCATTTGCAACAAAACTAACAGGGACTCACTGTCCCAACCCCTAAATAGAGACTATGATATTGCTGTAGTCAAATCTTGCAAGACCCTGCTCAGAGAAGGGAGAGACATCTTCTCTAGCATTCCCAGTAGCAATGCACTTTCTGTGGGTTCTGCATCCAGGTGATTTTCTTAACAGCATTCTGCCCTTTAAGTTTGTGTGAATTGGCACACGAGTTCACTTGCATGTCTCTGTTGAGTTGCTACTGGCATCAAGCAGCTTGGAGCTGGGTAATTTATCCTGTCCAGCATGCTTGTGAACTCATGAAAACTGTTTCAATTCAATTCTATCCCTACGTTATTTGCCTCACATTATGTTTTTCCTTGCTTGACCAACTTTGCTGCCCTTTTTTTGGGGGAGAAAAAATTCTACCTGACAGAAAGTACAAAGCACTTGTGGTGGTAACTTTTTAGTTCTAGGCTTTAAATATTTCTTTGCACACTAATGCTTTGAGGTTTGTAGTCATAAAATGTTACTGACCCTGAAATTCCGATGGCAAGCATGCTGCAGCCCGTTTTAGGATGCTGTTTGGCAATGTGGAATCCTTGCCTATCACATACTGCTGTTTGGTGTGGGAAGTGGATTTAAGTGTCTTCCTTTGTTCATAACATTGATTTTTTTTTTTTTTTTTTTTTCTTCTTGTCTCTAAAAACTGTCTCCTCTCAGCATGTATTCCACCGATGAGAACCTTGTTCTGTCTCCCCTTCTGGGGAACGTGTGTTTCTCCAGTTCACAGTACAGCATCTGCTTCACGCTGGGATCTTTTGCAAAGATTTATGCAGACACATATGGTGAGGATTATGCAGAAACCTTGTATGCTTTAACATCTCATTTCCTAACCTTTTTTGTTGAGGCTTCCTAAGCCATTCAGCTTCGACTTTCACTGCACATATATGGGCAGTGTATGTGTTCTTGAATTTCTAGGAGTTGAGGGGTACTGCAGATCTGAGCCCTGGGTGGTAAAAAGCAAAAATACAATTCTAACTTGTTTTTAGCTAGATAGTTTCTCCTGATAAATGTTTCTTGAGTCAGAAGCCAATATTTTATACATACCCTTAAGCAGAAAAAAAAAGTCCCTGTGTGACAGTTGAAGGCAAGTGTATGTGTTGTGCTTTGCATGCTTATCAAAACAGCTCAGAAGCGAAGCAGTTAAGTTCTGCCTGCCTTTTCACGGAAGTCTCCAGAGTCTGAGACTCAGCTGCAGCCGGGTGCAAGCTTGGCCCACAAGGTTTTGCACTCTTGCCCTCTTTCTTTTTTAAGAAACTGTCTTCTTCTGGCTTTGATTTAATTTTCTGTTCCCCAGGTGCCCGCCTAAGGCAATCTGCCACTTGTAAAAGTGGGCCTTTTGCTTCCGTTAGCCAGCTGTACAGCCAAGATTTTTGAAGTCTCACACTGGGGAATTCGGGGTGATCTGTAGGAGCTGTGAGCAGGGGAAGAAGGATGTTGTAAAGCAGCTGGCCTAGCTCTTGCAAAGAAGTTAGCCTAAGGGAGGATGAAGCTGTAGAGGTCAGGGACTGATATGTCAGGACTATCACGTGTCCTTGTGAGTTTGGAGAAATAAATGAGCTCCCTAGGCGTCACAGCATTAACTCAGTGCCTGCTAGGATGATACCCCTTCTTTAGGGGACTGATAAGGATGCAGGCACTGTTGGTAGGAGATGTCATCCGTGTGGGGCAGACACAAGCTGAATGGGTACTTGAAGTCAGTAATACTCGATTGTGGCCACCAGGGATTTTATGTGCAGCCACCACACTTCAACTAACATGAGTTATAGTAGTTTAACTGTCAAAACCTCAGCCACCATGAAATTTCTTATGCTTGCACATCTGCCCACAGCAAAAGCTTGTTTGGAAACTGCTGTAAATTATCACTGCTGTCTTATTATTTGTAAATCTGCCATGACAGCCAAGCACTACACTGTTCCTTCAGCACTTGAATATTTAGCTATGCGCTTAGTGCATCAGCTGAAAAAGAGAAGAGAACCTGGAGATGTTCAGCAAGGCAGAAAATGCTTGCGATAAGCCTGCAGGGCGGATGGGGTGTAAGCCATCCCAGCACCTTGGCACTACAGTGTCAGGTTGCAGCATTAACATTTGGAAAATGAAGCAGATGTAACTGGGTTCCTGCAGCGCGGTGTCTGGCAGGCTAGCTCTTCTCAGCTCTAACCTTGTGTGTAATTGAGAGAGTTGAAACGTTCCTGAGAATTCTGTGTGTGAACCCACAGTGTACCTGGGCTGCTGCTGTCATCCTCGGTGGACTGTTTTCTGCCCACCTCTCTGCCTGGTTTCCCCACATCAGGGCTTAATCATTTATTCAGAATTGGGACCGAGCTTTCACTCACCAGCATCGGTCCGTTAAATCGAATCTTCATGGTTGTTTATAAAGCCAAAACCCAAAGATTTCCAAGATGAGAGAAATACAGTGTCATCTGAGAGATTTTTGCCATTTTCTTTTTTCCTTTTAGGAGACATCAATTATCAGGAGTTTGCAAAGCGGCTTTGGGGTGACATCTACTTCAACCCGAAGACGTAAGAAGCCTGTCTAAATGTCTATTAGTTTATTGCTGGGTTGTTCCCTCATTTCCCTGTAAAACATGGACTAGTTGACCCCCAAAGGTCCCTTCCAACCTGAGTTGTCCTGTGATGGAGTAGTATCTGGGAAGACTTGAGTCACACCTCCTGCTTGGTGTAAATCCATGTGGTCCTCCTGAATCCCATAAGCAGGAGCAGAGAGCCTCTTCTGGCCTTTGTTTGGAGTAAGCAGGACTCCTCTGTCCCTGACAGCTTTTCAAGAGGATTGGGAGGGAGAAGAAGATAACCTGGGAAGAGCAGAGGCTGTGTTTGCAGTAGGGGTGCTTGCACACTGCAGAGTGCTTGTTCCTTATGTCTCTCCTTTGGTCTCCCAACAGCCGCAAGTTCACTAAAAAGGCTCCAACGAGCAGTTCCCAGCGCAGTTTTGTGGAGTTCATTCTGGAGCCCCTGTACAAGATCTTGGCGCAGGTATGTGGTTGTTCATTCTCCTTCCCACAGTTCCAGATAGGAGCAGCCAAGGGCTGAACACTACATGGTGGTGTGTCTGGTGCATGTGGGACTCGCCTGTCCCATTCTGCAGTGTGATCTTCACAGACTGGGTTTGGGGTTGCAGGGCAACAGTGAGCAACCCCTTAACAGTTGCTCCTTGCAAATATAGCCCTATATTTGCACAGTTAATAGAACTGCCTTTGCTCTTTCCTAGTGTGCTCTAATATCAGCCAAGTGATTATTTAAACCAGCCAGCCAGTTCTCATGTGACCTCTAACGCAGAGCAGGTCAAGAGCTGTGAGGGTGATGGCTGGTGTGTGAAGCTGCACCTGGGAGTTACTGGCTTGGACCCCTGCAGCAATGCTGAGAGTGGTGCTTGTTGTCTTGCAGGTGGTGGGGGATGTGGACACGACCTTGCCCAGGACTCTGGATGAACTTGGCATTCACCTGACCAAAGAGGAATTGAAATTGAACATTCGGCCCCTCCTGCGGCTTGTCTGCAAGAAGTTCTTCGGGGAATTCACAGGTAAATGCTGTGTCGTTCCCTCCACAATCTTCCCGATAGCCTAGTCTCACATCAGCAGAGTTGAGGGCTGTATTACAGCCGTGGAGTGCTCACTTGCACAAATCCCTTCTCAGCCTTCCAAATATAATGAGCCAGCAATGTGCCCTTGTTGCCAGGAAGGCCAATGGAATCCTGGGCTGCATAGGGAAGAGTGTGGCCAGTATGTCGAGGGAGGTCATTCTCCCCCTCTACTCCGCACTGGTGAGGCCACAACTGGAATACTGTCCGGTTTTGGGCTCCCCAGCTCAAGCGGGACAGGGAACTTCTGGAGAGAGTCCAGCGTAGGGCAACAAAGATGACTGGGGGACTGGAGCACCTCCCTTATGAGGAAAGGCTGAGAAAGCTGGGACTCTTTAGCCTGGAGAAGGCTGAGGGGAGACCTTATTCTTGCTTAGAAGTATCTAAAGGGTGGCTTGAAGGAGGATGGAGCCAGACTCTTTTCAGTGGTTCCCAGTGACAGGACGAGGGGCAACGGGCACAAGTTGGAACATCAGAAGTTCCGTTCAAACACAAGAAAAAACTTCTTTATGGTGAGGGTGCCAGAGCACAGGAACAGGCTGCCCAGGGAGGTTGTGGAGTCCCCTTATGTGGAGATTTTCAAGACCCGCCTGGATGCAGTCCTGAGTAATGTGCTCCAGGCATTCCTGCGTCAGCAGGGGAGTTGGACTAGATGATCTCTGGAGGTCCCTTCCAACTCTGAAAATTCTGTGATTCCGTGATAAAATATTAAACCATTTGCCCAAAGGACAGCTTGGGACACTGCTCACATCTTCCCTGTTGCTGTGGGTGCAGTGCAGTCAGAATGGCTTTGTCTTGTGTTTATTGGAGTCCATTTCTTTCCTCTACACTGCTTATTCCTGCTCTTACGAGGTACTACTCTTCCAGGCTTCGTGGACATGTGTGTGCAGCATATCCCCTCCCCGAAGGTGGGAGCCAAGACGAAAATTGAGCATACCTACACTGGTGGCGTTGACTCTGATCTAGGGGAGGCCATGAGTGAATGCGACCCTGACGTAAGGAAACTCTTCTGCTTTGCTCTGAGTGTCCAGAAGCGTGGCAAATATCCCCTTGTTTCACTGCCTTGACAGGGCAGCTGCCTCCTAGACAGCCATCTGCACAGATTTGACTTACAGCATTTTGAAACCTCTCATCCGATACTGAAACAAATCTCTTCACTCTGAGAAACTTTAGCTGTCTGCCAGGGCAGCCCTTGAGAGAGAGAATTGTTTGACAGTGTTCAGAGAAGAACAGGACTAGGTCGGGACTTCAGAGCACGTGGGGACTGCAGGGTGATTTTGTGTCCTTTTGCTGCCTTTATGTCCCTTTTCTGTGAAGTTTGATTCTCCAAACTCCAAGAAAACTGATCTGAACTATAGTGATAAAAATAACCCTACATTAGTTAGTCAGCACCTTTCGTATCAAAGCCTTGCAGAAACCTTCCTCCTCAAACAGCTTGTACTGAGCTGTCATTCAGAGCTGTCTACAGCCACCAACGCCAGCCAGCAGCTAGTGAGGAATTTGCCTGTGACTTTTGCTCCAATGTCTGGAGAGAAAATGAATCGCTTATTTTAATGAGTTGGGATTACCCACATAAAACAGTGGTGGCTGTCACCAGATCACCAGTTCTGGAGTGACCTTATGGGACTGAGAGCTGTGATCTGTGGAGGCTCGGGTGCTCTGCCCTGAGACGGTTTGCAGGCCAGCAGATGACATTTCTTCTCATGGCCTTGTCCCAACCACTATTTACCCCTCCACAAGAGGAGGGAGGAAAGTCCACCAAAGTTGTTCCAGGGATCTCCGTACAGGGCAAAGGAGATGTCAGGCTTCCAGTGGAAGGAAGTGAAGGACTTGGCAAGTCAAAAAAGTATTTCTAAATTCCAGCCCTTTGTATCCATGAGTTCTACAAGATCTCTGTCTTTTTCTTGACTGTATTTTGAAAGAGGCTTATTTCTCTCTCTCTCTTTCTCCTGGAAAGGGTCCGCTGATGTGTCACACAACAAAAATGTACAGCACAGATGATGGCGTTCAGTTCCACGCCTTTGGCAGAGTGCTTAGTGGTACCATCCATGCTGGCCAGCCTGTGAAGGTCCTTGGAGAAAACTATACCCTGGAAGATGAGGAGGATTCCCAGATCTGCACTGTGGGACGCCTCTGGATCTCAGTTGCAAGGTATGGAAAGCTCTGGCAATATGTTCATTTGGGAGAGGATTTACCTGGAGTTGTTGCTGCCAGGGACAGGGAGGAGGCCAGCACTGCAGGGGACCTGAGGCCGGCAGCAGAGAGCGCTGCAGTGATGCTCCCTTGCCTTTTAGGTATCACATTGAGGTTAACCGGGTTCCTGCTGGCAACTGGGTGCTGATAGAAGGAGTGGACCAGCCCATAGTGAAGACTGCAACTGTCACAGAGCCTCGGGGCAATGAGGAGGTACGGTGCATAGCTGGTATCGCTCAGCCTTACAGGGAGTCAAGGTGATGGAGTGCATCTCAAAAGCTGCAGTGGCGAGGTTAAAAAAAACTTGTCTGCCGAGGAGTCAGAGTACAAGAGCCCCAGAGGGAAAGAACAGCGTCAAATCCTGTGTCTAACTCCAGTGGCCATCTAACGATGCAGAGATTCAGCTCTTTGTCCTTATCTGCTTTCAGGCTCAGATCTTCCGTCCTTTGAAGTTCAACACCACATCTGTCATCAAAATAGCTGTAGAGCCAGTCAACCCCTCGGAGCTCCCCAAAATGTTAGATGGTCTCCGCAAAGTCAACAAGAGTTACCCCTCACTTACTACTAAGGTATTTCTGGTGTATGGCTGTTTTCAGCTCATGCTGTGGGCTACCTTGTAGCCTGATCTTAAATATTTTTTTACTGTGGGTTGTTTTCTTGTGGGTTTTTTTTCCTGCTGTTGCAGTTGATCTCATAAATCATGTGGAAACAGCAGAAAACTGTAAATCCAGCAGAAAAACACACACCTTGTAGTGCCAGGGAAGCAGCTTTCTGCAGAGCACATCAGCACTTTCTGCTAGAAAAGCCTGTGGGAGCTTTCCTTGGGGTGCTCTGATCCTCACCAATTTATTTAAAGCTGATACTTCCTCAGGCTGTGTAGGAGCCTGGAAGGCGAGGGCCTCTGAGCAGTAACGCTGACAGTTGAACCCCTCTTTTGTCTTTCAGGTGGAAGAATCTGGAGAGCACGTGATTCTGGGGACGGGGGAGCTCTACCTGGATTGTGTGATGCATGATCTACGGAAGATGTATTCAGAGATTGATATCAAGGTGAAGTAATGAGAGAGGGATTTTCCTAGCTGGGGAGGGGATTTTGTCCCCATCTCAGCTAGGTTTATTTTCCCGTTCTGCTGAACATACGGTGTGGATTTTGTCAGGTCCTTTTAAAAGCCTGTTAGGATGCAAAACTAACTCTTACAGCTTGACTGTGTCACAGCATTGTGATTGAGACCCTGAAAACTGGCTTGGAGAGGGGTGTGTGACCTTTTCCTGTACTTCAGCCATTGCCTGACTAGCATCAAATAAATAAATTGAGCAGAATTTTTCATACCTGGAATTAGGTTTAAATGTTCATGTCTTGTTTGAATGAAAGAATTACTAAAGCTGCCTGTGCAGGCCTCAGTGGTTCGTACGCAATGCTGATTAAAACACTGGCAAACAAACCAGTTTTTTCTTGTTGGTGTTCAAAGATTTCAAACAGTCTCTTTGAAAACAAAAAAAGTACTTGAAAACCTTACAAACCTGTTGTCGTTATTCCAGGTCGCCGATCCAGTTGTGACATTCTGCGAGACAGTGGTGGAGACGTCCTCCCTAAAGTGCTTTGCTGAGACACCCAACAAGAAGTAAGAGCCCACGGGCGAGCTAGGCATTGGAGACAGGCAGGTGGAAGGGTTCACTGGAGACTAGACTTCATCCCCTCCAAGGGCTCTGTTCTCGGTGGCTGTTGTCCAGACAAGTGGCGTGTGCTTGAGTGGCAGCCTGCCATTGCAGCAGCTCTGCTGAACTCCTCAGTAACACGTTTGAGTCCCAAGGATGTTTTTGTGCTTTTTAGGAACTCTCAGAAGGGAGAGAATAAAGACGGATGCACATCTTCCTTTCTTTTATCTGAATTTCACACCGTCTCAGAAGTTTTGTGGTGTTTCCAAGCCTAGCAGATACATTGGGATCTTAGAGCAGGTGCCAAAGAGCCCAGTGCTGCCTTCAGTAACTCCCCAAATGTTTCATGAGCAAAAGCTTTGTCTTCTCTTACCCTTTCTGGTGATGAGCCTTACAGCCTGGTCTCATCGTCCTCCCCCAGAAATGCGTTATGAGATGCACCTGTTTGAAAGAGGGGGGCTTGCGAGGGAACATAGGCTGGATAACCAAGATGAAATCTAGGAGCATGGGACATTTTAATGCCTGAATTTTCAAGGAAATCATGAGGCACTGCGCTGTCATATGCTGAAGATAGCTTCCCTGTGTTCCCTTGTGGTTTCTGGTTCTTCTTACCCTCTTTTATTCTGGTATACTCTCTTCGTGGTTGGCAGCCTTATTTTTGGGAACAGAAAGGTTCCGGTCTTAGGTCAGTCTTTGAACTGTTGGGCATGTGCAGTGACCTGGTCTGGGGGCAGGTTACTCGTGTTGCTGAGGTTCTCCAAGGCAACGTCCCATGTGTCAGACACGGCAAGTGCTGGCTCTGATAGAGGCATATTGCCTGGCCCATGGGCTCCCTTCTGCAGCCTGGACGAGTGCTGGACGTCTGGCAGCAGGGATGGAGCCATGCTGTCCCTTAGCAATCAGCTTCTGGAGATGAGCAGACTTCGGAGAGCGGTTGTTAATTGCATGGGTTGTTTTCACAAGCAAGACAGTAACAGCAAAGGACACAAATGCCTTCATCTCCCTAGTTGTGTTCGAGGCACTGTGCAGTCCCTGAGGTCCTGCCAATTACTCCCATTTCTATCATTCCACGGACTAATTGCAACTGTCTCTCTTCCCAGGAACAAGATCACAATGATTGCTGAGCCTCTGGAGAAGGGACTCGCAGAGGACATTGAAAATGAAGTGGTCCAGATAACATGGAACAGGTATGACTGATCTGGGGAGAGCAGGAATCCATCTAGAGTCAAATAATTGGGGGGAAAAGGGAATGCTGGGATCTGCAAGGGGCACAGTATCAGCCAACAGCCTCTAGGCGGGGGTCCTGGGTCCACCTGTGAGCATCGCTCCCCAGCGAATGAGTTGCTCCAGGTAAAAAGCTGAAACCATTTTATGCCTGAAAGGAAGTCTCGTAAATATGTTGTCAGTGCAGGTCAGATACTTGTTTCTTAAAGTTTCTTCTCTCCTTCTTCTATCAGAAAGAAGCTGGGTGAATTCTTCCAGACCAAATATGACTGGGATTTGCTGGCTGCCCGTTCCATCTGGGCCTTTGGGCCAGATGCCACTGGCCCAAACATCCTAGTAGACGATACACTGCCCTCAGAGGTGAGAAACACAGGCAGAGGGGTTATGTTTCAGTGAGACATTTGTCCTGTGATGCCAAGAGGCGACTGCTCCTTCCAGAACCTGCAGCAAGGTCCTAATGCTGTTGGAGTGCTCGTTGGTTTGCCAGATTTCAGACCTGCTATACTTCCTCCACCATACTCCTACACTGGCTAGCAAATAGTCTGTTATTTTTCAGGCATTGTTATTTGGGCCAGTGTCCTCAAAATAGGAAACTAAATGTCCTGCCTTTCAGGATTACCAAAATATGGACTGTTAATTTATAGCTCTAGGTGCCAAACTCTGAGGATGATGCTCCTGAGCTGTGAGAGGGAGGGAGGGATGGATGGATGTCGGGGGTATAGGGGGACATGCTGCTCTTCTAGGAACTGACTTTTAAACATTGGGGTCTGTCTGTTACTGCCTCGTGATGCAGACTTGGTCTCTGAAGCTGTCTGTCTGTCTGTCTGTAGGTGGACAAGTCGCTGCTGGGCTCTGTGAAGGACAGCATTGTGCAGGGATTTCAGTGGGGAACCAGGGAAGGGCCTCTCTGTGATGAATGTAAGTAGGACCTGTGGAGAAGTGGAGCTTAATAAGGTCAATTAAATTCTTCCATCTTAAGCATTCAAGTGATTTTGCTGGTGCAGTCCCTCAGTGGCCAGTTCCCTTCTCACGCCACAGCTGGGGACAGCTCTGGGGATGGGTGACAGGGGAGATAACAGAACCTCGCCCTTTTTCCTGGCTGCAGGTGTCACCCAGGCACTGGCACTTGCCACCTGCCTACAAACTAGGGCCTGTTAGCTGGCTCCCCCAGACTTTGGCTCTGCTCCCCGTATAGTTCAGGTGCAGACCACTGAGCGTCCTGCAAGATAAGCTGCTGAATTGTTTGTGTTCAGTATGCAGGATTAGGATGTGGTCATGCTTTCCCTGCTGGAGTTAGATTTAGAATTTCTTCTGGTGGCTCTAGGTCTTTGGATGTTTGCTGTGTGCACAGGGTCTCTGGGGAGGCATGGTTGGTGCTGGTATGGCAGAGAACATCCCCCTCCAGTCACTTGCTGTCATTTCTGCCCTTCCTCAGTGATCCGCAATGTGAAGTTTAAGATCCTGGATGCAGTGATTGCTCAGGAGCCCTTGCACCGGGGTGGAGGACAGATCATCCCGACAGCCCGGAGAGTGGTCTATTCCGCTTTCCTGATGGTGAGGACTGCGCTGTGTATGACAAAGACTGAACCTTGTGCTGTGCTAGCTCCTGTGGGCTCCGAGGAGCGTGGGTTGCACGTGTGCTGCACTATCTGCCCCAAGGATGTCAATTTAAACTGACTCATTCATCCATTCATGTTTCCAGCGCCCTTGTGGGCTGGCAGACTGGTTTTACAAGCAATCACGTTCCAGTCTGGCTGGAAGTTTGTGTGCATCTGCTCTGTCTCCCCTTTTTGCTGCTGTTTGGCTTGCTGGGAAGGGTGGGCGTGGGGGAGAGGGAAGCATATGACTCATGGTCAGAAGGAGAAAAGCTCCTTTCAGTGTTTGTTTGACATTGGTTTGGGCAGCCGTGGGGCAGCAGGAGCCCTTTCATTCCCAACCAGGCACTGCGTTTGACCAGAGCATGCCAGTCTCTGACTCCTACTTGAACTGAATTGTGTTGGCGCTGCTGAAGGTTCAGTGCCTTGTGTCCCTTTCTCTTCACAGGCCACCCCTCGCTTGATGGAGCCCTACTACTTTGTGGAAGTGCAGGCTCCTGCTGACTGCGTGTCTGCAGTATACACGGTCCTGGCCAGGCGGAGGTGAGCTGCTCTGACCAGCTGCCATCACCTTAGTATTGCAGAGCAGCAACTGCTCGCTTGGGATCTGGGTTGCTAGAGACATTCACAGTCCTAGCACTGCTTGTAAAGCGAGGGGAGAGGGTGAAATCTGTATGCAGGGACAGCTGAAGGCTTCCTTGACTGACCCTAGCCCCTGTGCTGTGGGGGTAGGGATGTCCAGGATCACACGCAGCCTTTGGTTTGTGCCTGGTTCCTCCTGAGTGTCAGAGAGGAGAATATATAAAGGGACATGAGACCCCACTGGGAGTACTGTGTTCAGCTCTAGGGCCCCCAGAGTCTAAGAAAGACATGGATGGACCTACTCGAGCGGGTCCAGAGGAGGCCACAAAGATGATCAGGGGGCTGGAGCACCTCTCCTATAGGGACAGGCTATGAGAGTTGAGGTTGTTCAGCCTGGAGAGGAGAAGGCTCAGGGGAGAACTTACAGCAGCTTTCCAGTCCCTAAAGGGGCTCCAGGAAAGCTGGGGAGGGACTCTGGATCAAGGAGCAGAGCCATAGGTTGAGGCGGAACGGTTTAACTTGAAAGAGGGGGTATTTAATGAGATATTGGGAAGAAATTCTTGACTGTGAGGGTGGTGAGACACTGGCCCAGGTTGCCCAGAGAAGCTGTGGCTGCCCCATCCCTGGAGGTGTTCAAGGCCAGGTTGGACGGGGCTTGGAGCAACCTGGTCTAGTGGAAGGTGTCCCTGCCCATGGCAGGGCTTTCGAACTAGATGGTCTTTAAGGTCCCTTCCACCCCAAACTGTCCTATGATTCTGTGACATACAGGAAGACTAATCTTTTGACATGTTGGCAGAGGCCATGTGACGCAAGATGCTCCAATCCCAGGCTCCCCTCTCTACACCATCAAAGCCTTCATCCCAGCCATTGATTCATTTGGGTTTGAGACAGACTTGAGGACCCACACGCAGGGACAAGCCTTCTCGCTCTCTGTCTTCCACCACTGGCAGGTGAGTCCATGCCCTGGCAAGATGGGGAAGAGAGACGTGGTAGGATCAGGCACCAGGGAGGTGCTCTCAGTAAAGCTCAGCGCCATGGCTCACGCAGGGCAGGACAGCTTCTCTGGGGAACCTCCTCAAAGGATCTCGAGTTGGGAAGGCTTTGTACACTCGCTGTTAAGTGTCTGCCAGAAGCCAACGGCTTTGTTCTAAGTCACATCACCCTTTGCCCTAGCGAGGGTGCGCTGGATGCTGCTGTTTGCTGAGCATAAGGGTCCCACAGTGCCTGGAGAGAGGACATTCTCATCCAGGAGAAGGGAAACTGGGCGCACTCAGTGCTTTGCAGCTTGTGGGGCAGAAGTCGTGGAGCAGGGCTCAGACTTATCGGTCTGCTGTAAGACACGAGTTGCCACATTTCGGCTTTGCCGCTCAGAGAAGGCTTTTTAAACCTATGGAAAACAGGGTTTGGGACAAAATACTGTCCTCTGGCCACTTCTGTATCTGGGGCAAATCAGGTCTTGTGGGAGCTACCACTGTGAGGTGCATAGCTACCTGTGATACAGCCAGGTGGGAGCAGCAGCAGCAGTCTGAGCCCCAAGAGCTGGCTTAAAGGTCAAGATGTAAAAGCCCAAGGCCCAGCTCTGAGAAGGATAGACGTGCCTGATTTCTCGAAAGGGTTGTGCTGACTGGGGCCTGCGTGGGTTGTTCTGGTTAGCAGGTTTTTAGAGGTCTTACAGTACACCAGCACGCAGGGAAGGTGGGACATGTTCTTGGCTTGGGTTTTCAACACCATATTAGTGACTTCTCGCAGCTGTTATCACCAGTAGTGACATGACAGGAGAACATGGGGTGTTGGGGCTGTCATACCAAGGCTGGGGATGTCTGCAGGGCCCAGGGCTGTTTCCCGTTGCAGTTCAGGCTCTCCAGGAGGTGCAACCAGCCCCCAGCATTGCTCTCACGTCCTGGCCCTGTGTTGCAGATTGTCCCTGGTGACCCATTGGACAAGAGCATTGTCATCCGGCCCCTGGAGCCCCAGCCAGCCCCGCATCTGGCCAGAGAGTTCATGATCAAGACCAGGCGTAGGAAGGTACGTCTGGGAATAATCCTTGTAGCGTCCCTCTGTCTATCTATACTAGCAGCTGAGCTGTTGCAGTGTTGTCCCTTGGCCATGTCACGTCCCCTTTGTGTTCCCAGAGTGGGCCAATGTCCTTTGTGCCTTGGGACTTCCCTCGCTCTTGATCCCCCATGCTGCCTGTTTGTGCCTGCGATGGTCCCAGTGCCTGTGATGGTCCCGTGAGCGGCTCATCTGGCAGCAACTCCAGCCAAAAGTGGGGTCCTGGGGCATCCACTGAGCCCCACTCCCTTCCCAGCCCATCTGACCCCTTGGTGGCCTGAGTTAACCCATTTGTCCTGCAGAAAAAGCAGCAACTGGTTTCTGTGCTGGTGTAGTGAGCTGGACTGAGGGGTTGGAGGGGCTTGGAGCGACCGCAAGGGAGTGGAGGGAGTCAAGCTCCCCTTTGGGAGGACAGTGAGCTGGTAGATACGCTCAGCAGCAGCAACCATGCATTGCAGCTTCCTGAGAGGCTGTTAGGCATCTTCAAGCTGCTGAGCAATGCCTGATCCCTCGCAAATTCTCCTGCCTCCTCTGGAGCCTGAAAATTTATCTTACTGTGGGACAGTGGGGTTTTTCTGTGGGATCTCTGCCATGATGGCTGACAAGTGCTGCTGCAGGAATAACCTCTGGTTTTGCGGTTACCCTGCAGGGCTTGAGCGAGGACGTGAGCATCAGCAAGTTCTTCGATGACCCCATGTTGCTGGAGCTGGCCAAGCAAGACGTTGTTCTCAACTACCCCATGTGAATGTGCTGCTGCAGCGTGAGGGCTGACCTGAGTCCTGGCTGGTGTCTGTCTGTCCTTCCCCATCCCTGCTTGCCCAGTCCTGGCTCCTGGATGCTCGGGACATGCCGGGAACTGCTCCTCAGGTCGCCTTTTCGTGGCTGTAGAAGTCTCCCTGGGCATTCGCGGACTGGGTGCTGGGGGCCTGCCCTGTATAGGGAGCAGCCCTGAGCGCTGCTGCTTTTTGTAGTCTTCAGCTGTTGTGGCCTCCAGTGAGGAGATTTTCCCTTTGGATAGGCTCTCTCCAGGCACACGGGTTATCCCTGGCTGCAGCAGGGCAGCGTGAATACAATGTCAAGATTACGGAGGACTGAACGTAAACATGCATCGAGCATTTGAGCTTTCTGCTAACCCTCTCCCGGCTGCCGGAGGGTGTTTTGCCTCGGGCAAAGCACGTGGTTGGGCAGCTGAGGAAGGTGGGGATGCTGGGGGGGGGGGTAGCACTTCTACCAGCCTCCCCAGGAGAAGAGGCAAGTGTGGCTTTTACCTTTTTTGTACACCTTTTTTGAACCCTTGTAAACGTTTAATACAAACTTCCAGGTGGGGCTTAGTCTGATTGCGCCAAGAGAAGACAGCGCTGGGAAGGACTCTGCCTTCACCAGTGCTTAGAGCACGCACTGCCCCAATTTCCCCCATCTTCAGCCCCAATTCCCCCTGTCCTCAGTGCTGTCCCACCCCCAAGGGCTCTGGGTCCCCCAGCCATCCTGGTCCTGCTAACTCACCAGCCAGCGCAGGGCAATCCTCTCCCACGCAGGGATTTTCTTCCTTTCTCGCTAGGTCTTGGGTTTCCTGCTGTTTTCATGGGATCTCATCGGCTGCTCGTGCTCTGAAGGGTTTTTAGTGCTCCCCGGCCCCTGTCCCAGCTCCTCGCTCTGCCTCTGGGCTCAGCCCTGGGTCCGCTCCCCAGCACGTGCTGTGAAACCAGGGCTGGTTTACGTCTGCTGGGGGCATTTACACCCTCTCTGTCCCCTGGCCCTGCTCTGCTGGCGCGGCTGCTGCCCTGGCTTGAGCCTTGCCTGGGTTTGCCCTGATGCCACCGTGCTGAATTTGGCCACCGCAACCTCATGCAGCCCCAGATTTGCCTCTGGGAACCTGCCCCACAGCGTCGCCGTGCTCAGAGGGGCTGGGGACGGCTTGTGGGGGCACGCAGCACCCCAGGAGCAGAAGGTAAAGCCACGGACACCCCCCCCAAGCTTTCTCCCAGCTTGGTGGAAACTGGGAGGCACTGGGCTGATGTAAACATGGGGGATAGGAAGCAGCCCCAGGAAAGTGTGTCCAGCCGTCCCGTGGTGAGCTGGGTCTCTGCGGAAACTGGATATTGGGGGGGCATAATTCAGGGCCACTGCTTGCCAGCGGGGCTTGGAAACCAGGGAGGGGGAAGGATTTCCTGCCGCCGCTGGTGGACAACACCATCGCCCGCACGTGCTGCCCCATCCCATCCGCCCGGCCGGAGGGTGCGTAGTGCCGGGGGCTCCAGCCCTATCTCTGGGCTCAGCCTTTCCTGCCAGGCAGTGCCGGGAGGTTCCCCATCGCCTCCCGCATCCGCCCCGGCACCACGGCCTTGCCTGTGGCACGTTCCCCCTCTGCCCTGGGGGGAAGCGGGGTTCAAGCCCTGCCTGGTGCAGACAAGACCAGCCTTACACCCCAGCCCCCCCCGTGGCCTCGCTGGGCATGCTTTTCACTTCCCAGTACAGCCCAGTACCAAACTGGGCCCTTGGGGACCAGGCCAGGCATCTCCTGGAGCTGCACACGCCCTCAATCGCTCACGCCGGGGCTGCAGCAGGATCAGTGCCCACAGGGCCGGCAGCGTGCTCAGTGCTGCACAGCACGTCCCGGGGATCCATAGATGGGATCCCGGCTTTGGAGCCAAGCGCTCGGCTGCTCCATCCCATCGCAGCGAGGGGTTTTGTCCCAGGAAGGCGACGTGTCATCGTCCTGGGGTGGCTCTGATCCCAGCCCTGGCCTCTCCAGGGCTGGATAACGGGGCTGGAGGGTCCCGTGGGGGCACCCATACACCCCCGGGCATCGGCGCCGGTCACCCCTGCCCTCCGGAGAGCAGAACCGCGGGGCTGCCATGCCCGATGGGTCCCCACGGCTCTGAGCATCGCCCCGGCTTTCACCGCCGGAGGGGTGGCAGGATACGGCCCGGGCAGGCGTGGGAAGGAGCCGGTTCTCACGCGGGCTGTTCCCAGCAGCTGGAAAACGCTGACCCGCGGCGGGGCCGAGCGGCTGCACGAGCTCTCGCAGCCGAAACCCCGGCCCCGCGCGCCCGGGCTGGGAATTTTCCACGGAAACAGCTCTGCCCTGGGAACAGGGGCTGTGTGCGGCTGGACCCTGACCCCCAGCCCCTTCCGAGCGGCTGGAATTTCCCCAGGAGCTTTGCAGGGTGCCGGGGGGATGTGCCCGCGCGGAGCAGGTAAACTGAGGCACGCTGGCACACAGCTCTGCTCCCCAGCGCGGCGGGTGCTGGGGCTCCATCCTTGGCACGAGTTCATCGGGGCTCAGCACCGGGACCTGCCCAGGGGGAAAACACTCCCACGCGCAGCGGGGGCGGCAGCAACGAGTGACGCTGGCCTGACCCCTGAGTCATCCCCGTTTGTCCCCCGTCCCCCCTGACTTCACAGGTCCCCAGGGGATGTGCTGCGTTGAGCAACCAGCTCCCAGTGGAGTGAGTCCCAGTGTCCCTGTCCCCATCCTGCTCCCTGTGTCTCCATCCCTGTCCTGCTCCCAATGCCCTCATCCTGTTGTCCTTGTCCCCATCCCGCTCCCAGTACGCCCATCATCCATCCTTCTCCTGGTGTCCTCATCCCTGTCCTGTTCCCAGTACCCATCCTGCTCCCAGTGTCTGTCTCCTCATTGTGCTCCCAGTGTCCCTGTCCCTCTCCTGCTCCCAGTGCCCCTCTTCTGCTCCTGGTGTCCCTGTCCACACCCTGCTCCCAATGCCCCCATCCCCACCCTGCTCTTGGTGTCCCTGTCCTGCTCCCAGTATCCCTGTCCCCACACTGCTCCTGGTGTCCCCATCCCCACCCTGCTCCCAGTGTCACTGTCCCCTTCCTGCTCCCAATGTCCCCCTCCTGCTCCCAGTGTCCCCACTCCTGTCCTGCTCCCAATGACCCCACCCCCATCTTGCTCCCCATGTCCCTGTCCCCATACTGCTCCTGGTGTCCCCCTTCCTGTCCTGTTCCCAGTGTCCCCATCCCCACCCTGCTCCCAGTGTCCCCACTCCTGTCCTGCTCCCCATGTCCCTGTCCCCATCCTGCCCCTGGTGTCCCCATCCTGCTCCCAGTGTCCCTATCCTGCTCCCAGTGTCCCTGTCCCTACACTGCCCCTGGTGTCCCCATCCTGCTCCCAGTGTCCCCATCCTGCTCCCAGTGTCCCCACTCCTGTCCTGCTCCCCATGCCCCTGTCCCCACACTGCTCCTGATGTCCCCCTTCCTGTCCTGCTCCCCGTGTCCCTGTCACCCATCCTGCTCCTGGTGTCCCCACTCCTGTCCTGCTCCCAATGACCCCATCCCCATCTTGCTCCCCGTGTCCCTGTCCCCACACTGCTCCTGGTGTCCCCATCCTGCTCCCAGTGTCCCCATCTCCATCCTGCTCCTGGTGTCCCCACCCCCATCTTGCTCCCAGTGTCCCTGTCTCCAATCCTGCTCCCAGTGCCCCCACTCCTGTCCTGCTCCCCATGCCCCTGTCCCCATCCTGCCCCTGGTGTCCCCATCCTGCTCCCAGTGTCCCTACCCTGCTCCCAGTGTCCCTGTCCCCACACTGCTCCTGGTGTCCCCATCCTGCTCCCAGTGTCCCTATCCTCCTCCCAGTGTCCCTGTCCCCATCCTGCTCCCAGTGTCCCTACCCTGCTCCCAGTGTCCCTGTCCCCACCCTGCTCCTGGTGTCCCCACCCTGCTCCCAGTGTCCCTGTCCCCACACTGCTCCTGGTGTCCCCATCCTGCTCCCAGTGTCCCTATCCTGCTCCCAGTGTCCCTGTCCCCACACTGCTCCTGATGTCCCCCTTCCTGTCCTGCTCCCCGTGTCCCTGTCCCCACACCTGCTCCTGGTGTCCCCACTCCTGCCTCCTGCTGCCCCATCCGTCCTGGTCCCCATCTTGCTCCCAGTGTCCCTGTCCCCACCCTGCTCCTGGTGTCCCCATCCTGCTCCTGGTGTCCCCACTCCTGCTCCCAGTGTCCCTGTCCCCACACTGCTCCTGGTGTCCCCATCGTGCTCCCGGTGTCCCTATCCTGCTCCCAGTGTCTCCACGCCTGTCCTGCTCCCCAAGCCCCTGTCCCCACACTGCTCCTGGTGTCCCCCTTCCTGTCCTGCTCCCAGTGTCCCTGTCCCCACACTGCTCCT
>VFFE01007688.1:10452-50428 GCA_008921705.1 Burhinus oedicnemus | reverse complement strand
GGAGGCGGGACCTCTGAGGGGAGTTATGGGCTCTCAGGGGACCGAGCCGTGGGGGGCTTGAGGGCAGCCATGGGCTCTGAGGGGAGGATACTGAGGGGAGCCATGGGCTCTGAGGGGAGGCGTGATCCTCAAGGGAGCCATGGGCTCTGAGGGGACCAGAGCTGCGAGGGGCTGAGGGGAGCCATGGGCTCTGAGGGGAGGCGGGAGCTATGGGCTCTCGGGGGACCGAGCCGTGGGTGGCGCTGAGGGGAGCCGGGCGCTCTGAGGGGGAGGCGTGATCCTGAGGGGAGCCGTGGGCTCTCAGGGGACCGAGCCTCGGGGTCTGAGGGGAGCGGGGCGCTCTGAGGGGGCCGAGAGGAGCCGCCGTGGCGAGGTGCCGGTCGCTGCTCCGGAGCCCGGCGCCTCCCGTGGGCCGGGCGGGCCCGCGCATCCCCGCTGCTTGCCCGCAGCCGGCGCCCTCGGCTTTGTCCCCCCGGGCGCCGGAGAGCAGGGACGCGCCTTGGGTCCCGCTGCGGGGAGGTGGCTTTCAGGGACGGGCGTTTCTAGTGTGTTTTTCCCAAGTGAACCCTCGTCGCAGCTTTTTGGCATTAGAGAGAAGTGTGCTGGGCGCTGGTCGTACGTGGTTTTCGAGGTGTTTTTACCACCTTCAGTGGTAAATTTCTGCCATGCTGGTCTTAGTTGCAAGTAACAGGTATTTTTTTTTTTTTTTTACTTTAAGAGACAGCAACTCGCTAGTGAACTCTCCTTGCAAAGGCGGCTCAGCCATCCCAACTCCTCAGCCTGGCAGGACGGTGCTCGGCAGATCCCTGAGTGTTCAGTCCACAGCAGCAGACGCTGTTGTAGCACCAACGCAAGCCAAGAAATCAGCAGCTCCTTGCTGTCCTTGGCCAGATAAACGTTTCTAATGCTGTCGATAGCCCAAGTTAACCCTGTCTCCAGCTAACTGGGGCTACAGCTGTGCAGTGTGACATTTCTCTGTGATCTGAATGCAGAGCACAAGGAGAAAAAATCCACTGCCTGTATTGGGTAATGAAAGTTTTGGCCTCTGTTGGGCCTAACTTTCACCCATCATCATAAAATTTCACAAGAATGACATTTTTACAGTTATTTTTAGTGGCTTTTTTTAGCCAATTCTCTTTCCTACTGGTAGGAATTAATTCTGACTCTTTCTGGTCATTGGGACTTTGCTTCCCAGGGAAGTGCTAGGTTTGTTCCACTGTCAAATTAATTACTAATAGGAGATAGTGCACAGAGATTTAATTAGGGCACGGATGTACAATATGGATTCTTGAGCAACAGTTGGTAACACCGAGTTCAGCTTTTTCATTGGGTGTTTAGTTAGTATTTAGAAATAAGAGGAAGAACAAAACCTTCGATTTGACAGACAATTGATTATTCCTGTTATTATTTCCATGTCTTCTGCCCACTAAGTCAAGGATAATAGGTAGGAAAAAAAATCTGTCCCTTTCAGTTAGAAATCTGTTTCATGGTGATGTTCAGCAAACCAGTCGTCAGTCCAGTGACCAAAACTCACCTTTCTTCAGGTCATTTAAAAGGGGAAAGCTGTTGTTTTGTGTCAAGACTTGTGATTAGGAAAGTGAAAGGATCCCTTCACTGTATTTTCGATTCGTTCCCAGTATATTCTAAAGTTATGCTTGTGCTTTCCTGGGGGAACAAGTAAGCTCCATTCTATGAGGCGGGATATGTAAGAATTTTTAAAAGAAAATGAGTATACAAACACACAGGTAATTTGAGCCTTACTCTGCCTTTCCTTATTCTCCCTGTATGACTGCAAACAGCTGAAAGTCCTGTATTTCCAGCAATCCTAAAATTAACTCCAGCGTTTCTGCAGTTCTAAAAAGGCAGGAGGGGACGACGTTTGTTTTCCCTCTCGCGTCGCACTGGTGACTGAAGCGGATCCAGAGGGCTTGGCGGTGGGTGGGGTGAACCGTTACATATTTTCTGTGTCTGACGAATGCGCAGGCTGCTCGGCGTCCATCCTTCTCCTCGCTCTGGTCAGCGGCAAAAGCTCCTAACGAGTAGACGGTCCTGACAATTAAAGCGGGGGTAGAGTATTTTCACTGCAGGGATCTCCCGTGCGACAGTGCAGCCGGGGATCCTTTATGGTCAGGGGCTTCTGACCATGTCTGCGGCTGAGGAGGAGGGAAGGTAAGGGGGCTCGGGGCTCGGAGCAGAAGCTCAGGTGAGCTGGGGTTGATGGTGTGCTGAGAGCGGGTGGCTGCTGCTCTGGGTCAGTTGTACTGAGCAGGAGTGTCTGCCCTGGGAGTATTTCTGTGGCTCCGTGTAAGAAAATGATCCCTTTGCAAGTGTCTTTCTCGAAAAACGGTAACTCGACTGACATTTCTGAATTGAAATGGCAAAGGATGGGGCAAAACAGAACAAGGAGCATATTTTAGTATGCTTCGACACACACGTTTGAAGGTTTGTGTTTCAGATCAAAGTGAAATTTGTTTTACAAAAACTTCTCCATTTTTTGACCTGTGTTGAAAACACATTCAGTTGCTATTTGTTATGGCTACTTGGGTTCATCACCCAGCTTCTCTCATCCTTGCAATGGCTTTTAAAACTGGCTTTATCAAGTTTCAGATCAGTTTAAATTGTGAAAATTTATTAAAAAAATCCTAGCGACTGGCTGTACCCTTATCAACATGACTACCTTTAGTACTTCTAACGCTAAAATTGTGGATTTGTATTATCACTGATGCAGTGGACTAGTGAATTATTGCTAATAGACAACATTTTAAATTAAAAAACTGAAGTGTTTTCTTAATTGATGCAACAACATTAAGTTTTTTGGGTTTTTTTAAAGCAGTCCACAGGTCTGAATGCATGATTATAAATGAGGAATTGTCATGAAGTATCTGTACCCGTTCTTAGCCCTTCATTAGTGATTATTTTTGCCTGTTACTTCGAAGCAAGCATCCAAGTCATCACAGATAACTTGCAAGCGATGCAAATACCAGTAAATAACTGAAAAATCGGGGTCCCAGACTGACAGCTTGGCAGCTTGCTTTGGATAAGGTAGAGAAGAGCCCCAAAAGGGTCGGAAGATGTGCTGACAGTGAGGACTTCCAGCGGTCCCGTCTGTCTCTCAACAAAGGGAAGGTTAAAACAGTTTATGAGTGCGTTTGTGGGGACGAAGGTGTAGCGAGGCACTGATTAGAGCTAGGAAAGTTTAGACCAATTTTAAGAATTTAGCAAAGTTTTTAGTCTGTACTGAAGAGTTTTAATTGTAGACAGAGTTTGTCTAAAGAATTTTCTGAGGTTTAAAAGGTAATTAATTTGGCAATTGTGTTGCATAGGTGAAACTTTATCTTATCTTTTCTGGCTTTATGGTTTTATAGCTGACAAGGGCAAGATTCAAGAGCAAATTTCTTATAAGCTGTGAAATCTAATTGCTGATGTAGAGCTTGTGATGAATTTTAACATGCAGACTTGTTGACTAAGTAATTTACTGACTGCCAGCAACTTCCGTGAGTCCAAAAAACCCCCCAGACTCTCATAAAACATCACTTTTTGCCAAGCAAAGGATGAGATCCAGTGCACTTGTAGTGCCTGCCATTGTACGTAGGTGTTATTCAGCCACTTAGGCCCAACAAAGCAACCTGGTACGTTAGGGACAGGCTTACTGAATCTCCTGTGCCTCGGGCACTTCTGTTGGGGGAGCAGGTGCTTGCAGTGCGGCTGACACTTCTTTTTTTGACCAAGCTGCGATGCTGGAGAGTGAGGAGGACTTGTTACAGCGTAGTGAGCTTTCAACCAAGAGCTGCTAAAGCACAACCAGGAATGTGTCAGCCGGGAACGGGGGAACCCAGGCAGACTGTGCTCATCAGGTTGAGTTTTGCTGATTTGCCGGTGTTCCCCTTGTGGTCATTTGTACCTGCCATGGGGCTGAGGAAAAAAAGTTACAGAGTCAGTCAGTAGCCTCACTATTAGCATCGAGCCAGGAAGAGGGA
The DNA here is from genome assembly GCA_008921705.1 of Burhinus oedicnemus. Taxonomy (NCBI): domain Eukaryota; kingdom Metazoa; phylum Chordata; class Aves; order Charadriiformes; family Burhinidae; genus Burhinus; species Burhinus oedicnemus. Next base: position 46,451 of record VFFE01007688.1, on the reverse strand, counting down.
GGCAATTTTGTGGCCCTTTCCTAATGCCACTTCAGATTTTCACCATCTTCTTTTTTAAACATCGGCAACGCAAAGTGAATTGCAGGAGGTACCAATTTTATGCCTTAGCCTTATTGCTCATACAGGATTCCCTGGATAGCAGCACAAACTTGGACAGCAGTAACGATCGTTAAACAGTTGGGAGTAAAATCTTGGGCAGATAATGGACGCCTTTGTTGTCTGGCCGCTCTGTGGTCCGAGAGGATGGGCACTGCTGTCTCATTAGGAGGAAGGTGATCCTTTCTTCCCACCCTGTTTCCAGCTTTTGTTTTTTGTGCTGTCACTCAGCAAAGTGCTTTATGGAGTTTGTGCTCCAGATTTATTTATTTTTAATCTGGTTAATAGGAAGTAAATTATTCCAGTGAAAAAAGTTCCATTAATATTCCCTACTTTTTATGCTTGCTGTACTTTAACACTGCTGACCTGTATGGAGAAACACGATCCTTCCTAGCATGCCTGCCCAGCACATAGGAAGACTCCCTGAATTACAGATGCACCTCCGAAAATGGGTCCCTGGACCACAGCCCGGTCAGCCCCTCGAGGGTGGCTGCGCTGCCGCCTCTGTGCGGGGAAACGGTCCCCTTTGCCATACTTTGTGAATGAATATTTTATTGCAGAACCCCGCATCATTATCAGCCTTTCCAGCTGGTCTTTCCACTTCCCGCAAGCAGCAGGAGTGGAATTCCACCGTCCTGTACTTGTGCCGTGTAATAACGTGCTGCGCTTTCTTTTGACTCAAATCATGGTTAATAATGGTCAGATTCTATTACATCACATTTCACGTGCTGTGTTCAGTGTTGCTCAGTGGCTAAATTCTGCCTCTGAAAAAAACCCATACTTTTAAAATGCCTAAATTATCTATTCACTGGCCATTCTGTGTCATGGTTTTGGTAGGCTGTTTGCCTTCTGATAAAAGCCACAAAAATGAATTTTATCTTCAGAATGCTCCTTGGAGAGGAAGAAGGCAATGTTAGATTTCTGACCTCCTCATGCCATAAATCTGAATCGTTATCACTGTTTGGGTAGTGACACACAGTTCTCCCCAAATTGTGAACTGTCTGGAAGATCTGGTTGGGATTTTTAAAAACTTGGCTGTCTTTTGTGTAAAATGAAGGTTTAAGGTGAAAGTTCCCAGATGCGCTATGGGCTAAATTGACATACGGCAATGTATGACTGGGCAGTTATGGTGTTACTGGGGATTTTCTGGTGAAGGAAATACTGAGAATGGTAAATACGGTAGCAAACATAGATAACTTAGCCAATACTGAGGTATGAAACTAATAATTCCTTAATGATTACATTTCAAAGAAGAACCCAGGGCTTTAAGTAGTAACAGAACTTACAAGGTTTTCTGACTCTATAAATAAAAAGCTATATTTGGAAAAAAACGAATAGTGTATTTATGGACAAAACTGTATTAAGGGAAATGTGATGGAAAAATTGAGTCAGACGAGTTGATGTATGAGGCATTTCCCTATGGAGTCATTGGGCTGAAAAATGTTTTATATGTCTAAACTTGAACAGATGCTTCAACACACACACATGAACGTAAAATCCCCCCCTAGTTTAATATTAGTAGTTCTGTTCATACCACTGTGATTAATTCACGAACCAGCCTGTTTAAGTCTCTTTTCCGAGGGCTATGGGGTATTTCCAGATCATCCAGGTACTTAAGCCCATGTCTAACTGTAAATATGCAAGCAGCCCGGTTATTAGCAGGATTTCTTTACATTAGGCATGTGCTTAAATGACTCACTGACCTGGGATTTACATTTTTACACAGGAGCGAAAGATTTCTCCCTATTACCTTGCTTAGATGAAAATCGTTGGAGTCAGCCAGCTTTTTTGCCTAAATAAGGACATGATACCAGCTTTCGGCTCTTATAGATATTAGTTCCACCTTTTTAGTTACAAATTTGTCAGAAAAGAATTCTGAGTATGTGTGCCTGACCTCATTTAAGATACCGTTGAAGTACGAAGAGAAGGCATACATATGGATGACCAGCAGACTGTGCCTACCGTTCTTTTTAGTACGAATGTTGCATTTGGTGGTGCTGGAGAGGTGACTGACAATTGCATTTTAGTATTTCTCCTTTGAACACCCGTTGCGGTGTTCCACTCAGCCGTTAATCCGCTTTGCCAGGGTTGTATTATTTGCCTTGTAGGTGGCTGTGCACAGTGCTTCCTCTCTTCTGAAATCCCCAAAACTCTCCCAAAAAATGCAGCGTGTTGGAGCCAGTTGTTTCCACTTTGCTTTTCTGATTGAGCTAAACTTATGAAGGAATGTGGAAAAAATTACTTCTGGGTCTAAACCTGGGTCTAGCTGTGGTGCGCCTCGGGAATACACGGCTTACGGGATGAGCGGGGATGCTTGTGGCATCAGGGGATATTGACTCCTGCTCGCAGTGCCATCCCAGTGTCAGACACTCATTGAGTGGTGCAGCCGTGCCAGGCTTGGGTATAGCAAGTCATTGTGAAGTTCTGTATCTCTCCCGTGCTTAAAATAGTAGAGAGCCTGTGAGGGTGATGTATTTCTTGTGTGTAGACGGTGTCCATGCTACCTTGAGGGTGAGTTTCTGACTCCTTGTTAACGGCTGGAAGTCCTGCTCTGGTACAGCTTCAGGGACACAGCTGACAAGTGATGCTGCGTAATCCAGGGGTGTGAGGTTGGAGAAACATCTGTAGGCAGGCGAGGGGCTGGGTGGTAGGTTGTGCACATGGGGCCGTTAATATGTTTTTAAATGACGTAAAAATAAAATAATTAAGGTTCTTAACGTGTGCGTCTTGCAGGTGCGCTGTCTTATGTGCAGCATCTCCTCTAGATTTTACTAGAAGTCTGATTTTCATGATAAACATTTTTTAGTTGAGAATGGACTAAATTTTAATTTAAGCAGACATTCATTTACAGAAGTTGCTTAGCTGACATTCAAATACAAAGTTAAACTATTTTTAAAAGGAGAAGAATTTTCATAGTGGAAACTGTGATTCCTGGGATATTTAAAAAAAAAAAAAAAAAGAAATTGAAGTGTTTGGGAGGAAGTATACAAGGATCTTCCATATAGCCATGGGGAAATGATCTTCTTTATTCCCTGGTTCATGTAAAGTCTTCACTCCTTCTAGACTGTTTACTTGAAATGTCCACCTCTGTGGCAATACCCAGCTTGATTTGTATTCCTCAGCCTGCTCTTGCTCTCTTTGCAATCCGTGGCAAAACCTTATCGATCTGGGTGGCTGCACAATCTGATTCCCTGGAGGACTGTGCTGGAGAGATATCGACAGAAATAAGTCATTGCTGCCCTTCAAGTGTGCTGATTGCGTGAGATTTGTCCGACAAGTAAATACTGAATACCAGTCTAGTGTAACTTATCAATGATTAATAACCTGAGGTACCATTTTTTTTTCCTTTTAGCTGATTCATTAACGTGCTTTTCCCACAGCTCCCTGGGGAGAAGTTCACTCCTGGCTCCTTTAGAACAGCTGCACTGGATTGGACTGAACGTCCGCCTGGTCCCAAGTCCTCTTTCTGACATTGGCCCCAGTGAAAACTACAGGAAAAGCATGTTTGAAACCCCTCTCAGCATTTTGACTGCTTTCTGCCTAAAGACTTACCCGTTGTGTGAAGCACTTTGTCTTTTTTTTTCGGTATTTAAGCAGCTGTCCTTCTCCAGGCTACTCCAGATTTTACAGCTCCCTACCCTCTTCCCCTGTCAGCCTTCTCGTTTTTCCACTGTTCTTCCTACAGCAGCCAGTCTGTGCCTCTTCTCCAAAGTTGTTTCCGTTCTTCTCTGTTTCGCTGATGGGGGATGGCGAGAGTGACCAGAGCCATACGCCGCAGCTGGCATGCGGGTGAACCACAGGTGCTCATGGTGACACAGCAGCGTCCACTGTTCATGTGCTCATCCTTCTCTAACACTGGTAAAATGCTATTGGCTTTCTGGGCCGTGCTGAGCGGTGCCGGAGCTTTCATGGAGCAGCCTGACAACCCCAGGATCTCCTGCTTGCTGAGGCCATCTCAGAGCACATCTTTTTTTAGTGTGAAACTGAGATTTATGGCTTTTTAGTGAACATATGCATCACTTGATCTATGTGGAATTTCATCTGCCTTTTTATTACCAGGTTACATGGAGTCATAAGGTCCTTTTGTTATGGTTGCTTATCTTTCTTGCCTTGAATATTACCATCAGGATCCTTGGTCACATCCCACCCGCCTCACAGCGTCCTGCTCCAGTACAGGTCCCAGTCTCCCTCCCTGTGAAACTCTGCTGGGACCTCCCTCCCTTGCAGGAAATGACTGTTTACTCCTACTCTTTGTTATCATTCACCCAGTTGTTTATCCACACGCCTTTTCCGCTGTGGCCTTTTGGTGTCCCTGAAAGAAGCCTTTGATAAGAGAGACTCACAAATCTTAAAAATCCAGGTAGTCTGGTGCCTTTTGTGAGGCTGGAAGTCCCTTTACAGAAGCCACACTGACTTTTCCTTCGATGTATTATATTTATACAGATGTATCAATTGTCCACTAATTCTAGTTTGTATAATGTTGTCTAATTAGTCCTGTACAAATGTTGGGTTTGGAGGCCTGCAGTTTACCAGGATTTGCTTCACAATCTTTGTCTTGCAGAGTTGGCATGACGCTTGCCTCCATGTACCAAGGTGATTTTAAGAAAGGCCCTAATGAGGTCGGCTGTTCCAGCTCTGAGCTCCATTAACCTGTTCGGTGAATGCCACCTGGTCTGGCCAACCTGATACTCTTCCTTTTGGCTCCTTATAACCTCCTCTCCCATCACTTCAGTGTGAGCCAGTTTCCCAGAGAGTCCCTGGAGGAAGGGCTGGCGAGGAGGCTGCCTGTGTCTCTAGTTCTGCGAGTAGCTGTGTAAAGAAATCACTTAATTTTTCCTGTGTGGCCTTGTCATCTCTTTTAGTAGCCTTAAGAAATGAACCTGTTCCCAGTGGTGACTTTCTGCAGGGAGGCTCCCTCAGGATGTGGGTGTGTATCTGAAGCAGTAACAAAGTGATGGGGGAGAAACTATTTTAGTCATAGAATAGATGGCAGCAAAATGGCCAGCAGGTTGAGGGAGGGGATGCTCCCCCTCTGCTCTGCTCTGGTGAGGCCCCCCTGCAGTGCTGCCTCCAGCTCTGGAGCCCTCAGCACAAGACAGAGATGGACCTGTTGGAGCGGGTCCAGAGGAGGCCACAGAAATGGGCAGAGGGCTGGAACAGCTCTGCTATGGAGAGAGGCCGAGAGAGTTGGGGCTGTTCTGCCTGGAGAAGAGAAGGCTCCAGGGAGACCTTATTGTGGCCTTTCAGTACTTAAAGGGGACTTACAAGTAAGAGAGAGTTTTTTTTTACCAAGGCCTGTAGTGACAGGTCAAGGGGCAATGGTTTTAAGCTGACAGAGGTTTAGATGGGACATAAGGAAGAAACGTTTTAATCTGAGGGTGGTGAGACACTGGCCCAAGTTGCCCAGAGAAGCTGTGGCTGCCCCATGCCTGGAGGTGTTCAAGGCCAGGTTGGACGGGGCTTGGAGCAACCTGGTCTGGTGGGAGGTGTCCCTGCCCATGGCAGGGGGTTGGACTGGATAGTCTTTAAGATCCCTTCCAACCCAAACCAGTCTAGGATTCTGTGAACTTGGCAGAGTAGGTATGAGTTGCCTTAGTGAGAGAATCCACCAAATGGTTTCTTATTAGGAATTACCTTGTTTGCAGCTAATCCCCCTTTTCTTTCAGTGAATGAGGAGATGTGATGCAGCAGATGCTTAAGTATCCTTTGCATTAAGAATATTTTTGCAAGCGGGCCTGCTCATGTCTCCATTAGAAAATGGTTGGGCCCCTTGTGCGTACCAGTGATTTAACCCTTCAGAGAACTGCTGAAGCAATAGCTGGCATAGTTGGTGATAGATCTTTGAATATGTGTGAGGTGGAATAGTATGGCAATGTTTGCATTCATCACTAATGCGATCTAGTGAGTTAATGTTCTTTTGTCTCTACTTCCTATTTTTCTGTGAATGTTTTTTCTGGTAATGCAGATAGGAAAATAGTCATATCGAAACTTGCAGCGTGGCCTTAGCCAGACTTGGGAATGAACTGGGTTGTCCAAAGACTGCAGAGGCTGCCAGGAGATTCTCTTGTTGGTACAGGTTCTGTTGTTACATGCTCTTATTATTTTCTTTTAGTTATAGGAAAAGTAAGGTTTTTTGCAATCGTTGGTGTTCTAGATATTTTTCTAAGTGAGATCTTTTAAGGCCAGACCACTGACCTGGCCAGTGCTTTGTAATCCTATTTACACTGATGCCCACTTTGTGTTGAGAGAGCGAGTCGTAATTTCTCTGTGGCCTTGCTGAATGGTGGTAATCTGCTGTCTCCTGGTTGGAGCTTGAAGAGAACATGTACAGAACAAGCACAAAGTTCACTCAGTGACTAACAAGGTTGTATCAAGATGTGACCACCCTCCTAAAATCTTGAAAGTTTGGAAATAAGAAACTGGGGGAAGCTTGGCACTGTTGTGTTGCCCACAGTTGTGCCTGTAGTATCTCAGTGTGCTTTTTTCCATCTCCAGCAGGACCAAAAAGCAGTATATAGCATAGCTTCATCCCATTTGCACTCTCATATCAAGTCATCTGCCTGAATTAAGCAGTTTGCATGCATTTGGGAGGCTAATCTGCCCTAAATTTGCTGCTAATTTTCATAATCTTTGTTGATAATAAGTCTGATAAAATACATGGCCATGTAAAGCAGTCAGGTGGCAAAAAATGACCCACCTGCTACTTTGTGCTTGGTGAAGTGCTCCTTTCTCTGCGGCATGAGGCATGGTGGGAAAAGGACTTCTAGCTTCCTCTCAAAAAACAGAAGTTATTTGCAGCTATTCTCAGAAAGAAAAAAACAGTTGGTATGCACGTTCTCCCAGCTGGTGTGATGGAGCACAGGGAGTTCAATCAGCAAGTGCTTCAGATCCCTTCCCAAGGGGGTCTAGAAAAGTATTCAGGTCTTTCAGAAAATGACAGTTTTGGGTTTCTTATGTCACTATAGGAAATAATTTTTTTTCAACAAATAATTTACATAGTGAATTTATGTGCGTACGTATATTCTAAATTTTATCTCTGGCAAAATAAAGCTGTTAAGACTCCTGTTGAACTCAAGCTGGAGTAAAATCTTAATGCCAGTATAGCAGTCTGCTCTGATTTACTACGCTCCTTTTCTCAAAACAAATCATACTTAAAACTGATTTACTGAAACAAAACTCTTCAATTATTTCTGCAGTTCAGTAGCACTTGAGAGAAGTTGAAGCAGCAGGCCAGCATTTGGCAGGAGAGCAAGCGAGCTTGCCTAGCAAATTTGTGTGTTTGCTGCTATCTTGTTGCAGTGGACCCCTTGCATGGCGCTATGGGAGGAGCATCTGTGCAGCACGCGGCCATGTGTGAGCTGGGCACCATGTCGCTCTAGAGAGCAGTTTTGATGGTCTGGGGAGGTGCTGTCATTCTGTCCTTGGCTGTAGGTGTTCCCAACACCATCCTCATAGATTGTTGTGGTGTACAGGTAACCGACAGTGAGAAGATGGCCTTCTGGTGTGGCTGGCTGCCATCCTCCTGAGTTTAGTGCTCTCTAACTAAGGAGACGTACAGTTGTGTAAAGCCACAGAGGTCTGCAAAGCTTTCTGGTCCTCCGTATCAGCAAGTGGAAAGTCCTGACCAGATTTAGCAGAGCTATTGCAAGTGTTGGATGTCTTGTAAAGCAGTTGGTGGTGAGGGTTTGCAATGTTCACTGCAACGTCCTCATCTGCCATCTGAACATCATTCCTTCTTGGTAAAGCTTAGTTGCAAAGGTGCTGTTGAAGAAAACATTAGCTGAATTTGGTACAATTGTAGGGTGAGGTGGCATCTCGTGCTAGACCAGATGACAGAGCTGGGAAAGAAAAATCTTCTTTATTTTAATTTGGGTCACAGTGAAACAACTGCCATCCTTAAATGTTGCAGAATGGGTGATTGGGGACATTGTGGCAGACTGTGTGTGTGTTATCTATTTTACTTACAAGCCATTCATTCTCATTTTTGAGGCTTATCTATGAAGCAAATGCTATCATAGTTTCTTTTGACTGTCATAATATGGTGGTGGATGAATTGGGTGTTCATCCCCATTCGATTGTATCCAGCTCAGCCGAGTGAGAGCCTTTTGACATACAGGAGCCGACAGAATTGCTCTCTTTTGGCTTCTCTCTCCTTTCCCGAAATGGCCATGAGAGTGATATTTGGGTCAGCTGCCTCGAGAGTGTCATTTTTTTTTGACACTCATCCCTCTGAGCATATAGGAGGAGCCCAATGGGGAAATGCTGGGGTGCTGTTGGCTGCAGTGGAATCAGGAGTAGTTAAAGGGGTGTTGTGGTTATTCGAATCGCTAATCATGTCAAGACAGAGGAATCTCTCTGATGTGTGACTGAAACGGTATGTGAGTGAAGATGGCCTTACCCAGACCTTGCTGCAAGAGAGATGGAGAGGCCCAGGTAAGTGCGCAAATGCTCTGGCCCACACAAAGGCTGTTGCTCTCCAGCAGCACGTGTCCCTCAGTGGCTTTGCTGTGGATGTAACACAACGGTACTTGTGTGTTCTTCGGTTTGAACTAGAGACCTTTGGGGTCTGTTTGGGAAAATAGGATTTTCCCTTCTTTTCTGGCTGCAGTCTCGGTGCGGAAGTGCCCATCCTTAGGTCTGAAGTGTCAGGTACGGCATCGTGCTCCCATTTCCTTTGAGTGCAGAAGTTGTTTTGCTTTACTGGGCTCCACTCTAGCCCTGTGTGACTCAAGGTGCAGCCCTGCATGACGGTGCTGGGCCTGCCTGTACAGGTGCTGTTGCAGAATTTGAAGTGGGACGCCGTCCTGCAGTTTCTTTCCCTCTGCTGTTCACAAGCTGGCGTGCGCATCCTGAAATGAGCTGAATCTGTGGGATTCTTTGGTAGGTGTGTGCGGTAACCCCCCAGCAGTAACCCTCCAGCCCCGCTGTCTGTCGCGCTCTGTTGCTATGGAGTGGTGGTGGTCACTTAGTACCTGCCTTTTGTCGTCATCCCCACAGAGATTTTTCCATCTTTACCCTGCCATTACCTGCGTTTGTTAAAATAACTGCTGAGAACACAGGTGCAATAGTCAATGGTACAATGTTTTAAATATTTTCATAAAGTATTGTGTTTATATCATGCTGATGCTAGTGGGATTGCACAGGGCATGTTGAGGGGTGACTGCACAGCAGCAGCCTGTGCTTTTTTGGGCAGTTGTCGTGCACTGTGAACAGAAAGGATCTGAGGCCGCAGTATCACTTGCCAGTGTATTTCAAGTCCCTGTAACTTGTCCCCCCTCTATTGCCTTCATTCTTACAGGAAAAATTGCTTTGCTGCCATTGTCCCAGACTCTTGCAGTGGTACCTAGGACACTGGCGCAGATTGAGAAACAGGAAATTCCACTTAAACATGAGAAAAGCTTTTTTTACTGTGAGTGTGGTCAGACGTAGGAACAGGTTGCCTGGAGACCTTGTGGAGTCTCCATCCTCAGAGGTATTTAAAACCCAGCTGGACACAGACCTGCCAACCCGCTCTAGTTGACCCTGCTTTGGGAGATAGAATATGGTAGCTTTTTTTATTCCACCGGGGTTTTTTTTTATTACACTGTTTTTGGTGGGGTTTTTTTATTCCACCGGTTGGTGGAATATTCTGTGTTTCTTAGGGTAGTGCGTATGGGTACAAGGGAACTTAGAGGTTAAGCATGTTCAAAATATAAGTAAGTGACTGAAGTAAATGGGTGGGTCTGTCGCTTACAAAGAAGCTGTCACAGCATTGGACTTGTTGGGCATTTGGTGTGTTTGATCTCTGAATATTTTGGCAAGCAGTAATGCTTTGTGTGTCTGAACTAGGGTTTAGTAGCCCTGAGCTAAGGAGCATGTGGTATCTTAGAAAATGGATATCTAGTTTGGGAGCAGTTCCTAGGGAGAAGTTCTTGGTGTTTGGGAGATGAATGCTGTATACATATGATCATCTTGTGGAAAAGCCTGCCGGATCCACGTGGTGTGGAAGAAAGGGAGCTGACAGCTCACAGTCAGGTGTGTTTTCTGGACCTGAATCCATGCTGAGACCATGCTCACCCAGTCTAATGGTCATTTCTGTTGGTAAGAACAGTATTTCTTGAGGATACCCTCCTGATCTTTGGATTTTAAGGGTATGAATACCAGTCCCTGGCCACATTGTCTGCAGACAGCCTGGGCTGGCAATCCAAGAGCTCAGGTTTTGGTTGTACACTTGGCCTTGATCTCAGAACAGCAGTGCTGGGTGTTTTCTCTAGTATGGCTTGAGCTTCAGATCCAAACTTTTTGCAAAAAAAATCCAAAAAACCAAAACCAAAAACCCTTTTACCTACCCTGTAATTCCTTGTTTTCAATGTTCAACTAAATTATGCAGGAAGAGAGTTCTGCTGTACATTACTGGCTCCTACGTAATGAGGAACAAGTGCAGCAACGCTGAGACCAAGAGCAGGGCAGAACTCGGGTCGGTAAGCTGTGCTATGCCTGCCAATGCTGTATGAGGCCAGTTTGTATAGGAGCTACTCAAAACCATCTGGGCTTAGTAGGGTTACTATATTATAGAGAAATGCTTTGAAGTGTGTAGGACTAGAAAAGAGAGATGGGTGAGATGGGAGAGGGAATGCCCTGCAGAGCTTGGGCAGAGTTAACTCTTGGGTTGTTTTTGAGCTCCAGTGTAGCAGCTCTTCGCTGGCTGGGTTATCCTAATCCACAAGCTGTGTGAAAGCAGAGGGGTTGCACGTCCTGCAAGCTTCAGTCCCAGTACTGTGCTGGTATGACCAAGGTTTGGCACAATGCCGTGTCAGTTTGACTGTGGTTTGTTGCCCTGAGGATCAAGTGTTTCATTGCAAAGACTGTCAAACAACACGCTGCGTCTCGCCATATAATCTGCTGACGCTTTATTTGCTCCATTATTACATTTCACATCACTAGAGTGCATGCATCACCTGGGGCTTGCTCCTGTTTCTTGATACCTTAAGTCTGTAGGACAGATCTGATAAGCAGCTTGCTCAGGTTTGCTAAGCATCTGACGACTGTCCTGAGTTGCTACAGAAATGCCAAATTCAGGAGCTTGCTGTACCAGTCTCTGAGCTGGTACACCTCAGAAGGGACACTGAATACTGAGCATGTATGAAGGGACTCAGGCTGACGCAGAGCCCAAAACAAGTCTCCAAAAATTTTGTGAGGTAACAGAGACTTTACAGCCCAGCCTCCATTTTCGATGAAGCCTGTTGTCACTGCAGGCTTCTGCTCTCAAATGAACCTCGTTGTGTCCTCATGCTGCAGCACAGGATGCACAGGCTGCCCTGATGGATGATGCTCTTCCAAAGTTGGGATCTCGCATGCTCTGGGGTGGCTGCCCTGGAAATGCTGCTTTCAGGAGGGCTGTGGTTGCTGTAGGTGAAGTAAATGCTAGTTTTGGCCAGCACAAAACACACTGCGATTTCATTTGAATTGTGTCACTGCAGGGGAGTGTTGCTAAAATTGTCATTGGCTTTCCATGTTAGCATTACCTAGAGGGCATGCTAAGGCTACTGGAGGTTCATGTCTTATCTGAAAATTCCAGTTTATCTTTAAGCAGAATGCTAGGGTGGGTATGTGTATGTTGATTTTCAAGAAGATACGTATTTGACATCTTTATTTTTTTGACAGCACAAGAATCTTATTATATCTCTACCTCTTACCCATATTTTAGTGTTCTATTAATATCCTGCATAGGATCTGCAGTCTCATAATTCAACAAGGGGTTTTTTTAGACTCGAGGGGATTGGTCTGGGGATCAGCAAACCTTGTTAACATGCCTGGGATTTGAAGGCAGCACTCAGAAATTGTTTCCAAATTGACATTGACGCTGTGGCTTTTTCAAAACAGTTCTCTGCTTTTTGCCACGTGAGACTTGCCAGAGGACTGAGTATTTACTTGAAAAAGCGCTGTGTTGTCCAGAAAGTCCCAGCCTTTTCACTCCCAAATATTCTATAATATAGATTAAAAAATAAAATTCAGTACATTTGTTTTCTTACTCTTTTTCAGCTGCACAGTGCTGTAAACACTTCTGAAAAACATAGGAATAAAGTTGGTGGTGATTGAACCCACTTCCTTCACAAATGATGGAAGGGTGATAGCAGTGAATTCTCTTGTCGCAGGAAGATCCCCGCATCCTTCCCCTCGTGTCACTTAGGAGGACGGACTCTGGAATTGCTGCTCAGGTCGGGAATGCAGGTAGTGTTGGCACAATACTCAACAGGATTTGTGGTGTGCTGGTACCTTGCCAGTATGGGGTCTGGCCATGACTTTCTCCTTTCTTGAACAGTAAAGTCTTACTCATTTTTCAGGGTAAAAAAAAAAAAAGGAACCCCTGTGCTTCCTGAAAAATAATTGTAAAACATGCAATTTCTTACATTTCAATGTAAATGAGATTTGAATGAATAATGCTAATTATTCATTCATCCTAATTCAAATCCTATTTTAATTAGCCTGTGGGCCCAATTTTACTTTCATGAAGCATGAAACCTCTTTTGATTATCAACAGAATTGCCATGCAGTGCATTTATTCTTGAAATTTTTTTCTGGTCAGCACACGTCTTTTTAAACTGCTTAAAACCAAAACAAAACAAATAAATCATTAATAAATTAATCAAATTTCATTAGCATGACATATTTTAAAGGAAAAAAAGTCTTCCTGTAAATATATTCCCCTTAATAACTGCCTTTTGGCTACAAAATCTTTCTCCTACATATGCTGTTTAAAACGGACCTTGTCTGAGGAGGTGCTGGTGAACTACTGAAATTCAGAGAGACCTGAGAGCTTCAGCTCCCTGTTCCCCCCTGGGAGTTGGGTCTCAGGGCTGTAAGGCATGCTCCCGTGCTGCACTTCACCTCTGTTCCAGGGAAAACTTGGTTGTGAGTGGAAGCCCATACCCACGTGTGGACTTAGCCAGGGGGGAGTGTCTCCAGCTGTGACGGCATGCTGAGCTGGGCTAGGAAGGGTGAGTTGGCCTGTCTGCCTTCACAGCGCTGTCGGTCAGTTGTGGTGGAGAGGTCAGTTATAGAGTCCTTCCAGTCAGAGTCACAGAATGGTTTAGGTTGGAAGGGACCTTGAAAGATCATCCAGTCCAACCCCCTGCCAAGGGCAGGGACATGTCCCTCTAGATCAGGTTGCTCAAAGTCCTGTCCAACCTGACCTTGAGCACTTCCAATGACAGGGCATCCACAACTTCTCTAGGCAACCTGTGTCTCACCACCCTCGTGGTAAAATATTTATTCCTAATGTCCAGTCTAAACCTACCCTCTTTCAGTTTAAAACCATTGCCCCTTGACCTGTCACTACAGGCCTTGCTAAAATTTCCCCATTTTTCTTACAAGCCCCCTTTAGGTACTGGAAGTGTCGCTGGAGCTTTTTCTTCTCCAGGCAGAACAGCCCCAACTCTCTTGGCCTCTCTCCATAGCAGAGCTGTTCCAGCCCTCTGCCCATTTCTGTGGCCTCCTCTGGGCCTGCTCCAACAGGTCCATCTCTGTCTTGTGCTGAGGGCTCCAGAGAATCCCCTCCTTCAACCTGCTAGCCATGCTTCTACATGGTACAATTGGCTTCTACATGGGTAGAGTACAATTGGCTTTCTGGGCTGCAAGCATGCATTGCTGGCCCATATCCAGTTCTTCAGTCTCCAGTATCTCTCATCCTCCTCTGCAGGGCTGCTCTCCATCCATCCATCCCATCCATCCATCCATCCATCCCCCAGTCTGTGCTGATGTTGGGGATTCCCGCAACCCAGGTGCAGGTTGTGCTTGTTGAACTTAATGAGTTTCACATGAGCCCACTTCTCAAGCCTGTCAGCATCCCTCTGGACAGCATTCCTTCCCTCAAGTGAGGGGCTGCACCCCTAAGCTTGGTGTCGTCCACAAACTTGCTGAGGGTGCACTCAGTCCCAGTGTCTGTCGTTGATTGCATGATGTGAAATGAGTCCTGATGTCATGCATTCCAAAGGTGTTTGGGATTCGACAGCCTGGAGTGAGGCTGTTCTTAAAACTTGGCTGTTGCAAGCTGCACCACCTTACAGGTGCCATACATCTCAGGGGTACGGAGGCATTGCTGGGAGTATTTCACCAGAGTAACTGCAGTTCCAGCTGCCTCCATTCTTCCTGTCCCACTCTCCATCCCTGCCACACTTCAAGGATCTCATCCGAAGGCAGGATTTTAAGGTTGCTGCAGTAAAGTGCTCCTCCGAGGTGCAGGTCTTCCCTCTCTGACTGATAAGAGGCCGTCACAGTTAGATGAGAAAGCTGAAACGAGATGAAATTAATCCCAGGTTTAAATTCATATTAAGACCCACACATGGGCTGGATAGGGGAAGCTGTGCGTTTAAGGGGCTGTTCACTGTCTGTATGTGAAACAATAGCTGTGTTAAAATAACTCAAGAGATTTCCTGCAGTGAATCTCTTAACCTAAAGCTGATTTCTTTTTTCCCATGTACCTGCTCCAAATTCTTCTTTATTCTTTCTGGATGACAGTGTCTGCAAAACTTTAATGCGCAGGAGCCAGCTTGCTGTCAGAGATAAGCGTCATGCTATTTGCATCGTATATCCTGCCTGCTCTAAGGAGCCTCCTCCGCTGGAAGTGCTGGAATGAACTTATGACAAATACAAGGAATGAAAGTCTCTCTCAAATGCACTTTCTGGCATGACTTAAATTAGCTGAAATTGCTGACATTTTGCCTTTTTCAGATGTGTGTCAGTGTCCATAGACTTTTGTTTCAAACAATGTAAAATTATTGAGTTAAATGTTGCCAGAACAACAAATCTGGGAGACGCGAAGTGTACGTTAGGTGAAGGTTACTGCAATATATCTGGATCCTGCAGTACATGTGTTGTAAAGGCAGAAACACGCAGCTTCTAACCTTGGCTGATCTGATGAAACTGAAGGATTCCACCATTTTAAATGTCATAATTCTGCCTGGAACTTTTTGCTTTTGTATTATGTTTAGTTTGGATGGACTGAACATTTCCAGTGAAAGAAAGGTTTAATGACAGGTCATTTCACTTGAACCAAAATGCTTCCTTAAAGACAAAGCAGTTCTTTGCCTGCTGGTGGATTCTCCCATATTTGTGTCGGTAGCTCTGCTCTGGACTAAAATTAAATTTAGAATAAGTGACACTTTCTTGTTGAAGAGAATCAGAGCTCTTCAGCAATTTCACATCTCCACAGCCAAAACTCTCTAATTGACAGAAGTCTTGGTTATTGAACATGCATCTGAGAATGCTGCCTTCTGCATCTGAAGGCTGTGGTTAACCTAAATGTACAAGTCTGTGTGGTCAGTGTCTATACGTAGGTTTGTCACGCTGTTCATTTATGTAACCGGTGGAATCCAGGACGTGAATCCCTGTCTTTCTCCTGAAGCAAGCTCTAAAGCCGGCCAGATGCCTTGTGCCCTCCAGTGGCTGTCGCTCGCTCTGAGCGGCTGCTCGGCTCCACGCCACGGCCGAGGGAGCCGAGGTTTGATTCTTCCTCTTTGTAGCTGGTGAGGTAGGATACAAGCCAACCACAGCGGTGTGGTCTGCAGATAGAAAACATACTGTGAAAAGGCTGATAAATACTTCAAAAGAATTTATTAGATGTTGAGGTAGCAGCTGGTCTAAAAGTAAAGATTCAGTGTCCCCTCTCTTAATGAAACCGGCACCGATTTCAAACTTCTCTGTTGTTAACCACTGATGAAAAAGTATCTGAAAGTATCTGAAAATGTAAAGACTAGTTCCTGCTTTTATTCCAAATTTACACTGGCAACAGTATTTAATTAATTTCAAATCTACTTAGTAGTTTACTTTCAGGAAAGAGTTTGGCCCTAATATTTTCAGTGAGTGAAAATTAACCCCTTCTTAAACTCAGTTGGGTTTTGTCTCATTTTTAATTGATGAATCATGATATGTCAGCTAGCAACATGTGTGTCCTGTTACATGTCTGCGCTTGGTGACTAGATGGCAGTGCAACTTGGTGTGAATGTGGGTGTAGTGGCTCTTAGCTCAGTAATCCCCATTTCCAGATGTGGGGTTCACTTGCCTTTTCTGTTCAGCATATTGGAGACTGTTCAGGCGAATAGAGTACCCCAGACTCGTTCTATCACCCCTTTTGACTCCAAATCAGAGTGAGCTGCTGGGAAACGCTGAACGTGTGGGTGTCTGAAGCACTATCTGTCATCTCACTAATGCAGAACTGAGGGCTGCAGAGCTGTTCTTGGGTGCCTTTCTGAAATGGGGGTTCAGAGGGTGAAGCCACCTGCTGCAGTAAGGTGCTGCACTGGGACTGGAACCCTCTGGTCTTTTTTCTTGTTAAAAACTTGTCTTTTCAGCCAATTGTGCCTATGGCATAATGGTTGCATAGAAAGATCTTGGATTGTAAGCCTTGGAATGATTGCATGCTCAATTGACAGCCACTAGATTAAGTGATTCACCAGTAATCCTTTGTTTTCTTCCCATGTTTCCCAGCTAAACAAATTGAACTCTAAATCTCTCACTTTTAGGCATCTTCCCCATTCTTCAGCTGGTTTCAAGGCTAATATATTCACTCGCTGATGTTTAAGCAACTTCTGAAGCATGCAGACACAGGCATTGAGTGCTGTCTTGCTAACAAGGAGGTAAGATCACCCTTCTTGCCCCTGTTTGCACGTGACACAGCCAAGGATTGCATTAATCATCTCTGCTGTATCACGAGCTCTCGTTGAGATCCTCATCTGTTAGGACCCTCACTCCCTTCCTTGTTAACTGATGTCCAGAGTAACTGCCCTCTCCTTCAATAAAGACTGCTGTTCCTTTTCTTAACTGCATGTCTTTGCATTAAGCTTGGTTAAAGCGGTGGTTTTGTTTCAGTGGACTCAGCCTCTCGAGCAATCTGTGTTTTTCTGCATCACTGATAACTCTCATCTTTATTTGTCAGCCTGCAAACTTCTGTGCCATTTGCAGATTTTGTCAGCAGCCATTTTCTGGTTGAGTCTGGGGGAAAATACACCCTAGCTGCCAGGCCTGTTCTGGTCTTTGCAGAACTTGCTGTAATTACACACAGTTGCTCTTGGTTCTAATGTGGGAATCATTTGTCAAGATCTTTGTTACTTTTAATCCACTTAATGTGGGCTTTTTTAATACTCTCTTGCACTATTTTTTTCTCACACTGTCATGAAGTAATAAATCAAATGTCCTACACAGCCCATCCACATTATGTCTGTGCAGTTGCCTTTTCAGTGAAACATTGAATTTCACCAGAAGGGGATTACATTTATATCCTTTAATTCTGTATTGATTGCATCCCCTCAAATTTCATTATTTTGCCTGTGAACAGCTCTGTAGTTGTGTGGAAGAAGTTGAATAGTTGTAATTATTAGTTTTCTTCCAGTGTCCTGGAATTTCTCCAGGTTAAGAATAAATCACTTTTAAGACCAGAGTGCCAGAGACTGGTCCAGTTCTGGTCTTAGGATCTTTCACCAAATGTTCTGATGCAAATATTTCTACCAATAATGTTTGACAAACTAATGTTTGACCTCATCAGAGGACTGAAAGATGTCTTATCTCCTGTGGTATAACAACATCAGATGGTTCTTACTGTGCTCAATATTTTACCAGTTTTACTACTTAGAGCTCCAGGTGGGCCTATAACATCGCGAGGTTTCATTCATTGTAATACTTCACGGTGTTGCCACCGTCAGTTTCCACTGATGGGTTTTTTTACTGTTAGGATTCCAAATTTATATTGATTTCTATCTAGTATCTCCTCTAAAATTTTTAACAGGTAACTTTTTAAACTAGGTTTTCCTTCTACTCTCCAAAAAACCACTACAAAATACATGCTGAAGTCTTTTCTGGCCCTGGAAGGGAGATTTTTAGCTTCCCTAAGGGACTGAACCCAAATCCATAGAATAGTTTGAGCATCAGGTTAGAAGTCAGATGTTCCTGTCTCTGGGCTAGACCTGCAGGGTGGCACGGTGCAGGTCACCCAGGTTGTCCTGCCTTTAAATCAAAGACAATAGTAGTTGCTTGATTCTCAGGTTTGGGCTGGGTGATTCATTTCTGTCTGAAGACAGCTGGCCTTGTCCCGTGGAGAGAGCTGTTTCCCTCCGTGGGCTATGGTCGAAGCCGGGATTGCTAGCTCAGCCTGTAACAGGCCTTGGCCACCTCTGTGCAGTTAAAATAAATCTTACTCTCAGTGCTGGGACGTAGCCAACAGTGCCCATAAAATTTTGTGGGAGCTTAGCTTTCAGTCCACTGTGTTTTGGAGACTTCAGCCTCAAGTGTAAATGTTTTTATTAACATATGAAATACAGAGCAGCCATGTCTTTCTCTTCTGCTTGGGAGTAGCTTTGGGAGCACATTTTGTTTGTGAAATGGCAGTTAACTGCTGCTTTTTTTTTGTAGCAGACTTCTCAAAAGCCTGTGGAGGAGACGTAGGATCTTCAAGCAAATTGTGGCAGCTGGAGTTTCCCAATAACAGGTGGTAACTACAAATGTGGTTGTGTGTTGGTTGTAAAATTCTTGAGTCTTCTGACTTGGTTGAATGTTTGCAATGTTTAGGCTCAAGCTGATAAACTCATAAATATTTGGGGGTTTTGTTTGTTTTTTAGATAAAATTATTTGACCACCATGAGTTGGAGTTTTCTGACCCGTCTGTTAGAGGAGATCCACAATCACTCAACCTTTGTTGGCAAAATCTGGCTGACAGTGTTGATTGTATTTCGGATTGTTCTAACTGCTGTGGGAGGAGAGTCCATTTATTACGATGAACAAAGCAAGTTTGTGTGCAACACAGAGCAGCCTGGCTGCGAGAATGTTTGTTACGATGCTTTCGCTCCTCTTTCGCATGTGAGGTTTTGGGTCTTTCAGATCATTCTTGTTGCCACTCCATCTGTGATGTATTTAGGCTACGCAATTCATAAAATTGCCCGGATGGTGGAACACAGCGAAGCCGACAGAAGAATCAGAAGCAAAAGCTTTTCCATGCGCTGGAAACAACACCGTGGCTTAGAAGAAACTGAGGAGGACCATGAGGAAGACCCGATGATGTACCCAGAAATAGAGCTGGAAAGCGAACGGGAGAATAAAGAGCAGCAGGCCCCTGCCAAAGCTAAGCATGATGGCAGGCGGAGAATCCGGGAAGATGGACTCATGAAAATTTATGTCCTGCAGCTTCTGGCGAGGACTACATTTGAAATTGGCTTTCTCGTAGGTCAATATTTTTTGTATGGCTTTGAGGTCAGCCCCATATTTGTGTGCAGCAGGAAGCCGTGCCCGCACAAAATAGATTGTTTCATTTCAAGGCCAACCGAAAAGACCATTTTCCTGCTAATAATGTATGGGGTGAGCTTCATGTGTTTACTTTTGAATGTCTGGGAGATGATCCATTTGGGATTTGGCACAATCCGGGACACGTTGAACAGCAAGAGAAAAGAGCTGGAAGACTCTGGTACCTATAACTACCCTTTTACTTGGAATACGCCATCTGCTCCTCCTGGCTATAACATCGCGGTCAAGCCAGAGCAAATGCAATATACTGAACTGTCCAACGCCAAAATGGCCTACAAACAGAACAAAGCCAATATAGCTCAGGAACAGCAGTATGGAAGCAACGAAGAAAACATTCCTGCCGACCTGGAAAATCTGCAGAGGGAAATTAAAGTGGCTCAGGAGCGCCTGGACCTCGCAATCCAGGCTTACAACAACCAAAACAATCCCGGCAGTTCCAGAGAGAAGAAATCCAAAGCAGGCTCAAACAAAAGCAGTGCCAGTAGCAAGTCGGGAGATGGGAAGAACTCTGTCTGGATTTAATGTTGGCTGAGTTTATATATTGTGTTTTTTCTCCTAGTTTTTCATAACCAGCAACCCCTTGAAAAATGGCTTCCATTAAGTAAATATTTGACTCTGCTTATTTTCAGGGATACCGTTGGCTAGTGATTCAACCTCTCAGAAAGGGTTTATATGCATATTCTAGGATTATAGAACTTTATTCTTCTGTCTTCCAAGTCAGGAGACAAATAGGTATATTTAAATCATTCTCATTGAACGGTTTATGCTGTATGTACAGTATTACAGTACATTTATTATGCACAATTTTTTGTATTTGTACACTGGATCTCTGACGTTACACTTTTTTATATTAACGAGGAGAAAGCAATGGGTAGCTGTTAGCATTTTGCTAGTTTTATTACTGTGGTTCGCAGTTTCGTCGTTGTTTTGTTTTAAACATAAAACTTTCTATGCTGCGTTTCAAAAGTGCCTTGAACATGCAGACAGCACAGAGGAGTCTCCAGTTATCCAGGCAGCCCACGGGTGCCGGTCACTGAGCAGCAGAGCCGTGAAAGATTGGAAAACATCTGTTAATGGTGCTGTTGACTCTGTCTTTTATAAAAATGATGTGCTACTTATGAAATGGAAGTGTCATAATATAGCTGTTACGTGCTACCATTTTTTTTTTGCCCTATGGAAAATTACTTACAGGAGAAATGTATGTGTGTGAGAGTACTTGTGTTCAGAGTAAGAGTGCCAGCCATAACGCAGAGAGGGCTCAGACCTCCCTGCAAGCTTTATGCAACAGGAGGGAAGAGAGACTTCAAACTCTTGTAAAACATAAAAAAAAAAAAAAAAAGTAAATAGAAATTACTGGATTCAGTAATTCCACATATTTATGTGATATCTATGAAAATGGATGTTTTTGAGGTCTGTTGTTACGTAATGCCCCGCTCCCCAAGGCCGTGAAGTTGTTACGATACCTTTTGGGTAAGATTTCTGTCTTTTCCAAAGTAATCTGGTTAGATGGAGTCACGGTAGTTTTGTTTCTCTGTGCATTACACTTGAGGAATAACCTTCTTTTCCCCCGAGCCTGGATACACGAGCTGTCTGTAAGAGTTTTTACAAAGCCTTTTCCCAATATCAATGAATTGCCTTATTCCAGACCCCTTTTCCTTCCATTATGTCCACGGAATTTAGTTCAGACAGAGCAATATGTATAATTTAGATTTCTGCTTGAGAGACCAGTCAGATTTGGCATTCTGTGGTTTTGGCATTAAAATTGAATTTATAATTAGAAAAAGGAGAATGCGGTGTTTACTGCCTTTGGCAGTGTCTTTTTGGCAAGGATGCGCATTAATGTATGAGAGACACTGATAAATGTGTATGCTTTCTGCTACTATTTATAATGTATTCAGGACCTTGCTCTGCTCTCTTTTTTTTTGTTAGATTTTCATGGTTCTTAAGGTATTTTTGGGGCCTGTTTCAAGCGGGACTGTTCTGTTTCGAGGCTACCTCAGTCCTTAGTGCCCTCGTTACAGCCTGGTCAGGAACAGGATTGAGAAGTAAGACTCCTCGGAGGACACGGGTAAACCCGTACTCCATTCCCGTCCCACAGAACATAGGCTTTATGTTACATTTAAACTAAGGGGATACAAGCCCATGCTTGCAGTTATCCTCTACCCGAGCATTTGCTGAAAATAGGTATTTTGCTGAATTGTTCTCAGTCTGTTTTCACTCTGGGACACCAGGCAGTCCAGGCATGGGTCCCAGCTGTCTCTCAGCTCTGCCTTAGAGCGGTGTAAGTGTGCCCAGAGCCAACGCAACCTTCTGCGTGAGGTCAGCGAGAAGCTTCTCCAGTTCATCTCCAGCAGAGACGTTTGGAAGCAAAGTTGCTTTCTGGCTTTTGTTTAGCAGTAACCCCTGGCCACTGCTGCGGGAAAGGAGGAACCTCTGAATTTTGTGCAGAAATGTTTCAGGGTGATGTCTTTAAGCAAATATAAGTAAGTGACATAGTAAGTACATAGCAGTTTTAAAAAGCTTGAGTGGACTTGCGGGCAGGGACAGCTCGCCGGTGAGATGGGACTAGCTGTGTGGGGTGAGAGGGAGGTTATTAATCGTGCTCCTCTAATTAAACAGCGGTCTGAAGAGAAGCACGCTGCCTGAAGATGGGCAGGGAGGCTTTGCCAGCAGAAAGCTGGGAGTGTGACGGAGAACCTGAGTGGAAAACATGTTGTCTGAAAGTACTAGGGAAAGACATTCGGAGCCTGGAGATAAACGCAGATGCGTGGCTACAATCCACTTGTTATCCCCAACACTGTGGCTGGGTTGGTCTTTTAAGCATCCCAAAAGGGTGATGTTACTCTTAGCCCTTTGTGGTGGATTTGGAACAGCCTTTCACCAGCCGAATGGCAAGAAGTGAAAATCCTTTTCCCTTGCTGCTCTCTACTCGAACTGCAGCGATTTCTTATTAATGGCTTAAAATAAAATCAGTTCGTGACAGCTGCTTCACTCATTGTTTGTATTAGCCCTTTCCCAATTAACGACCTAAAGTGTTACCTGCTTAAAGCTCCTGTCTCAGGTCAGTCCTGTGAGCTTTTGTCCACACCAGTAAATACTCCCGTTAGTGAGCAAAGTGTATAGAATATTCCAATCCCAGCACCAAATTCATTCCGAAAATGCAAAGTAATGAAGCTGTTTCTATTACTATTTGTTTTAATTTTAATTGTGTATAAAGTGCACATTTTCTTTGAAACTGAGTGTTTGTTATTAGTAGGGGATGTCTGTTTAAGCTCTAAATGTTCATGTCTGTGACTATTCAGTTTCAAAGTATTGGGCTTGATTTTTCCTTTTGAAGAAATGATACATGCATTACTTTAAAATGCTCTCTTGCTTTGGCTTAATGTAGGCCATTCTGAAATAAACATTCAGAAGAGACTTTTGGACAAAAAATACTGAACATAACTTGGGTTTGTCTTGTCATTCTCTGGTTTTTGGATGCAGTTTGGAAAAAAAGAAAAAAAGCTATTAAATCCAGTGGATTACGCCAGTCTGAGTGAGATAGCTTCTTTTTTCCAGCAACAGAATATGCTCCGAATGTGTGAGCGAGGGGGGGAATATTTTAGTGATTCGTCATAGAGCCACAACTTGGAATTTTTATATATTTGACCTTGTTTAGCGTAATAAAGAGTTGGTTAGAAACTAACTGTGCCTTTCTGTATGTGAATTGCTCTTCAGTGACAAGAACAATTGCATTAAAAACAGAAAAATCCACAAACTTTGGAAGTCAGGCCTTGAGGAAGGGTACCACTTATGAAAACATGAGAATCTGCATTTGTGCATATGAATGAGCATGCTGATATTGTCCAGTGAACTGTGCAGCATTAGCTGGCCTAATTTAGCTGCGATTTTTGAAGAAGCATACGGGAGGTGGCTGCCCAGCTCCTTTTAAAAATTGCAGCTGAATGCCTGTCTGTTTTGCTGTCACAAAAGATGGCTTTTGTAAGTCTCCCATGCTTTCCCCTCGCTGCAAGTTTGGCCTCAAAATGGGAAGTATGTCTAAGGAGGCATTCAGTGGTTTGCCATGTCATGCAGCTGCGGGAAAGCTGGAAGTGAGATGGATTCAGTGGTATGGGCTTGGAATAAAAAGCTGTTTGTTCAGAGTTAAAGAAAAAAGCAGCTGTATAGATGAGGAGAGTGCTGCTCCTGCTCACAGAGCACGTTGTGTCCTGAGCCTCGGCTGTAATGGCCAAAATCGGTGATGGTGACTGAGGCAGGAGCCAGCAGTGATGGCTGTGTGTGTTTTTTCAACTGTCCGGTTACCTGGGCACCTCGCAGTCTCCACAGACCAGGAAAAGTGTGCGGATCGGGGAACAGCCCAGACGCCGTTGCCGGCTCCTTGCCCACACAGGGTAACACCAGCTTGAGCTGTGCGGCACAAGTTCAAGTGCGGGGATAACTGAGGAGGTGCCGCAGGGCCTGGGCTCCTGCCGCGTCGCCTCTGCTGCTCCAGAAGGACACTTAACCTCGTGTTGTCATTCACCATGCGATTACCTCCATAGGAGTCAACGCAGCCAGCTACAGGCATGCAGCTAAGCATGTGCTGAAGTGTTTTAAAGTGCAGAAGCCTTCGTTTAACAAGGGATTTGCAGCAAGAAATTCTGAAACACTTCAGAAAACTGAAAAAGAAAGGTACAGTTGCAGCGCTCTGCTTGCAATACGTTTCTGGGGAAACCATCTAGTAAAGGCCATCGTGCGATGGCTGTGTTTGATCTGGTGCTCAGAAACAGGCCAGGAGCAGAAGACCCCGAGGTCAAAGCTGGGACTGCACGCGGTCACCCCAGGCTTGGTTGGGTTGCTCCCTGCAGATGCAGGCGGCTGTTGGAGGTGCCCCTGGGTGTTTGGCGTGGCCTCCAGCTGCCGCTGCGAGAGGGCGCGTCTCCCAGGGGTCCTGTGTCACAGCTGCCAGCCCCACGCAGGTGCCTCGGGTGCTTGAGGACCTCTCCGACAGCGCCCCACGGGCCAGCTGACAGCCCCGCCGTGCTTTCCTCTGCTCTACAGTGAGGATAACGCGACTTGCTTCATACTGGGTATTGCAAGTACAAATTAGATCCTCTCTGCAGAGTAATTTTGCTGTTGGAAGCATAGGTTAGGGGTTTAATATTGTTAGCATTAAGTGTTCCTGCCTGTGGTTTAGCTACAATCCTATAGCAACTACGCCTTTCTTGTAGCTTGATTTGTTAATAATTCAAGAACTCTTGATACCAGGCGCTAAGAGGTTACTTTCAGAAGGAGCCGTTTATTGAGATGCCCACGTTTGCTCTCGGGGCGTTTGCGGTGTGCCTAATTCCTGTGAATGGTACGTGCTGTGCTTTGCACCTTGTGCAGTTACCGTGAAACACTGCCTGAAAAACCGATCCATTTGTGTGAGTTAAATTGCAATTTGCTGTTAACGGTGTAACTCGACGTAACCCACTGTTCTACAGCAGCATGGAAAGGAGCTCAGGGGCTTCCGCTCCTTCAGGGCTTGCCATTCATTCTCTCTGTATTGGAGGAGACTTCGAGTATCAGTTCATCATTGCTTGGAAAATGACATTTTGTTTTCTACAGCGTGACATTATCATTGTTGTGTAAAATCTGTGTTGATAGCTGGGGAAAAATGCCTTAGAAGAGGGATTTAAAGGCATATAATCAATGCTTCTCGGTCTATACAGTTCAGATTTTGCTGTCCTCCTCCCTCTGATTTTTTTTCTTGAACAGAGTGTTCTGGTTACTCTTTTGGCAAATGACATGTCGTGCCTGTTTGTGGATCCGAGCCTGCCGCTTCCCCAGGAGCAGAACTGCGGTGTTATGCCCCGGCATTTTTACAGTCAAGCCTTGTTCAGGTCTGTGACTTCTGCTGCCTCGCGGCCTGGATTACCTCCGGGTGGAAGCCAAGACTGGCCGAGCAGAAGCAGGAGCTGGGAACCTGCTTTCTCTGTAGAGACGGCCGCGGCGTGTGCCTGAGCCTGAGTGCGGGCGTGAGGCCGAGTCTGTGGCTTGAAGCGATGCAGACCCGTGTATCGTCGGGAATGCGCTTTGCCAGGAGGTTAGTCTCCATATTCAGATGGAAGTTGGGATCCCAGTCTCTGGCGATGAATGAAATTTGTTAAGTCAGCAAACAAGCGCTGGTACATTTTAACTTCGTTGTGAGTATTGCATCGTGCCGGCTTCTCAGCTTTTGTCTTGCCCTTATTTAGAGTCGTACTGTGGTTACCTTTTTTCCCCTCTCTGAGTATTTCTTATCCCCAGAAATTCAGTATTCCCGTTATTGAATGTTTGTTAGGTTTTCTATATCTTTTTCCATGAACTTGAAGTCACCTGAAAACCCACTGTCAGAAAACTTTTCTAAAAGCCTGTTCTGTATGGGAAGTGCTTTTTGTAACACAGGGTATTAGCGGGTGTCAGTATGTACGTCTGTATCAGTAGTTTTGGAGCTACCTCATCGCCTTTGGCTCTTACTCCCCCAGACTTTTTGTGCAGGGAAGAAGGTGAGGAGATTTGACCCACGATACCTGAATTTAAATGTGATGACTCCAAGCTCTGAAACAAAATTCCTCTCTCGCTTTATATTGCTGATAGCAAGAGTTCTCTTTTTTTTTTTCCCCCTGAAGCTGGTACTACAATTTGAGCGATTTGTTGCTGCATATATTCTTACGTTATATACAAAAAATTAAGACTTAATGTGTTGTAGAGCTCCTTTGCCTGTTTGTGTTACATCCTTTGAGCATTTGCATTAATTGGGATTACATCAGAGACCACAGTAAGTCCCACTGGTGTGCACTGGTGAAAAATGCTGTGAAAATATGAAGTTGCAAAGAGAAGTTTGTGAGTTGTCTGTGGTTTTTAATGGAGAGAAGAGACCCCCACAAGCGCCATACCCGCTGCTCAGGTCAGCTTCATCCAGAGCACCTGCCTGGAGGAGGACGAGGAGCACCGGGACAGGAGTCAGCTTTCCTGAAGCTTGCTCAGCAAAGCACTGTATTTCATTAATTGGTTCCAGCGCTAATTGAAGGTGGGTGGTTTGTCCGCAGGTATGTTGGATGTTCTATAAACTCTATAATCTCCGTAAGAGGTCCGGCCCTGCCAAAAGGAGCCGGTTTCTGCTAAGCTGAGGGTGACACTCCAGCCCAGACAGAGCCCTTTATCTGACACGTGAAGCATGAATCAGAGAATGGGGCTGATTAGTCAACCATATTTGGTAATAAACTTGTTAATGTTTCAAAAGGTCTTTGAGGGAGCTGTTGAAAAGTCAGTTTGATTACATCAGCTGCATGCTGAATTTCTGTGGGCTTGTGGCTGGAACACGGTCATTGTGCCAGATTAACATGTAGGTTCCCTGGCAGTATTTTTTCCATGTTCTCCACGAGAAAAATAGATAACTTTGCTTATATAAACGTTCAATATGTTATACATTATATATGCAATATTATATAAATGCTCTTAAAATGAGGTGGAAACGTACAGTGAGGATCTCTGAAAATTAGGGCTGGATTGCTCTGGTAAATTTTGTGATGACATAGACGACTCAGAGAAGAAACGCGCTACGTGTAAACGTTCTGGACATCAGTCACTGCCTTGTTACGGTGCCACGTAAGAAATTGTTTGGCCAGGTCGGACGGGTTGTTCTCACAAGACAGGGAAAGTGCACAAGTGCGGTGCTGTAGGTGATGGGAGCACAGGAGGGAGAATAGGGAGTCGCCAGTCCGGAGGCAGAAGGAACTGTGCTCTTGGTCTTCTGGTATCTTGTATCTAAACATATTTTGATATCTTGGTCCAAATTTTTGATATTTTGATATTTTTATTGATTTATTTTTTTTTCCCCACCCACAATTGTCAAATGTACAAATGGAATTTGCAGGTAGCGTGGAACTGGGAGGCATTTTGTAAAGCCGGTGAAGGTTTGGCGACTGGAACTGCTGTTTCTGGTGCTACGGACCTGGCGTGACCCGGGTGCGCAGCGTTCCCCTTCCTACAGCAAAACTGCTTTTCGGCGTGAAAATGTGAGCAGCCCTGCCCCGTTTATTAACATCCCTCTTCAGCCCTCCTGCAGGTACTGGGACACTTCAAGTGGGAAGTTCGGGACATTTCCAGTCCCATAAAAAGGTGGGGGCCAAAAGTGCTTTGGTTGAAAATGGGTAAGAATATGTATTATTGAGGATTTTTTAGCGTGGCTGGGCAGCTGCCAGATGATGTAGCAGCGCCCGCAGCCTGCCAGGGGATGGCACATTGGGGGACACATGGCCAGGAGCCTTGCAGCAGGAAGGAACTTCTAAAGTAAGAAAAGAGGTGTGATTGGATCAAATAGAACAGGAGTTTATGAGATGAAACGGGGGGCGAGGTACAGATGTTTTGCCTCCGCGCGGGGCGTCACTGCGATCCAGCCGGCACAGTTTGATGTTATACAGCGTCTGGTGCTCCCATCTGAGGAAACTCCTTGCTGCTACATGTGTTGCAGTAGCACCTCGATGCTGCAGGGCACACTGGGGACCACGGTGCTCTGTAGGTATAAAAATAGCCACTTTGCCCTAAATGTTTGAAGTATGTAGCAAGACAGAGGGCAAGCGGGAAAGCTTTACACCTTGGTTCACCCAGAACGTGGTATTTCCCAGAAAACTCAAGCTGCCCTGAAGTTTCCTTCGTCAGCATGTCTATTAGATCACACTGTCCCTGAGTATTTCTGCCCTGTGTACTGGGGGAGAGAGGGCAGTTCATTGCTGGACCGTCACGGGAGGGGGCGAGCTCAGGAGTATGCCACGGGGCTGAGAAACGAAATTCTGATTTAATCGGTGGCTCCAAAATCTGGTTTCTTACCACCTTTTCTTGCCAGCAACGAGCTGGTTGGAGCAGCAGTGTTACATAATGACCCCATTGTGTTTTTAACAAAAAAGTAAGTTATGATCCTCTGCAACGCTAGGATTTCATGCATTTCTTATTTGTGCGCCAGTAAGGAAAGAGGAGATCCTTGCTGCTAAGAAAGGAGATCCCAGAAAAATTATAGTAGGCAGTGCAGGGGTAAGGAATGGCTCTGGCCAGGAGTGCCGCGGTGCTGCCGGTATCCCAGAGACGGGAGAGGAGATCATGAGAGGCTTCAGAGCTAATTGCATAAATTGCTGTTTTGTAGTTACAAATTTAAATTCTTAAGACGAACTAGGAAGAAAAGCTCAGGAAAACAGGAAAATGGAGCCTTTTCTTTGTCGGATGCCAATTTAACTCAACAATCTCTGATCCCTAGCTCCTGCCGTTTAACATAAGCTAATGAGGGCTTAACATCTGCCTCGCAATTACAGGCAGGGGTCAGCGAGATGCGGGTCCCGGTGTGCTGCGCCCTGCGCAGAGGCGGCTGACGGCCGGCGCCTGTGGAACGGAGAGTTCGGCGGCTGCCATCTATCTCCGCTCTGACTGCGCCGACGAGGTGAAACGGGCCCACTGGGGATTCCCAATTAAATTCTGCTGACCTGGATTTGAACTGCTGAGCTGTAAAACAGGCTGCACCTATCTTGCACGCGCAGTCCCAGAAGCAATCAGCCGTCGTTTTTGAATCGCGACTCTCTCTGCCTCGGCTGCTTGTGGGTTAAAGCTCACCGGCGGCAGAAATGTGAACTCAAGCGTTCGGGGGACTGCTAATAAAAAGCAGCGGCAAGGCTGGCCCACGCCTGGAATGACACAGTCTTTGAGCTGGAAAAGACCTACAAGGCAGTGCAGTCGGTGTCCCGGCCAGCAGGAGATTGCTTCTTAAAGGGCGTTTGGAAATTTTTTTGGCACAGTCTAGTCATAACAGACTCAAGGAATTGGGTTTTCCTCACTTCCCCCAGGATATTCTCACCCTCGCCCCGGAGCTGGCGGCTGCGCAGCCGAAGTTAAAGCACACCACAGCCCTCAATCACGTTTTCAGGCCACTGGCTGTCTTCTGGGCTAAGAAAAATCCTTCCCATCCCGTCGTCAGCTGGGGCCATTGAGGTGCTGGGCTGCGCCTCCGGCCCGTGGGCCCCTCTCTCGAGTGAGCAGCTACTGATGCGGCTGCGCTTTGACACCCAAGCGCTGTGCCGTCGCCCCCGGCGTGTGGGTGTCCGGCAGCAGCCCCTGCCTGCGAGTGGCGCCGTCTTATTCCCATCTGGCCTTTGGCTGTTGGGAATAGTGCCATGGGGCTGCTCTCTCCTGTCGCTCCAGTTGCTAAGCTGACCTTGGAGGCTCCGCTCCTCTTTTCTTTTTTCTCTTCCCCCAGACTTTGAGGGTTCAGGGCTGTTGCAGCGTAGGGGGGATACTGAAGCAGCCTTCAGCGCACCGGTGTTGGG
The DNA here is from genome assembly GCA_008921705.1 of Burhinus oedicnemus. NCBI lineage: Eukaryota > Metazoa > Chordata > Aves > Charadriiformes > Burhinidae > Burhinus > Burhinus oedicnemus. Next base: position 16,776 of record VFFE01007688.1, on the reverse strand, counting down.
GCCGGGGCCAGCTGCCTCTGGGAGCTCCCTCCACCTGAACTTGTTAACCCTTAAAGAATGTTTAAAAGTGATTTTTAAGAGCGTCTGGTTTGTGTGCAGGCTTGGAACGTCTGTTTTTTTGCTCATGGCCTTGGTCTCCGCTGTTGAGTGTTCCTCGTTGCCATTAGAAATCGGGTCAGTGGTGTCTCAAATTGGTCAGCATCAGCTTTGATGTCTTTGTGTTTACCTAAAAGCGGAATGACACCCAGCTTTCCCATGCAAAATGCTTCAAGCGCCATGTAGCACTGGGTGTGTTTATTAGCCCAAATGAGCTCAGTAGCACGACTAGCGGGAGGAAGCCTGCGAGGGGAGAGCGGTCACCATGACCTGTTGTATTTGCAGAGCTGCAACAAGCATTGGCCAAAACTCCTGTGACTGTACAGTCTAATCCGTTTCAGCTCAGCCTGCTCCTCCTGGACCACCCGAAGCTGGAGTCGCCTCCGCTGCAGATGCGTTGTGCTCGGCAAACCCTCAGTGGCTGGAAACGCTGACGCTCCCCTTCCCTCCGGCGTGCCTGGTTTCCGATCAGTGCGCTGGAGTGCCATTTGGGCTGACAGCGTTGTGTAAGACATGCGGAGCCGAGGCTGCTCGGAGATGCTCGCCACTTTCCCCTGAACTGCCTCTTTTCTGTGCACTGATTTGTTTCTTGTTTCCAGCTGGAGCCTGAATAGCAAAATTCCCATAGCGGGCGAGACGGAGCTGGGATCTGCTTTTACTTGAAGTGTGCATACTCCTTCTGACCGTTTCTCAGCTGTTTGCCTGCAGAATTTCTCCGTAGTGACAAAAATGTGAATTTCCCTAAAATCTCCATGTACCGAATAAGAGCCTTGACTCAGAGAGGCACAGCAAGGACTTGCTTTGGTCGTGCTCCGTCCCAGCCATGCTATGTGGGGGGGGACTCTGGGGAGAGCCAGAGCAGGCTCTACGCTTCCCATCCCCTCTCTCTTCTTTCCCTCTCCAGACCTTAGTTTCCCACTAGGAACTGGGGTGACACAGCCGAAAGAAGTCACGCTGTCTTCCAGCATCGTCACTGGAGTAGAAAGCGCCTGTTGCTTGAGGGTGTGGGTGCGTGACCGACGTGCTTCAAACAGGGAAGGGACAGACGGACAGCTTCTGTGCTGTGCGGTTGTGTCAGCCTTCAGAGGGTTTCCCAGCTGGAAAACCTGTGTCCTGGTTTGTGGTCAGAGTTCAGTTCAGGTTCTTCATTTATTTGCATGGAAAATGAGGACTTTTTTTTCAGCTGCGTTGTGAAGCCAGTATTTGGGGTGTTACTTTCTCTTACCTGTGGTTTATCCCCCAAAGAAAACTCCCTTCAGGACATTTCCCCATGGATTGCCTCCTGACCATCTGACGTCTCCCTCTGCTCTCAAAAGCTGACCGAAACATCTCGGCTTTCTTATGAGCATGAGAGCTGAAAAATTGTAGCCTCCCTCTGCTCACGCAAGCTGCCGCTCACGTGGCGGCCCCCCATGCTGCAGCCTCTGCCGCGACCACGTTCCTGGGAACTCCTTGAGGATTTTCTTCCTTGCGTGCACCCTAAAAGCAAGATCTGCTTCGTTAGATTATAGCTGAAAAATCGCAGCCAGATGGTCAATCATCAGCTTCGTCAACCAAAGAGCGGAGATATTTTAGGTTCAAGGGTTTCCCATTATGTAATGGCACAGACACAGAGGCAGTTGCAGAAGAGTCGGTTTCTTATTTCTTTGGTTTTACTAGTAATGAGGGATTTACTTTTTTTTTTTTTTTAATGTTGCAGGTTTTTGAGATTGGCAGGGTCCACCCTCAGAGGCTCGTTGCTGTTTTCAGCGAAGAGAGGGGCAGACAAGTCTTTGCTTCTGTCCTTGTGAGCGACGGCTGCTCGCACAGACGCACCCCCAGCCCTGCCCAAGCCGTTGCTCCCCGCGCGTCCTTTCAGGTATGTTGCGCTACAGGGGGATGTGTCACACCGGGAATAGGGAGAGGTCTGCAGGTGGTCTTGGAGGAACCCAAAAGCCGATGCTGACCTCGCAGCTCTCGTCGGAGGAGCATCTTGGCACCTGGCACGGAAATGGGAGACTGCGGCTTCTCCCTCGGGCGATGTGGTGAACCTTTAGCAAGTGCAGCTAAAATCTGGCAGCGGTGGGTGAAGAGTGCGGATCAGAGCTGAGCGCGAGGACTGGTCTCTAATGTAAAACTGGCGAGTTAGGAGTTGAGGCGAGAAGGAGCTTGAGGACAGGCAGGAACACTGCAGCATCCAGACAGCCTGTGCTCCGCATTTCGGGGCAGAGGAGCTGGGTGATGCGATCCAGAAAGCTAAAAAGGAGCTGGAGAAGTTTGTGACAGAGAGAAGTGGCAGCCTGGGACATCAAGTGCCTTTGGGCACTGGACCTTGCTGCTCTTTTAGTGTTTGTGGTCCTGGGGAGTTAGCCAAGGAGCATCTCCCTCGTGCCAGGCATGTCCAAGCCCACCGCAGTGTCCTTGCGATCCCCAGCCTCCCCAGCACACGCAGCAGTGCCAGTGAGCAGGACCCTGCCCTAAGCAAGCGGTGTAGGTGCTGCGTGACCCTGTGGGGCTGCAGACCAGAGCTGGGCCAGCTTTAAGTCATGTTTTTTGCCCTCCTGACCCTGAAGGCCCTGAATAACTCAAGATTCAGAAACAGTCTGTGTATCTGGAATATTTCTGGCTCACTCATCGGGCTGGTATCTAGACACCAGCCCAAAATAGCTCCTTGCCGAGATGCATCTCAGACGTGGCTGGTAGCAAATCTCCGACTAAAATCCTTGAGGGGTATAAAGATGTCTCCTCTGCGATGGGCTCACTGCGTCGTGGGGAGGAATGGCGTTGTTTGCTCCAAGCCTTGCCCTGGCAGAGGAGGACACTGCGGCTGAGGAAGCAGCAAGGATGAGGGGTGGCTCCTGGCGCAGACCCCCCCAGGCTCAGCCGGGTGCTCGCCCCGCACTCCCTGCTGTGGCCAGAGGCTCCTCCAGCATCTCCCCCACCCCACGCCATCTCCTGCGAGGCCGTAGCTGCAGGGGACAGAGCGAGTGGGTGATGGTGATTGCTTTAATAAGATGAACTTGATCCCTCTTGAAACCAGGAGAGAGGACCCTGCCTGGAGCTGGGTTTTCCCCCGAGGGAGGCAGCACCCCAAGGAGCACGCTGGCAGCACCCCGAGGTGCTCCTGGGCCCCCCCCAGCCCTGCAAGTGGGGCAGAGCCGGCAGCACATGTCGTCGCCCACACCAGCACCCTGGATCGTGTGTGTGGGCCCTGGTGATCACTGCAAGGTGCTGAATATGGGTGTGTTTTTGTACCACGCTGCGTAGGGGGGCACCAGAGCGAGTCCCTCTGGGGTTCTGCAGGGCGAGGGGCACCTCCAGGCCCACCAGTCTGGGTCCCGGCCCCCTCTGGCGTGGGTTATCTGTTGTCCTGCATCCTGCCCGTCATCCCTGGCTGGCAGAGAAGGGGATTCCCCAGGGAAGTGACCCCCCCACAGGCAGCGGATGCTGGGCCTCTCCTGCTGCTGCCAGGGCAGGGGGCTGGCAGCAATGCTTGTGTGGTGTCTCCCATCTGCCGCCGATTTTACCATCAAAGGACCCCAAAGAGGGGGGACGTGCTGCAGCCCCCTCCCCAGCCTGTGCCGTTGTCCTCAGCCTCTGTCCTCCCAGCTGCAGGGACACGCGTGGCCCTGGAACATCTCCGGGGCGTCAGAGCATCTCCTGCGCCGTCCGGTCCAGGCGTGCATGGACTGGACTGGGGGAGCCCTCTCGTGGCGGGTGTGCGGAGCAGGAGTCCGGCTGTGCCCAGGAGGAGTCCGGCTGTGCCCAGGAGGAGTCCGGCTGTGCCAAGGAGGAGTCCGGCTGTGCCAAGGGGTCCGGCTGTGCCAAGGAGGAGTCCGGCTGTGCCCAGGAGTCCGGCTGGGCCGGTCCGTCCGGCTGTGCTGAGCTTTACCACACCAGCCCCAGCTGAGCATCACCTGGACTGGTCCTGTTGGGAGGATGCTCCGTCCTCGTGGGTCCCGCTGGCAGTTGGGGACCCATCCCCAGGTCCCTGTCCACCAGGTTTTGCTCACCCCACTGCAAAGCCAGGCCAGACCCTGCAGACCCAGCCCAAGGTGTCCCTGAGGGGACAGGGACCTGCCCCTGTGTCCCTGCAATGGGACAGTAAGTGGCTCTTGCATCCCAGAGATGGGCAAGGGACCGGTCCCCGTGTTGGGACAGTGACTGGTGCACATGGTGGGACAGGGATGGGGCTGTGATCTCGCGCTGGGACAGGTGCAGGACTGAGCATTTCTGTGGTGGGATGGGGAGCAGCCACATGTCCCCACGGCGGGGCAGGGTCCCCAGCCGAGCAAAAGTTGGAGGGAGGGAGCTCGGTGGCACTCACCATGTGCCATCATCTCTGTACAATGGGACCCCCAAGACAGATGTGAAGGTCGGGATGGTCCCAACCCTTGGGGACAGGCCAGGGTGGAGTGTGGGACATGGGGAGGACATCAGTGGGATGAGATGGAGGGGACCAGGGACTGGAGCATCCTCACAGGTGAAATTTGCACCATGCTTCCCACCCCCCAGCGCTGGTGAAAAGCAGAGCCCCCATCATTTTCCAAATCTTTATTGTAAATAAATCTGCGACATTGCAGGAGCCTTCCCGGGGGCCGGAGCCGAGCGAGGAGCACGCGGTGTCTCCAGCAATGGCATCTCCGGCAGCAGCGATGGTGGCTCCCCAGCGCGTGCAAAGCAGGAGCGCGAGACGAGGCGCAGGCGTTTGGGGGCGGCTGAAATCCGCCCCCCCACGACCTGGGACCCCATCCTGGCTGCGGGCGGTAGCGCAGAGCGAGGCAGTGCGGGATGGTGGTGCGGCTGGCGGTGAGTTGGCGGGGCGGGGGTTTGCCACCGCCCCCATGTGCTTGTTCCCCCGCCGCGTGCCAGGACAGGGCCCTTTGGCTCAGCCTGCTGGGGGTGGTCGGGTGGTCTGGGGGGGGTATTTTGCTCTCTTGGCCCTGGAAGCACTGGGTGCACCCCCCATCCCAGCCGCAGGTCCTCCCTGGCATGTCCGCGGCGGCACCGCTTCACCTTACAGCATTAAAATCATTAAGAAAAAACCCCAATATTTATATATATATATATATATATATATTAATGTCCCCAAACCCAGTGACAAGGGTGGTTTCTTGCTCTGAAGCAGGGATGTCCCCTTGCTGCGGGGATCACCCCGGCACTATGGCCGTGACAGCTGTGGGGACGTTGTGGTGACAGTGATAGAGATGGGGGAGGTGTTGGTTCAGACACCCCCCTGTGTGCCCGTGGTGGCCCCAGCTCCCTGTATCCCCCAGCCCATCACTGATAGGTCACAGAAAGAGCCACCACCAAAGCCAAGCCTGGGGACATCCAGCCACCCCCTGTGCTGCTGTCACCTCCCAACACCCTGGCATGGCAGTGCCCTGTCCTCTGTCCAGTGCCACCACAGCCAAGGCACTCATGGGTGCTAGAGGTGCCCAGCTGGCCTGTCACACAACACTGAGGGCCACCACATGCCTTGGCTGTGGCTGGACTTGGGGACACCCTTGGTCACCATCTGCCTCCATGGCAAAGGGGTGGTAGGCAGGGACACTGGGCAAGGGAGGACACAGAGGGGACACCCCCATGCCACTGTGGGCATGGGGTGTTATCCCCTGTTGTCCCCCCACCGAGTGTCACCAGGGGTGTCCCTCTCCTCCCCCCTTGCGATGCTGAGTGTTACCAGTGGTTGAAGGGACCAGTGTGGACACCTGGTGCACCATGGTGCTGTGGGTTGAGTGGCCCTACGGAGCCACCCCATGCAAGGTGACATGTGGCACATGGCATGTGCCATGGGGATGGGGTGACACATCCCACCTGCCTGCCATGGGGATTAAGGAACACCCAGCAGGTGCTGTGCACCAGCTGGCAGGTGGGACAGATGCCACCAGCCTGCCATGGGACTGGGGTGACATGTGCCACCCACCAAGCAGCCCCATGTGCCACCAGTCCAGGGCTCACCCTGTGCCACCAATTTGGGATTCACCTACCTGAATTGGCAGGGGGGGCGGGTGCCCACCCATGGGTGCCAGTCCCCACTGCTGGGGACATCGGGGTCCCATGGCTGAGTGGGTGCAGCCATGACGTTTGGGGGGGGGACATGGGGGGCTGCTGAGCCACTTGGGTGGGGGGGCACATCTGGGGTTGCAGACCTGGACCCCATGGACCTGGCATCTGGGGTGGCGGGGACACGGCTCCCAGGCCCTGCACTTTGTGGGGGGGTTGCTGACCTGGTACTGGGGGTATACT
>VFFE01007688.1:0-10432 GCA_008921705.1 Burhinus oedicnemus | reverse complement strand
GGGGGGGGGTAGTCGTCCCGGGTGCCCCCCCCCGCTCTCCTCCTCGGCTGGACTCTTGGCAGCAGCAGCACCCCGTTTAATTGCTGTTAATGAGGCGCTGGGGGAGGGGGGGCATGGGGCAAAGCAGCCCCACTCAGGCCCCCCCGGACCTGCAACACAGAAGTGGGGTGTGTTTAGTGTTGGGCTGTGACATGGGGGGGGACACATGGGGGGACACTGAGCTGAAAAGAGCCAGCACCGGGGGGGCTGCTGCCAGGCCCCCCCCCAACCGCCATCTCTTTTCAGCTGTGGCGGGGCACAGAGATGGAGACAGCACGGCCGGACACACAGCGACACGGACAGACGGGCCCGGCCCGGGGGGGGCTCCCACGCCGTCAGGCTGCCGGACGGTGACGGTGACAGTGACTGACGAGGAGGAGATGATGGGGGGGGACGGTTACACTCCCTGCTGGGCCGGGTCGTACCTTCCTCGACGGATGTTCCTTGGGGGGCGGCGGGGGGAGAGGAAAGGAGCATTAGTGCCACCCCCCGTGTCCCCCCCTCAGTGTCCCCCCCCTTCAGTGTCCCTGCTCCCACAGGCAGCAGACATGTCCCAGTGCCAGGCAGGAGCACACACATGGGGGCCACCAGCACAGCCCCCCCTCCCCGGCACCCCATGCTTGAGGGACAGACACAGCCAGGACTGAGCAAGGGGTCGGGGTGACAGTGAACCCCCAGTGACACATGCAGGCAGGGCAGGCAGGGACAGGGGACCCAGCTGGGACAAGGGACCAGGCAGGGACAAGAGGACCAGGCATCCCCAGCCCCCAGGGCGCCACACTGCAGGTGATGCCCAGCTCGGGGGGGGGGACGACTGGCAGTGCCCCCACCTAGGGGTGCCCGAGGTGTCCCCAGGAGGGCAGGGACCTGGCCATGGCGCAGTGACGGTGTGCGGGGGGGACGTAGCCGGTGCCAGCAGCGGAAGGGGACGAGCCATGCGATGGCTGCTTACTTAAATCCCCAGCCTGTCCCCCCTAGGACGATGGCGGCCACCAGCACGGCCCCCGCGATGGAGCCGATAATGATATTTGTGCCACTGGGACCTGTGACGGAGGGGACAGGGACGCATGTCAGTGGGGGGGATGACAGGGACACAGCCCCAGTGCAGCCCCAGGACTGTGGGGGCCTGGGGGGGGACACAAGACCCAGCTGCGCCCAGCAGAGCCATGGCACCAGGGGGAACAGGGACATCGGACCCCCTGGGAGTGACTGGGGACAAAGCGGGACACCCCAGCCCGTGGGGACGGGGGAGAGCAGGGACATGGGGAGCCTGTCCTGTCCCCCCCACCATGGGGTGCACGGACCCTTGTATCGCTCTGTCTCCCCCGTTGGCTTCGGCTCAGGGATGGGGTCGTAGACGCTGCAGTCCTTCCCCGTCCACTCAGCCCGGCAGATGCACTTGCCCTCATTGCTGCAAACCTGCAAGGGCACGGTGTCAACCCCCCCACTGCTGTGACACCCTCCCGGGTCCCCCTTGTCCCCTCCGTGTCCCTCACCCCATGGTCGAAGCAGATCTTCCCATCCCAGCTGCCGGGGCAGGAGCTGAAGTTAAAGGCGGTGGCTGGAAGGCATTTGCGGTCGAGACACAGCATGCCGGGCCCGCAGGGCGTCCCGTCCTCCACGTAGCTCAGGTCTGAGCCATCCACCAGCTGCACGTGGCCTCCCCTGTACCAGGATGCAAGAACAGGTGACACTGGGACCCGGTCCACCTGGGGGAAGTCCCCATCCGGATGGCGGTGGCATCCACCTGCAGTCCACGTAGCGGTTTTGGTGGAAGAAGGTGGTGGTGGCGATCTCGCCGCTGAGCTCGCCCAGCCGGGGCGCGCCCGAGATGTTGGCACAGAGGAGGAAACCACAGAGGACGTCCCTGCAAGGCAGCGGTGGCATCGCTAGGGTGGGCGGGTGGCACCCGGGAGGGGACACGGGGGACAGGGCTCACTCACTGCTTGTTGCACTGCAGCCAGCCCAGGCCCTCGCGCCCGCAGTTGCCCCTCTCTGTCCCCTCCACGTTGAGCTTCTCGTAGCAGAAACGCTCAGCCGAGCCTGGCAGAAAACAGGGTGTCACCCCCTGTCCCCCCCCCGACCCTGGCAAAGCCACCCCGGGGGCTGACGCTTACCGCGGCCCCACAGCACGTTGCACTGACGGTCTCTGGTTTTGCAGCGCCCGCCGTAGCATCGTCCCTGGGGAGCAGGAGCGGGGTCATGGGGATGGGGGCAGGAGCTTGCGCACAAGTGTGTGCGCTCACAGAGGTGGTGCAAGGACAATGCCCCCCCCCACGTCCGTGTTCGGTCCTGGGACCATCGCATAGTCCGGGGAGCCAGTGTTCGGGCATGGGGCCCCATGCACATGTTTGCACGGCTGCACGTGGACGAGGGGAGGCTTGCATGGCCCATCGCTGCCGGGAAAGCTTGCACGCACGCAGGGAAGACGCATGGCACAGGCACCACAGCCCCGGCTTGCACAGCGTGGGGACGATGAACCGGTGCACCGGGAGGGCTCACACACCCCGGGGACCCAGCTACTGCAGGAGCCGGCTCACCCCAAACCCCACACGTGTACGTGTGTGCGTGTGCGTGGCTCAGCCGTGCCTGCAGCTGCCGGCGTGCACAAGCACCGGGATGTGGAGCCCACGGGGACGTGCCGGAGCCCCACGGCCGTGTCCTGCCATGCTGGGACAGACTCACCTGCTCGTTTTCACAGAAGTAGCCGTCCAGCTTGTGGAGGTTGGGGGGACACTGAGGGGGACGCAGAGAAGAGGATGGGTGATGCCACGTGGCCACGCAACGTGTCCCCCAGGTTCCCCCCCAGCCCAGCTCACCTGGCTGGAGTCCCCGGTGCAGCTCTCGGGGATGTCACACTCATTCACGGCCTCCCGGCAGGACACGCCACGCGGCTCATACTGCACCAGGGGACAAAACCACCACGTCATGACCCCGCGGCACAGGAACCCCAGCAGCTCACCAGATCTGGCCACGCGGGACGCCGGATCCGGCCCCCATCCCGGCCCCGCACCTTGCAGCCTTTGCAGCAGAGCCCGTCGCTGCACATGGCGTCGTGGGTCAGCGTGCACTTCTTGCAGCAGTTGCCCCCGCTCTTCGCACACTCCTGCCAGGACAGTGGTCGGCACAGCCCATCAGCCACCCAGCAATGCCGGCAGCCCCGGCGCGGCTGCGGCAAGCAGAGCCCGGTCCCCGCTCACCGCCAGCGAGCCACAGTCGCACTCCTCTCCCGCCTCCACGAAGCCGTTGCCGCACTCCGGAGGGTCCAGGAGCTGCCAGGATGGAGGGGAGAGGGGAGCAAGAGATGCTGGGGGCATCCCCGAGCTGGGTGCTGCCACGAGCCCCCCGAAAAGGGCATCATGTCCCCAGGGCATGGCAGGACCCCCAAACCGCTTGCTTTTTGCCATCAGCGTCCAGCTCTGTCCCTCACTGGGGACACCGGGTTTGATGCCAGCACTGTTGCCTCGGACGTAGCAGGGGCTGGGTGAGAGTGCGAGTCCCGAGGGACCCTCGGAGCCACCCCTGGGGCATCACTCCCCGCCTGCAACGGCCACTCCAGAGTCGGGGGGCCAGTGGGGCCGTTACCTTCAGAGGTTTGTTGAAGAGGCAGCTGCCACCCCCGTCCTGCAGGAACTGGTTGTACTCATCGATGCTGCAGCGGGAGAACTTCCGCGGGAGGTAGTACCTGCGGGACGGGGGACACCGTCACCCTCCCTGCACCGCCTGGGTGGCATCGCTGGGCACAGCTGGCCACCCAAAAACGGGGCAGCACCCTTAGCGATGCCTCCGCTGGGAGCGGTGACACGGGGCACAATGGGGGATGGTGGCAGTGCCACCCTGAGCGGGCACCCACCCTGTGTCCTCCATGATACAGCCCAGCCACGAGTCCGGACACCGGCAGTCCCCTGGGAGGAGAGGAGACAGCCTGGGGGTGCCAGCTGTCCCACCGCCAGCTTGGTGGCACCACAGTGTCCCCCCACTGTCCCCATCCCACTCCCGGGGGGGTGGGGGGTACCTGCCGCCGCACGGTGTTTGTTCCACATCATGCCCACGTTCTGCCCCAGCGTCTGCGCCAGCGTCACCGCCATGGCTGCCACGTTGCCGTACTGCACGGGAGGGATGGGGGAGTCACCAGAGGGACCCCCCTGATCCCCATCCCGCTCTCATGGGGGTCTCGCCGCACCCACCTCATTGACGCCCCCGGCACGGGCGGGCGAGCAGATGCCCCCCACAAAGGCAGTGCCACTGCGGCTGCTCTGAAACGTCCGACCCCTGCGAGGAAGAGGACGGTGGGGATGGGGGACGGTGGCTCCCAGCCCCGGGGAGGTGACGCGGCTGCGGTGCTCACGAGAAGAGGTGGACAGTGTCGCTCTGCTCCGCCGGCCCCTCACGCCGGTACTTCACGAACTCGTTCAGGGTCTCCAGGGAGTCTTCCCCCATCCGGATCCGGTCCTCCGAGGCCCACGTCTCCATGGCCACCAGCACGATGCGGGTGTTGAGCTGCTCCTTGTAGATCTGCGGGGGCAAGGGGACAGCGCTGGGGATGAACACCCTCCCCAGGGGACAAACCCGCAAACCCCCAGTGGGACCAAACGCCCAGGGACAAACCCACCAGGTGCCAGGGACAATCCTCACAGGGACAAACATGCCAGGCACTGGGGACCAACCCTCTGGGGACAAACCCACCAGGCACTGGTGACAAACCCCTTCAGACACAAGGCCACCAGGGACCAACTCCCTGGAGACAAACCCACCAGTGCTGGGGACAGTCCCTCAGGGGACAAACTCACCAGGTGCCAGGAACAAACCCCCTGGGGACAAACCCACCGGGTACAAACCCACTAGGTGCTGGGGACAAACTTCCCGGGGACAAACCCCCAAGTGGGACAAACCCACCAGGTGATGGGGACAACATCCCTCAGGGACGAACCCATCAGCCACTGGAGACAAACTCCATGAGGACAAACCCACCCGCCGCTGGTGACAAACCTGGACAGGACAATCCACCCAGGGACAAACCCACCAGGCACTGGGGACATCCCCTGCCTCCAGGGACAAGCCCACCAAGGAAAAACACCCTGGGAACGAACTCCCCGGGGACAAACCCCGCAGGTGCCAGGGACCAAGCCCCTGGAGACAAACCCCCCCAGGGACAAACCGCCTGGAAGCCAAACCTTCTCACCATGTCGGCGAGGTTGACCACGGACTTGGCGAAGTTGCTGGTGAGAACCACGGACTTGCGGAGCTGCAGGAACTGGGGGGGGCACCAAGGGCCAGGTTGGGCTGGGGGGGGCCACCCTGACCACCCCCCGCCACCAGCCCCGGACACCCCACACTTACCAGCTGGTGGTCGTTCACCACCGCCAGCTCGATGTACTTGGTCTCACTGTGAACCGTGTGCTGGGCTCGGCGTACCTGCCGGTGAGAGCCCATGGCTGAGCCAGCTCCAGCAGGATCCACCCGCCCAGCCCCAGCAAAAGGGCTTTTTGAGGGATATTTGGGATGCATGGACGGGGGAAGCCACCTGGGTGGGCTCGGGGACGGATCCCTTCCAGCATTGCCAGTGGTCCCCAGGGCATCCCCAAGCCCGTGTAGGAGCAGCATCCTGCAAACATGCCCCCAGCACCCACAAACCAACCTGGCTGCACCCATGGCAGAGCCGTGCCATGGGCAAGCGGCCACCCTGGCAAGGCTAGAGACTAACTGGGGTCAAGCATCCTCATCCCCTGCCCCATGTCCCCTGTCCCTTGCCTCGTGTCCCCCGTTGTCCTCGCTAACCTGCCGCCGCCGCCGCAGCTTTGGTAACCCGCCCGCGATGTGCTGGTTCAGTGCAGGGAAGAGGCAGCCTGGAGGGAAGGGACAGAGCTGGCGGGGCACAAGACGCGGGGCCACCAGGCCACTGTCACAAGTCCTTGGGGACAAGCGCCAGCTCCACGCAAAGGCTTACCCGGTCGGGCACAGCTGGGGACACGCTGGACGATGTGTGGTCGAAGGCCCTGGCACAGGAAGACAAGTGTCATGGCTGTGCATGGACATGACAGCAGGGAGGGGGCAATACCATGTCCCCGTGTCCCCAAGGCTGTCCGCAAGCTGCAGCCAGACCCATAAGGCTGCTGTGTTGGGGAAACTGAGGCAGGCACATGGTGGGTCCCGGTGACGCCACTCACCTGCCTGTGCTCGACGCCCGCCTGGGGCTCAATCAGGTAGGTGGCTCGGCCGTCCGAGAAGACCCCGCTGCAAAGAGAGATGGGGGGTGACAGGGTGCAGAGGGGCGCAGCCCCCACCAAACCCCCTTTCGGCCCACCCGGCGGCGGAGGGTGTACTCACCGCAGGCCCTGGCAGCTGGAGAGAGCCACAAAGGAGCGGGGCTGCCCCCGGATCCGGCCCTGGTAGTAGCAGTGCTCCCCCGCGCCCTGCCAGAGCGGGGAGAGGCGGCTGAGCCGGCCGGACCCTGCCCCTGGGTGCCATCCTGCCCGTTGCTGCGCAGACAGCTGCCCCCCATCGCCGGCATCCCCAGGAGCTGGCACCCCCGGGCTGGTGGCTCTGGGGTTTGCTGCCCGTCACCCTTGGGGTGCGCCTGGCACCCACGGCAGCCGGGTGGACACCCACCACAAGGCTGGCAGCGCGGCGGCGTGTGCCAAAGCAGCCTGGGGATCACCCGTCACGCCAGCACCCATGGGTGGGAGATCCCCCCCATCACCCATGGGGGCATGGGCTGGGCACCCCAAGGGTGGGGGGGCACCCCAAGGCCACCCAGGTGGAGATGCCAAACTGCCAGTGGCCACTCCTGGACTTCTCCTGGATTTAGAAATCTGCCACCACGACCCCAGAGCTGGCACGGCACAGCACGGCACGGCATGGCACGGCATGGCACGGCATGGCACAGCATGGCACGGCATGGCACGGCATGGCACGGCACGGCACGGCATAATGTGGTGTGGTGTGGCGTGGCACGGCACGGTGTGATACAGTGTGGCATGGCATGGCACGGCATGGTGTGGTACAGCACGGCACGGCGCAGCACGCAGCTTACCGTGCTGTGGCTGCCGTTGCTGCCCACGCCGACGTGTCGCTCCACGTAGTGGGAGGCGAGGAGGTGGCTGTGGGGAGCAGGCGGGGGGTGAGAGGCCGAAGCGGTGGAGAGGAAGAGGAGGAAGAGGAGGAGGAGGGACATGGCAGCGGCAGTGGCCCTGCCGGCAGCATCCTCATCGTGCACGCACCCACCCACCACCCATGCACGTGGCATCACCCCGACATGGGACTCCCTCACTTTGGGAAGGTGCTGGCACCCCACGGGTCCCTCTCCCTCCCCCTGACACCCCCCAGCTCAGCCCCGGTACAGGAGCTGGGACGGCTCAGCACAACCCACCCCCTGTCCCCAAGGTCCCCTGGCTTCTCCACCCCCTCCCTGCTGCCCGGGGGTGCCCCAGCCCCCCACAGTGGCTGTCCCCAGCCCCACCGGGACCCCCGGGGCCACTCACTGGTTCAGCTGGAGGTCGAGGGTGAAGGCCCAGCCGAAAGCGCCCACCACGAAGCTCACCTGTGCCAGGTGCAGCCCCTGCAAGGGAGCAGGAGCCGTCAGCAGCCGCGCGCCGGCCCCCCCAAAGAAAATTAAAAATTAAAACAATTTAAAAAACCCAACCCAAATGTGCAGATTCTAAAGGTGCACTTTTATTTTTAACCCCCAACAATTCAATGTAAAGGAAAATGCTGGGTTTTTTTGTCCCAAAATCATCACCCCTGTGGTGCTGGGTGGGCACCCGCATCCTGTCGCCCGCCTCCTCAGGAGCTGTATTTGGGTGGGGGCTGCTGGAGCATCCCCTCCCCGCAGGCCGAGCTCGGCCGTGGCGATGCCGAGCCGGCGTTTCGCCCGCCCTGCGGCGGCCGCTGCTCCTGACCTAATTCCTGCCGGCGGCAGCGGGAGCCGTGCTCTGCGGCGCCTGCCTGAGACCTGGCAAACTCACCACATGGGTGAGGGTCCATCACCACCAGCGTGTCCCTCGGGAGCCCCAGGGCTCTGCAGCAGGATAAACGGCCAGGAAAAGCCAAACCTTTCCTGGGGTGCCCTGTCCCCTCGCTGGGACCCCAGGTACAGCTCAGGATGGTGACGCGGGGACAAGGACCTGTTTCCCACCACGCAGCACCCTGGGGAGGGGACGTCCCCGGCCACGACCACGTCTGCCAGGTCAGGCAGCGTGGCCGGGAGAGGCTCACTGGGGCTTTGCGGTGCCACCACTGGGACCCAACCCTGGATCCCCTGGGATCTGCAGCTGCTCCATCCCCCCGCGACGCCCTGGTTTAACACCTCCCTAAAATCCCGCCAGCGCTGGCCGCGGCCCGGCCACCCCCCCGCGTTTCCCGGCGTCCGGCAGTTTTACTTAACGCCGGGTTTAAATCACCTTTGCGGCAATTACAGCTCATTATTTTGCCTTTTATCCGGTGAGGATGGGGGGAATCGATGCACGCTGGCCTCCGCAGCCGCCACCGCCTCTTTGAAAGCATCAACCCCCCCGGTGCCGGATGGGATGCGTGTGCTTGTTCCCCGAAATGCCAGGCAAACCTGCCGCTGTCCCCGGGGTGAAGGCTGCCGGCCGGCGCGTATGCACCGAGCCCAGGGAGGGAGAAATAGCAGCGGTTTGGGGGTCGGCACCGGGTGGGACGCGTGGGGCTGCTCCCACGTGGCCTGGATGCGCCCTCCCGGGCGCCGGAGCCATGAGCCCATTCATTCCGCAGGAACCCTGCCTGCCCGCTCCCATTTCATCTCTCCCAACGCCCGCGCGCGCACCGCCGGCACCCAGATTTAATGTGATTTTGCAGCACACGTCGGTGCCTGGCCGGGGGGATGGTGGCGGTGTGGTCCCCGGGAGGGATGAAGGCTGCGGTTCAGGGTGCCGGTGGCCACGCTCGTGCTGGGGTGCGGCCAGACCAGCGACGGCAGCTGCCTGGGGACCTGCCCACCCACCGGGGACCCCCAAAAGAGGGCAGATGGGGGGGGGGGTCGCAGTTCACTTACAGGGCCTCCTCCTCCTCCTCCAGGCTCATTCCTGACCCTGGTGTCCAGCTGATGCTTCTGGACTTCGCCTCCCGAGCTCTGCCCCACCAGCCTGCTGGGGTGGGTGATTTGGGAAATGACCTGCCCGTCCTGCCATCCGGCCCGGGGGAGCCTCCGCTGCAGCGAGCCGGCCTGCGCGGCGGGACCTGCGGGCGAGGAGAGCCGGTCACGGCAGCCCGGGGAGGGCTGGGGACATGGCCAGGACTGGGGACGAGGAGGGCTGGGGACATGCTCTGGGGCTGGCCCAAGTGTGGCATCGCATCCCAAAGCAGATACGCGTGTCCCAGATGGGATGCCCAGGGGATGTGGAGGGTGGGTATGGAGACATGTCCCATGGTGGACGGCTGGGGGACATGGGGGAGGACATCCAGGTATGGTGGTGTGTCCAGGGGGGGCCACCCAGGAAGCACGGGTTGGGAGGTGCCATGGGGACGTGGGGGACCAGTATGGGGACACATCTGGGAGGGGGACGCTCAGGGGGCCTCAGATACAGTGGCACATCCTGGAGGGGACACCCAGGGGACACGGGTGGCTGGTAAAGCAACGCATCCCAGAGGGGGGCACCCAGGAGCGCCATTACACCTGGAGGAAGGTGGGGGGGTCTGGGCACAGCAGCACATCCTGGAGGGGATGTCCAGGGGACAGGGAGGGCCGGGATGGGGACATATCCCAAGGGGACATGGAGGGCTGCTATGGGGACGCCTCCTGAGAGGACACGGTGGGCCTCTATGGGGACACCCCCCAGAGCGGACACCGAGGAGATGGGAGGGCTGGTGTGAGGACACCTCTGGAGGGGACACCCAGGGGACACCACAGGGCTGCCATGGGGACACATCCCAAGGGGACATGAAGGGCCGCTACAGGGACATCTCCTGGGGGGGGGGACACCCAGGGGACAGGGGAGCTGATATGGGGACACCTCCCGGAGGGGACACCCAGGGGACAACGGGGGGGGGCCGCTATAGGGACACCTCCCGAGAGGACACGGAGGGCTGCCACGGGGACGCCTCCCGCGGGGACACCCAGGGGACAGGGGTGCGGGTCCGGGCCACCCCCGGCGGGGGCGGCGGGGGCGGGCTCGGCCGGTTGCGGGGCGCAGGGAGGGGGGGGCGCGGGCCCGGCCCCTCCCGGGGCGCTGCGGGGCGGCGCTGCGGAAAAATGTGTCGATGCAGCGAAAAAGCCGCAGCGGCGGCGGCGGGGCCGGGGAGACGCCGGGAGCGGAGGGATGCGGGGAGCGGAGGGATGCGGGGAGCGGGAGCGGGACCTACCTGCCCGCGGGGTGAGCGAGAGCAGCGCGGCCAGCAGCCAGCCCCGCAGCGGGCTCATGGCTCCCTCATAATC
>VFFE01007687.1:4956197-4997774 GCA_008921705.1 Burhinus oedicnemus | reverse complement strand
TTTTGAAAAAAAAAAAAAAAAAAAAAAAAAAGCTGGAAATTTTCAACAAACCAGATGTGCTTTGCAAAGCCTATAACATCTTCCAACCTCAATGGGCTCTCTGTGTTTGTTGAATCACGAGCTTTTTTCTTACCATGGAAACCTACGATATTAGGTTTATTAGCCAATTAAAGGAAGAGAGGGACCAAGACATGTGATTATCCTGTTCTTTTTTGATTTCTCAAAGCAAAGCAAATTGAAAAAAATGGTAGTGGGAGAGAGAGGACTTTTAAAAATATCCTAATGAGCCCAGGAAGAATTGGTCTGGTTCACAGATTTATTAGTAATAATGAAGCCCTAGTTTTAACAGCTGGAGTTGGATATCCTTCTAAATATAGATGTGGCTAATTGATTGCCATAAGTTAATCAGAACCATGTTTCTTCAGCTGGGATTTAAAACAATACAAATTATCTCTCAAACCTGGGAATTTTTTTTATTTTTTTAAATGTCTTTAGTATTAGCAAAAGTCATTTCTGTATTCCTTTAAGTTATGGAAACAATCCATTACCAAGGTGTGGTGCTGACCTTCTCTGTAGAGGATATTTTTCACAATCCCATGCAGTACTTTTTTTGGCCTTTTTGCTTAAACAGGACTATTTACAGTTAGTGGCCATGGGGAGGAAGTGATATTTTTAAATTTAAAGGGCCAGGTTGTCAGATGCAGGCATCCATGTTTGCAGAGGAAGCCTTGTAACTGTACTTATGTTCATGCAGTAAACAGATGGCTTGGTTAAGAACTGATTGAAAACTTAGACTGACTCTTTAAACAGGCTCCCTAGCACAGCTGGTTCTTGTTCTTTTTGTGTTTTTCTCGCTTTCAATACCACTTTATAAGGGAATATATAGATTAGATCAAGGGATAATGTTTTCTGCCATTTCCAATAAACTGGAAGGTGGGGGCAGGAGAAAGTGAAATTCTGCCCTGGAATCCTCCACCAGTTTTTATGTGTTTGAATAGATGAAAAATTGTCGTTTTCACATCAGAAAGAACAGAATGGGGTCGAATTTTGCGGGTGAATTTTTTTCCCTGTGCTTCCTATGGGGAAAGAATTAAAATGCCCAGGCAGAGGAACAGTGAATTCACATGGTATGAATTCTATTTTCCTACTTGAAAAAGGTGACATTTGCCCTATATGAAGCTTTACAGCATACTTAAATGTTGACAGGTATGAACTTAGGTTGCTAAACTGCTTCATAACTGTTGTACTATGTGCTTGGTTTATAAAAAACCTGAACGTTTTGGATCATCCTAGAACAAAGTCTGCTTAGTCAGGTATTGCCATGCCTATGATGAATATCAAACTTAAGCCTCTCTACGGAGGCAAAAAGGAGGCCATTGCCTGGGCAAGGCTGATGAGGAGGGTAGGAAAATTGTCCACCCTCAGTCTTTCTCATGACAGCTCCTCTCAAGCCAGGGTATTTATCATCATGGAGACTGGAGTTCAGATTCTGTACATGTGTTTAATAAGCTTAGCACATGCAGTCACTGTTTTGAAGAACAGCAAGGCAGTGAAAGCCAAAATCCATTTAAGAAAATAGTCATTAATGGCAGAATGCTATGAAGCACACAGAAATACTGCAGTCCAAATGCCAGATACAGGCTGTGCACTTCAGGGATTCATTTTGGGGAACCAGTAGTTTCTGTCAGCCACTGGGGCTAGTGAATAAGGAAAGTATCAGGATGGAGACTGAGGAAGTCCAGATGGGGTGTGTTACAGGTACAACAGCCTGCTGTCAGAAACAACCATTTGGTAAATAAATTATGTAGCTGTTGTACACCAACTTAGAACTGCAGATGCTTCAGGGCAGGTTGGCATCTAACATATCAGAAATGTTTATAGCAGCCGTATCTTGATGTGGGGTCTGCCAGAGTCACTTCTGAACTCCTAGAATAATTTTATAAGAGCATTTAGGTGCAATGAGAGCTGGGCCCAGCCCTGCCTGAAATCAGCTGGGCTCTTTCCATTAACTGATCTGAAACTGGTTTGAACTGCCTTGGTACAGGACAGGAGTCTTCATAACAGCAAACTCAAGATTACTTGTTTGGGAAGACAGTTCATCTTGCATGGCTACATGGTGTAATTCATTTCTGCATTGGCTACTGCTGCAACAGCAGACAGGACAGACAGCAGGAAATCTTTATCATGGCTGTTTTTCTTGCTCCTCATAGAGCCCCATTCCTGCCATTTCCAGAGCTCTTCTGCCACTGTTTAACATTTCATTGGCAAGCACAGCAGAGAGTGTGTGCGCCGCTGTCCCGCTTTCCCTCTCCTTGCTAAAATGGCTTTTTAAAATAAACAACTGTCTAAATGATTTGCTTTGGCAAGAGGATGAATTCAGTGGAAAGTTTGGCAGAGGAAGCGGAGCTGGCACTGATCTTGTGGACCTGTTATATCATGGAGCTTGGGGGCCCTTATGGTGTGGAAATGAATTTTTTAATGAAAAAAAGAGATACCATCCTGTATTACAGTGGAAAACCTGCTGAAACACAGTTTTCCATCTTGCTTTTGCCCATGTCATCTGTCCCCAAATGACTTCAGGAATAAGCAAGTTTCAGCCCTTGTTCCATGATATTACAGCACATCACAAAATTCTGGGAAGACTTTTGCGTGCATGAGGACTTAGCTACAGGTTTCACAATTGTGCGCAAAAGCAGGTACGGTTTGGCAGGAAATCTGCCCATGGAGCAGTTGAGTAATTTGTACACGGTGACACAAATCCTGCAACAGAGAGCAGAAGAGAGGGCTGGGGTCCAGAGCACCTCGGTCTGCGCCATGCTGCCTCTTATACCCTGACTGAGGCAGACAGTGTGGTTTTAGCCACTGTGGGCAGGTAGGAGCCTGAGCGTCATACCATGGTTGGGGAGGCTGCCTCCAGCAGCTTGCTGCCCCTTGTCCCAGCACCAGTGCTTTGAAAAAGCACATGTGATCGCAAAACCAGAGCTATGGGGAAATAGAAGAAGTAATAAAAACAGAGGGGTCTGCTGCAGTTTAAACAGTGAAAAGACAGCGTGGCTTGCTCTACAATAGTGCATTGAATTGATGTAGTGCCCTACAGATGTGAACAACTGATATTTTGCTGTTTCCTATGTCAGATTAGTGGGGCAACACTTTCTGTTCTGTAACAAATGGAGAAAGGAAGGCTCAGAGAAGGAGCATGAGTCCCCAGGCCACACCATGGGCAGAGTTGGCAGCAGAGGCTGGATCTCCTGACTTGCCTTCCTCTGCTCCGTCAGCTTTTTCAGGAGGCGGTAGAGAAAGAAAGAAAATGTTTACTTCAGTGAACTGCAGATTTCTCTGTTGTAGTTATTTTGGTACATCTAGCTCACACATTTTTGCTTTTCATCTTTCAATGCTTTACAGTAAGTGATTGTAACCTACTAAGCCGTGTTACAGGGCACCAAAGACGGGCTGTTCTCAGCCTTCTCCTCGCTAAAGACCACAACACCTTATACTCATGAGTGTCTCTGGAAGGATCCCAGGCTGCTGGGTCTTTCCAGCACAGCAACACTGTTCCTCCTCTGAGTGGCAGTGGGGAGGCAGTGGCAATAGCCCCTCTGCCAGTGTGACAAGAACTAGCTGCTGCTGGTAGTTGGGTGACAGGCCATGTGCAGAACATTTGCAGACAACACCACCCTCTAATGGAGACTTCCATATATGTAGGATCCACAAGCCCCAGGCAAGGACCCCCTCCTTTTCAACCCCCAGCCTCCCTAAGAGACTAGGAAACCCCCATGGGCATTCGTGGGCTCAAACCAGCATGGTTCTTGTGTGCCCCCTCATTCACCTTTGCTGTGGACAGGAGGAACACAGGGGACGGGGGCAGTGCTTCGCTAGGTACAACAGCCATCTCCTGTGGGCTGCCCCTGGACTTCAGGCTTCACAGGAGTTGGACAAGCCTTCCTTCTAGCTGGCAGCTCTAGTCACTGTTCTTAATTTGTGCCTTATTTTCAATTTTCACAGGAGTTAACCACAAGTTAAATGGGAAGAGTTTCCAGGTAGCACGTCTCCTGTAAGCAATGAGCTTCAGGCACTCTATGTGCTGAAGCAGCGGTGGCAATGCCTGTGCTGAAGTCTTTCTCTGGCGTTCCTGCTCCCCTGGCTGATTGGCATGCTGGAGTAGGCAAGCCAAGAAAATATAGCACATGGAGACACTTTATGTCCCTCTGCGGTATTGGCCGCCTGTATTCTCTCTGCTGAAAAGCTGGTGCTGGTCGGTGTGGATTAGACTGCTGCACTTTCCTAATATTCAAGCAGACTGTGTGTACATTATATACAGAGAAAATACATATATAGAGAAAGGGGTGGGGCAAGGGAGTAGGTGTGCATATTTGTGTGTATGTGTCTTCAGAGGTTTCAGAGAAAAGGAGTTAAAACAGAGAAATAATCTGTTGCTGTTTACATACTCTGAAGTCCCTCTATGACTTGCTGCTGTAGTGCTTCCTTCAACTCCTGCCATGTTTGGTAGCTCAAAGCAACTTGCATTTCTTCCAACGCTTTTTTTTTTTTTCCTCCCAGATACTTTGGGTTTCTTTGTTTGTTTCTGGCTGAGAACACAGCCTTTTTAAAGAAAAAAAAGAAGCTATTGCTTCAAACTGCTTTGTGGGCCTGGCAGTGAAGGAGGGGAGATGAAGAATCTCTCAGGCTATGCCAGAAGGAAGCTGCTTTCCTTGGAGATTTCTTCCCCCTGCAGTTGACTGGGAGACATTGTTTATGCTTTACCTGGTACAGGGCCAGAGGGGTTTGTAAGACCTGCTTCCAAACTCATTTTTTGCTTGGGATTGGAGCCTGAACTATTCTTACTGTCTTTTCCATTCTGCAAGAGCAAGTGTTAGTTTGAGCTGAATACTTAGTAGGAGCTGAATACATGCACAAGAGAGTCTGAAGGCAGTCTATAGCCTGGGAGAGTCTGGGTTTGGTTTGGTAGATGTTGAGGTCTCTAAGGATGCTCTGCTGCTTAGTGGTGGTGTGTTAAAGTGCGAGCAGGGAATGCTAGAGGAGCTGTGCATCAGGGCACCAGTGCTATCAGCAATGTGTTGCTGGTGCTGCCTGTTGCGATACAGAGGTGTGTGAGTGAAGGTAGTTGGACAATGATAGAGCTTTTGGATGTGCACGCTTATATAGGACTTAGCAGACACGTGCCTACATGCTGTTGACTGACTGTATGTGCATGCATTTGAGTGCATTTTGCTGAGTACAGAGGCATGCTTCTGAGTGTGAGAGAGCAAAGAAGAGAGTATAACTACTGCAGGACTGATGTCCAAGAGCCAGGGGTTGCTGTGAATTTACCATATCCCAATCAGGACTGGCCTGTGACTGAAGTCCTGCCAGTTGGCTGCCTCCACATGCATCCTGCAGCCTCAACATTTGCCTTTTAAAATAAAAGCCACTTGTGATGTATTCACTCTCTTTTAAGTCTGCCCGGGAGCCCTGGCTGCTTTCCTTGTCCCTCACTCATGCCATGCCTGTCCCTAGTCTCCTCTCTCCCAGGCAACACCCTGACTCAGAGGACTCCAGAGTGAGGGATGACATGGCAAAAGGCTCCTGAGAGGACAGACTGTAATGTTATTGCAAAAAACCCTTCTAACTCCAGCTGTTTAAAACATGGATTTGAGGGGAAGGTGGAAGGGGAAAGGATGGGCTAAAACTTCTTGTTTGGTAGTTAGGATGGACTAAAGCTACTTGTTTCCCCAGCTAGTTCACTGTTTTCTGTGCCCCTGCTGTCCCACAGCTGCAGCTGAGACGTGGCCAGATGGTTGTTCTCTGAAATTACTCCGTCACCCTCAGGCACTGAACATGGGGTTTTGTGTATAAGTGGACAGCTAGTGCTCTCCAGCATGGTTGCCCCATGTTGCTCGAAGGATATCCAGGAGAGCAGGTTCTTCAGGGACAAAAGCACCTGCCTTAAGGCAAGGCACTTCTGTTGCCGGGGGTAGTTTCTGCTCTGGCTGCATGAATGCTCAGAGGGTACTGAATTACGTGTGTGGTTACTCATAATCTTTCCTTGCTGTCTTCACCAAACCGCCTGCCTAATTATTGCTCTTGTGTTTTCTGCCCCCTTAACAGTATGCCAAGGCACTGAAGCATTTTGGAGAGAGCGAGGGCAAGATGCAGCCAGATGAATTTTTTGGCATCTTTGACACTTTCTTACAGTCATTTGCAGAAGCCAAGCAAGATCTGGAGAATATGAGGAAGAAAAAGGAAGAAGAGGAGCGCAGGGCACGCATGGAGGCCATGGTGAGGACCCTGACACAGGAAGGTGTTTCCTTCCATCACCTTTTCACGTCTTGAGAGAAAGGTTGAGAGCGCCAATTCCAATGTTCGTGTCCTGTCACTGTTTTACGTCCTTCTCCCTGCCACCTCTCTTTGCCGTCATTCCCTTCACAAATGCTGACATTTTTCCTGCTGGCTGTCCTGTCAGCCTTCAGGGGCATCCTGTTTGGCTCCTAAATTACCCTCTTTGGATTCAGATACCAAATCTAGCCCTCCCTGTTCTGCCCCGGCACTTTGCAGGACGGTGCTGCCCCTGCCCAGTGCCGGACTATCCTGCTTTTGGGCTGCAGGCTCTGTGCAAAAGCTCTGGGAGCCAGATCTCCCTCAGTCCTGCCAGCTGGTCAGCTTCCACTCAGACTCCATCTTCATCTGCTGCGTGCCTGTCACCTGACAGCACACACACGGTGACACAGCAAATGCCCTGGCGCCTGCTGCAGCCCACGCTGGCAGTATTTCTTTCTGACCAGCCTTAATGGCTTGGTTACTGGGGCCGCATCTGGCCTTGACGTGGTGAGCGAGCTTTTGTGCATCATTGATTTTGCTGCTGGGAGACAGACGTGCGTGTCCCCAGGGGTTCGTGTGAACCAGCCTCCCCCTCTAACCTCAGCCTTTCCTGAGGCCTGAGAACAGCTCAGCCGTCCCCTGCCTCCTTCCCTCCTGCTGGCACTCTAACCCTGGCTGCTGCCATGACCCCAGGCCTCGCTGTGGGGAGTTGCTGCTTTGAATGTTTGCTGTGCCAAAATCACCAGTTTGTGCCTTTCAAAAGAGGAGAGAGGTAAAATTCCAGGGTGTCAGCAACCTTACTGTTGGACACAGGGATAAAATGCCAGGACTTAGGCTCAAATTTCCTCTCAGCCAGCCTGGAAAGTGCAGGAGCCTGCTGTTAAAGCACTAGGATGGTTTCGTAGGTGTAATACACTGTGAGAGAGGTTGCAGTTTGCTTATGGAAAGCAACGTGGTCCTGCAATGTGGGACTAGCGTGCAGCGTGAGCAACCTGCTTCCTGACAGCTGCATCCATCCCTTGCCATTTCCACTAATCTTGGAGCTAAGCAGTGGAGGGGGATAACCGAGCTCCCTGGAGGTACTCTAGGGAGACCAAGGGCATCACGTTGACAGGTAGACCTATCAATGATTTGTAAAATCAGCAGTCTGTTTCATTGCTCTTTGTGTTTATAACAGTTTCTCTTTCCAGAGTCGAGGCAATATGCCTTCCTCTTCCCATCACTGAGCTGTTTGGTGGATAGAGTTTCTGTTGATGTTTTAATATCTCACACAATTTTCATTCTCCAGTGTGTTTAGCTTGTGGCTTTCTGGGGTTTTTCCTTTCTTCTTTTCCTCCTTCTGCAGGACTGCAGCCTTTCTGCCTGTCAATTTAGCTAGCTATGCCCCAAGCACAAAGCTGTTTGCGACTACAGTACTGAGTATGGTTTGTCTAGACACATCCAAACTAACTTTAAACTCACTAGGCTAGGCACTGTCAGCGTAGTAGGTGCTGCCACACTAAGGTCACTGCAAGCCTGGTCCCAGAAGCTAGGTAATTACCTATGCCAGCATCACTTGTAGACTGTCATTTGGCACAGCTACTTTGATGGCACTATCCTACTGTAAAATTAGTGCAAAACAGCAGCAGCACAGACAGATCCCATGTGTCGTCTTTGCTCCAGGGTGGTAATGCTCTGCAAGGCAAACATATGATGCTACTCATTCCTTATCTCTCCTGCTCTCTGCTTGCCTGTGCAGAAGGGAAGGGAAACCCAGCATGGTTGCCTGTTGCTCTTGGCACAGGTGATGGCCTTGTGGATAAGCTCCTGATCTCTTTTTTTTTTTTTTTCCCTAAACTGTACTGATACATCTTAGCTGCTTCTTGGCAGTGTACCTAGTGATCTGGCATCTCGGTTAGCTAATCCTAAAGCTCTGTATCTTTCTCCACAGCTAAAAGAGCAGAGGGAAAAAGAGAGGCGACAAAAGAAAGCAAAAGCTGGAAGCATCTCTGAAGAGAGCGGGGAGTTTGATGACCTGGTGTCAGCATTAAGGTCGGGTGAAGTCTTTGACAAAGACTTATCCAAGCTCAAGCGTAACCGCAAGCGTTCGGGGAACCAAGGCTTAGAGACAAGCCGGGAGCGGGTGGTGACAAAGCTAAATTATTAATTACAAGAGGAAGAAAACTAATCAACCAAAAGAAGGTGATAAAAAAGTGCAAAACAAGGAAGATGAATGTGTGCGATGGCGCCTGGCTGACAGCTGCCTCAAAGGATTTCCTTGGTCTGTGGCTAGAGACGTTACCTTTCCATGATCAGCTTTCCTCTCATCCCTCTTCTGTGCTCCTAATTTGAACCATTAAAAAAGTGCCTCTGTGAAGCCAGCAGGGCCTGTGACTGGCCATGCAGAGCTGACAGATTTGCTTCTGGGAGTTTATTGTGTCATCAGAGGCCTCGTGGTGATGACAGAAAGTACTTGGGCGTTGCAGACTGCCTCACAGCTGGAGAAAGATAATTTTCTGTGTGCCAAAGTGAAAACTAGTCACGATCTCCATCTTGCTGATAACAAGCAAGACTAATTTCAGAGCAGCTCTGTAAACACCTATCGCTTCTGCAGACTGGCCTTCAGGGGCTTGTCAAGTTGTGGTTGTCGAGGTTTCCAGTTCCCTTCCAGAACTGGATTTTATAAGCCATTGATTAGCACCTGAAAAATGCTTTTGATCTGATGTTCTGTATAGTATTTTTGTGTGGCCTACACTGTCCAAAGCAAGTGATGCTCAGAAGGAAGTAATCAGGTTCTGGAACAAAGTGAAATTCAAGAATCGGGATCAACATAAAATATTCTGCAAAAGTCTTTTGGATTCTGCTTTTCTAGAAGCAGTTTTCTGGAAACTGTTGATAGTTGAGCCTTGAAGCTATGAAATGCATCTTCTAGGAAAGAAGCTCTAGCTTTTCTTTAGAAAACTAAGCCGCTGCCAGGTTGGAATTACAAGTAGATGACTGCGCAGCCTGTTGTCATTACTGGAGGGTGGGAGGGGAACAGCAGAACATTTCTAACCTGTTTGTGCAAGATTTCTTAGTGCAGCCCAATGGAAATCGGGAGCTCCCTAGCATCATCCACAGGTCACAAGTAGCAAAAACCAAACAGGGTCACCAGCTGCAAGAAATAAGATTTCTTTTCCACTTGATGCTAGCTGTGATTGCTGTCAGCATGAACTGGTCTTTCTGTCTAACAGGCTGACCTTCACTGCACAGACCCCACTCCTACCTAGGTGAATCATGTGAATCAAGTAAGATATGAATGGTGGAGCCCACAGTCTTGTTTTGAAGGGATAACTTGGGATGAATCAACAGAGGGATCCCATAATGAAAACTGAGAATTCTTCCAGGAGGACACAGAATTGTGTAAGCCAAGCAGGCTACAAGTATGAAGCACATAGCGAAAAAGCAAAGAACCACAAGAAGAGGCCTGAATTCTGTCTGTCTTCATGGCTCTAGTAAAGTGATTGGATTGTGTGGGCTGTCATGGGCGCTTTTTTTTTTTTTTTTTAATCTTGTCTTCCTTTTTTATTATCTTCCCTGGAGAAGGAAAAGAGGAAAAGAAAGAAATGGTGAAGGATTCTTCCTCCAAGACAGGAAGAAAAGAGAGAACATTTGAGAAGAGGGACCCACCATCTACAAACTATGCATCAACAGGCAACAGCACAAAATGTCAAGGAATCCCAGGGAAGTGGAAAAAGCTCTATTTGTCACTTTAATAATTTGGTTTGATTTTTCTCTGAATGTCACTTAACCTCAGGCTCTGCGCCAAGCCTGCAGAACAGAACTTCCTCTGCCATGCACACTGCCTGATCAGTATTACACACTACCAATATTGGAGAAGCAAACTGTGGTGGTGTTCTGAACACTTTGAGAGTAAAATAATTATGTAAACTATGGAAAGAAGCAAAAAAGTCAGAATTGTTAAACTCTAATGTTTCATTGTTTACTGAAGTTTGAGTCTCCCACCCCAGAATTTCCCTATTTACAACATTCCAGACTGCCGCGCCTCTGTATAATACTCATCGTAAAGAGCTGGTATCTTACAAGAGCTGGGTGCATTCTCCTCCCTTACTATCCCAATCCCCTTCTGGGATTAGCTATTAACAGCAAGGCCCATTGCAGCGGACACAAGCACCTTGTAGAAGAAAGACTGTATTTCATAAAGGTTTTTGAAAATTTAAGAAAAACTCTCACTTTTTTAAGCATTTTTATTTTAAATTACAAAATGGATTTTAGAAGTCTCTTGTAAATTATATTAACAAGCTCCTTGCTGCTCCCTGAAGTAGACATGCTATATCCCAGCCCTTTTTGTTTGTCTTGTTTTAAAGCATGCCATATAACCTATGCCATGTAAGCCATATGAGAGGTGGTAATATGTGCCAAATTGGTATACAGTTGAGTTTAGATTTGGATAATCCCTGAATTCCAAAGATGATGCTTTTAGGGATTAGAGAACATTGTAGTTTTTTTCCCTTCTTTGTTCTCCCTGGGTTTAGGACTCACCCAGAAATTCAGGTGTAGTGCCAAGGTCAGCCCTGGTGCAAGATGATGTGACTCATGACTCTGTCCAACTTAGAGCTGCTTGCTTGCTCCCCAGGTACTTGTTTGATAAGGCAGACTGTCAGCACGGCAGCGCTGTCAGAGAAGAAACACCTCAGGGCAAAAACCTTGAATATAAATACAGCATTCCCCCTGCCCCGGTCTTTGTCAAACCAGGTTTGTGCTGTGCTTTTTTAAACTGAAGTCACTTTGCTAGGCCGCAAATGTAGCAAAAGCAGAAAGAGTGATAAGCCCTCTGTCCATTCTTGTACACAGTTCAACCCCGATTTAAAGAGATGCTGTATGATGGTACGTGGCGCTCCAGCCACACTGACAGTCAAAGAAAGCTGCTGTAGTTTTGCCACTTCCTTGACTCATACACAAATCATGAGAGATTGTGCAACTCCTGTAAATCAGCTGTGGAATACTTACTGGGATGGACAGAAAGCTCCAAGTCATGCCCCTGATTCATTGCAGCTCAACTTTCTCAGCACTCCAGTGCCCAGACTCCTGTTTTGAAACTGTGATGGTGGCTGAAGGCTTCATTCAGCATGCTAGACAGTCCCCCCTGGCTCTTGACTTCATGGTGAATGTTCATAAGGAGGGGTTTGGAAAAGCTTCATTACACACGGAGGCAAGCAGTGATTTTACAGAAGTGGTGACAAGCGGAGAGGCCCATTAATAGGTCTACTGCATGGGATGAGGCTGGCCATGCAGAAGATAAGGAAAAAAGTTGGTTCTGTTCTAGGGCCTGGCGTCAGATTCTTGCTGAAGCCATTTGTCCTTGCTTCTCATCTCTTGGGTACTGCGAGTGCATCTATGCTCTGTTCTTCATCAGCAGTTGTGGCAGAGTTGCTGAGCACTGAAGGAAAAAGGAAAATCTTATTCCTTGTCCTCTAGTGCTAGCAGAGCCTGAGCAGGTATAGCAAGCAGTCATGAAGTGTAACATTGAGGCATAACCTCTTGACCACACTGAGAGCTGGTGAAGAGCTAGGGTCTGCTGTTGTCCTTGCACCTGTGCCTAGCACCAGCATGAAATCACTCTATCTTTGGAAATAAGTGGAGGAGGAGGAGATGTGAGAAAGAAGGGTATAATCGAGGGCTTGTTCTGCTTCCTGCACAAATGTAGTCATTGCTAACTTTATGATGAAGTTGTTCACACCTAGAAGAGGAGGTACCTTCTAACTCTCCAGACTTTGTCCCTAGAAGTCTAGTGCTTGCTCACTTACCTCTGTGTCTCTGCATTGTTCTTAAGCACGTTGCATTAGGGTGATCCCAGAAAAGACTGACGAACTCCCTCTCCCTCCCACTCCCTTTGGTCTGGGTCACTCTTCTCAGTTAGTCATAAGTCTCTGGAAATGCTACAAGGTAAAGTGACTTCAGGGCAGCAAGGCCCTTCCATGCCCTGCAGCACAGCTATCATCTGGGCACCGTTTCCCTACGAGAGCAGAAGTAGGGCTAGTGTTCCCCTAGGGAACTAGGGAGATGAGCTGAGCGTCCTTCAGAAGCATTTCTGTAATGTGTTCACAATGTCTGAGGAAGGGAAAGGAATCACGAAGGGCCCTGGTGGGAGACTGTGGGGCAGGTGTTTCCATAACGGTCAGCCCCACTGGCCAAATCTTTCCTTTTCTTTAGGAAAGCTCACACTCTGAGCTGGGTTGCATGGGAGAAGCTTGTGTCAGGAGTTTCTGTGAGGGGAAAGGAGATCAGTTGTACAGTTGATGATGTACATGATATATGCAGTTTTGTTTCTGGGTTGGTTGTTTTGGGTTTTGTTTGTTTGTTTGTTTGGGGGTTAAATGATTTTTTTTTAAAAAGGGTTTTAGGAATCTCTAAGGGGAACCTGTAAATCTGACACCTCTATTTATTTTGCCTTATTTTAGTTTGCTATGTTTGTATGTATACACTGCATTACAGCAAAGACTATTGAGACCGTGCCAGGGCATTACACCGGCTAGACAGCTGGCTTGGCTATTGTGCAGCAAGCTGAGCTAGGCAAGGGGATGCATGTGAGCCGTCTTGGTGTGGGAAGGGAGGGAAGAAAAAGACTTTCCTTTCGCTTTTATCATAATCACTCTGCCCCTGGTGATCCTGGTTCTGGGAAAACATGCATTTTAAAGCATGTGGTAAACTGATGCAGGTTGGTTATTTTAGAACACTTTCTATAAAACCTGTTTATTTCTCTTCATGAATCATGGTGACAAGATTTAGAAGAGTTAAGCTGCACAGTTACTCGCTCAAACTTCACCCTTCCACACAAATTCTGTCCATAATGCCAGAGAACCTTGGATAGATGGGTAAAAGCAGTTCTGTAACTGCTGTAACTTCTGTAACTGGAGTTAACACACTGGTGAGACAGATTAGGACAGTTCTTCCTCAGAGCTAATATTCCTTCCTATCTTCAAGGCCAAGGAAGAAAGATTTCCCCTACTTCCCCTCTCTCCTCCTCCACCCCACCTCCCCAGATTATCCAGGGTAAACAAAATCTTTCTGCTGGTTGGTTTTCTACCAGTGGAGTCTCTAGCAATCACCAGGTGTTTGGCCATGGCTCCTTGGCTTCTGTACTCAACCTAGGAGATTTATGGTTGCCTGCCATCCAAACAGGTAGCCTCCATTGGCCACCTTAGCTTCTATTACCAAAGGTTGAAGAGGCCAACCTGGGTAACACAATTTGGCCAACTAAAAGTATAGAATTTATATATGTGTGTATATATATATATATAAAAGCTATCTACTGCTTTAAGTAGTAGTTTTGATGACCAGTATCCCCTGACGTTGGCCAGATTTTGCTCACTGTGCCTGCTGAGAAGGTTCCCATTAGCATAGGATGGTGTTTTGGCACCTTGTTTCATGAGAGAATCTGGATGCTCCCAAACCGGAGTCTTCTGTTACAGGTGATAATATAGAATAGATCCACTGTAACCAG
This sequence comes from Burhinus oedicnemus, assembly GCA_008921705.1. Taxonomy (NCBI): domain Eukaryota; kingdom Metazoa; phylum Chordata; class Aves; order Charadriiformes; family Burhinidae; genus Burhinus; species Burhinus oedicnemus. The sequence continues at coordinate 4,983,976 of VFFE01007687.1, read as the reverse complement.
TACAAATTGCTCTGGGTTTACACCAGAGCAGCATCTGGATCAAAACTCCCCGTTAGGCAGTCTCATCTGTTTACAAGATGTTCCACAGAGCTCATGAAGGGCTTGGTCCTTTCAGCTGTCCACCACTAGAAGCTCTCACCCAAGTGATCTAGAAAAGCCTCTGTGACAAGCCATTTTCCCCCCTTCATGCTTGCCCTTAAACAGGCTCTTTAAAAACCTTTGCAGTTTTAGGATAATTGTAAGAGGATGTCAGGTACCTGAGCCGCTCTGTGCTCAACACCTCCCTTCCAAACCATCCTCATCTTCAGTCATTCCCCCCTGCAAGCCTTCTTAGCTTGAAACTTGCAGGTAATTTTGGGAGGTGCCCCTGCCTGGAAGCTAGAAAGTACCATGCTGCTTACTGAAGTGGGAAGTTGTGTGCTGCTGTAATGCCTTGGTGTATCCTCATTTCTTAGTCAGTTTAAGACTATAAGTGAATTAAATGTACAAATCCTGTAGTGTCCTTTTTACCTGTATCTTTTTATAAGAATATACTGTAATACTAAAAAACAAAAGCAAAAAAAATTAAAGATATATTGCCCCCACTGCGTCTCAGTAAATTTCTTTCTAGTTGCATTTTCTGTGCATTTTGCTGGAAAGTCTTAAAGGTAAGTTGGAGTCTGGGTACATTTTTATGTTAAGCTCTGGGTCCTTCTCTTTGGTCAAGAGCCTGCAGCTCTTTAGGTGACAGTCACTGCAGAGCTGGTGAGAAACTTCACAGGTTGTTCTGGGGGAACAAGCAACACGGTGGACCACAAGCACATCCTCCCCACACCTTGCAATGGTAAAGAGCTAATCACGGAGCCACCAGGTTACCATATCCAAGTGTCCTCTTAAAAAGACCATGAGTAAAGCACCCTTTCGTTGCTCTTTCAGAACAACATAGGGAACACAGGAGTTCACTTAAAGAAAAAAAAATTAAGACAGTCCTGCTATCTACGAGTTCATACCGTGTCTGGACATAACTAGTCCAAGAGAGGAAGGGAGCGCAGGGCTGCAGCACTGGCCATAAGCTCACTTTCTTAAATAAGCAACATCCTGACAGCAAGAGCGTGACTCAGAGGAGGAGGGGGCAGGAGAGGATTGCTTCAAAGGAAGGAGTTAAATAAGGCCAGCTGAAAAGAAGCCAGGAAAGCCAACATCAGGAGTGAAGCCTTCAGGGATGTGGGAGGAGAGACGGGAGAGAAGTTAGACACAGAACAGCAGGGCAAGCAGGAGGCACACAAGGGCTAGGAGTAATTTGTGGTTGAATCAAGGGACAAGCCGAGGAATTCCTTGGAGCTCAGGGGCAGAACCTTGTTTTCATCAGACGCAATGTGTGCAGCTGTTTCATTTACACATGGATCTCCCTGTCTCTGTTAACGTAAATAGCTTGCTGACAAAATTCATCCTTAACCCACAATTTTTCATGCTTATCTTCAGCCTATCAAAGGGCAATGTTTTAACCGTGAGCTCCTGAGAAGCTCATGCCTAGCTTCCAGTGGGAGCCTTGCTGGCTGTGCAGCACATTCCTGCAGTACATGGGCTCCCAGGGACCCCAAACAAAGCCCCAGCTGTTGGTTCTGGCTCTCAGGTGGGGAAGGGCTGTGGAAATGAGCAGAAGTAATCAGGGGATAATTGCTTGCACAGCCTGAGAACCCACAGGTGGCAGATGGGAGTCTGAGTGCTGTATGGGAAGGTTCTTGGTTTATATTTGTTAAAAGGGCTCTCAGTTCCTCTGTTTTGATCTATTTGTTTCAGGCTTTGCTAGAAGTTCAGCTATGAGGTTCTTCCTTCACAGATGTAAGGGCAGAGGCAAAGGGATGTGTCTGAAATCCATGCATTGCATGAGTGGTGGAGGCAGGATGAAAATGCAGGGATGTCCCTGTCTTTTCTCTAGCAGCTGGGTTTTAATACAGGAGGCCAAACCATGGCATTTCCTCTTATTAGAGGTGAAACCCAGTGGCATTTGAATTCTGTCTGATTTGACCAACCAGAGAGGTGTCCTTCCTGAATTCTAACAAGAAGATTTTTCTTTCTTTAATATTTTGACTGGGGTTGGAGCATGCAGCGAGGGGCTGGTGTTCTGCCTGGCAGGATAGGTCCAGCACAGAAGCCTCTTTCTATCCTCGCTGTGGTCATGGACCTCCCTGTCATCGCTGCACAGAAGCAAGGTAAGTGCCTCACGGCTTTTTCTGAACAAAACTAGCGTTGGGGTTTAGCTGCCCTGAATGACTGGGAGTGAGGAGGAGGGTAAGGGGAGCTCTTTGCTCTTGCTGGGAAGGGCTGAGGGCCTATTATTCAATGGTTTTCCCTTTCTTTAACCTTTGGCTTTTTTTTAAACAAAGATGACTTTTATCTCTACCATAGCAGACATGGAGCTTTCTGGGAGAAATCTGCTTGGCCCTTTGGGAACAGATTTCTACTGCTAGGAAACAAAATAATTAAAGACTTTTTTTTTTCCCCCAAAGCTTTGGTTTTCAACATTGTTGTGCTAGGTTTCGTTTGTTTGTTTGATGTTTCTGTAGCTAATGGGTTTCTTGCTGTTTTCTCTGAGACATAGTTGCTCTTTATCTGTACTTTGGTCAGACTCATCAGGAGGTAAAGTCCTTTTCCCCCCCCCCTTTTTTTTTTGGTCTAACCCTCCCCCACCAGTCTTGGCACAGATTGCTTAGTGGAGGTGAGGGTGATGCTGTTTGTGGAGCTATGTAACTCTGCTAAAATGTTGCTTTTTATCCATTTTTGGAGATCTGCTGGTCTGTACAAGTACCAGCGTGGCAGGCTGAATTTTCATATAAGATAGTGATGTAAAGATGCATTAAGAAAGCAAAATACCTTGCTCGTATGTGCCTTGATGAGGGAACAAAGCAGAGGAGGAATAAACCAGGGTAGGACGTCAATTTGGGCTACCTGGTTTTAATCTTTTTGTTTGTTTCCTGGCAAGGTATGTTTTTGCTGGTTGGTTTGTTTGTTTGTTTTTTTAAAAAAAAACAAACTAAAGTGTCTTTGAAAGGAAACACAACTAGGATTCACCCAAAGGGTTAACCTTTGCTTTTTAGGACAAGTATTTGTTCTCCTCTCCTAAAGCTGAGCTCCCCTCTTCCTTCCTATGCTTAATTAATGAGGAGGAGTTGTCTGGCTGAAAAAACCTTTCCAACCATGATCAAAGCATGAAAAATGACATGAATGTATTGAGGAGTTCTAGCTCATTCACTGCCTGTGGGCTGGCTGGGGGCGAGAGGGGGACTTGGCTGCAGACAGCTCCTAGTGCGTGGGCTAAGGAAACCAGTTGTGGGATGGGAAGGTTCGTGGGGTTTCCTGCTGTGTGTGGTTATTTGGGGTGAGGAAAAGGGTGCCAGACAGCCCCTAGCAGCTGGCCTGCCCAGGGGAACAGGACACCTAAATGTCTGCTCTCATCCCCACCCTCTACTTCAGGTGAGCTGTTGCCAGCTCTACTGACCAGGACTGTTGTATGTCTCTGAAGGGCTGGAGCTTAGAAGATGCTTAGTTAAATATGAATAATTTGCTGGCGTTATGTCCTCATTTATATGGCCCATATACCGGTCTCTTCCTAGAGATACCATGTCAGGTAGCTACTAGTATCTGTAGACTCCTTTTTTCTTTTTTTCTTTCTTTTTAAATGGTGAAACTTAAAATGAGCAATTAATTGTGCTGCTGCCCCTCTCCATCCAAGCCAGTATTTCTTCCCACTTGGTCTTGGAGAATCTTTGTGTGAGCTGGGGGGTCTGCAGTGAGCTGGAGGCTTGTCTTGAGAGAGCTGCTGCATCTTTCTTACCATGACAGCCTTGAACCCTGGGGGTCCAGAGGTCTCCCTTCATGGAGATACAATGGAAATGGCTGTTCAGAGCAGTTCCACCAACGACTGAGGCAGCTGCTAACCAGGGAAAGCATAAGAACTCATGCAGAGGCTGCAGGGATCTGGGGAGTAGGGCTCACATGAGCCCTGGACACCCCTCCCCATGGGGCAGACAGGGAGGCAGGTGAGTGTGTTGTGAACTATGTGATGTTGCTGCCAGTCCCTGCAGAGATGAGGGCTCCCTTCTCTCCGTGTTCCTTATGGAGGTTTTAAAAGATTTGGGGGGGGTGGTGTAACTGTGATTGTCAGGTTTCTTGAGACAATAGGGTCTTGTGCCTGAGGGACCCGGGAAATAGAGATACTGACTACTTGTCTGTAAGTAGAGGAACTGCCTTGCCAGTAGGTCTGTAGGGGCAAAGCTCCTGTTTTATCATCCTCTAAAACATGAGGAGTATTGTAAGAATTGGCTTGGATGCTCCATGAGAGACTACCTGAGTAATTGCCTGTGGTGGACTTGTAGCTCGTGCTCTGATTATCATACTCTGCCAGTGTTGTGCAATTTGTGGTTCCTGGAAAGCCAGTGGTCTGTAAAGGTGGTCTGTGGACAGTGGCCGAGGAAGGAAAAAAAGATCAAAAGGTTTTGTGTGCTCCATCACCCACACAAGTAAGCAGACAAAATAGGAGGAAAATGAATGTCCATCTACTTAAACCTTAAGCTATTTCTCATTTGGTTATGGCATTGTGGTAATACTGTAAAAGAACAAAGATGGATTCCCCCTCAATCCCCAAGAAGGTTAGGTGGTCACTGGATTCAGGAGATAAGAAATGGTGCTGTAAAGCATCTCTTTGCCGCTGCACGTTCCTCTGACTGTGAGCAGGCCTGATGCAGTCTGTGTCTTGCTGGCTGCTGTGTGCGTGCAACGGCCTTTGGGTGTGATGGGAACTGTCACCTTAGCCCCTGCAGAGTCACGGGGTGCTTTCACATGGGGAAGAGTAGGAATCAGCCTAGTGCTTGCCCACCCTTGGGCTCACAGTAAGGTATTATAACAGGGCAAGAGTTTCCTTGGATAACACAGACTATGTTTGTGTCCCCAGGCAAATCTGGATCTGCTCTTACTTTGTAGAAGGAGCTGGTTAACCCCCAAAGGCAGATTTTTCCCAGGGTTGTCCAATCCAGGGTTTTCCTTTCTTTTGGGCTCCCAAGCAGGAAAATAACTCTTCAGAGCCATGCCCCATTCTGCTGTAAACTACCCCTTGCTTCTGCTCCTGGATCCCTTCAACATCTGAGCCCTGTTCACCTCCCTCTTGTGCCCTCACAAGTCCTTTCTGTTGCCATGACCCTTTGCTTGCCCACCTTGGGAGGATCTGCTGCCCCTTCTCGGTGGCAGTCACAGCCGCTGGAGTTCAAGCACCTGAGGCTCCAGGTGAAGCTCCTTGCAGAGGATTGTCCCTGGTATGAATGCCCTTGCTCTGTGCTCATCCTGGCTTCGCATGCAGGTGCTGCTCTAATGGGGCAGGAGTTGGCAGGCAGATCAGATGGTACTTCCCACCTTCCCGCTGTACTCCTCATGTGATCTGCTGGTGGTGTAGCTGTTATTCATCCAGGGAGCGAATCTTAAACATGTCGTGTTGCCCTTTTAGAATGGTGGTAACATCTTCCCTTGCTCTGGTCCCCGAAATGAAAGCTTCTCCCTAAGTGGAGAGGAGGCCCGTTCCGCAGCTGGAGAGCTGAAGCTGCCTCTGGAGTCACAGGGATGGGCAGCCTTTCACCGCAGAAGCAGATCCAGCACTGAGGCAATATGACATTGGGACCAGAGCTAGCTGTGGCCTCCGGGATGTTGAGCTTGTGCCAGCTCCTGGGGTGTCAGTGCTGGGATGCATCAGCAAGCATGTCTTGGACTTGTACCAGGGTCAAAGAAAGAGACTCCAAATTGCAGCTTGTCCCATAGCCGCGATATTGTCCTTGTCAGGCAGCTGCCAGTTCTCTATCTGTTCCTGATTAATCCTCTCCCAGGGGGATGCTGACCAGCATATCCCAAAGCGGGATGGGAGGAGGAAGGGGATAAATCAGATATTGAGGCAATCTTACTCTCTAATATTTAACCCATGCTGGCACCCTAATCCAAACAGGAAGGCAGCAGGAGTTTGGACCCCTGTCCAAACTCAGTAGACCTGACTTGGTGCTGCGCAGAGCAAACCAGTGTAATTATGGGCAAATGGACATAATCATAGAAACAGCTGAGCTCTGATGAGTGGCAGGCTCTTTCCTGAGAGCTTCTCACAGGAGTGGTGGCCAGCTCTCTTCCCCTCCTACTCCTGCCTGCCCTTTCCCTCAGCTCTGCAATGAGCTTTGCCACCCTTGAACGTCTGCACCTCTCGCAGTCATTAGAACAGCATGTGGGCTGTCACCAACACACGTGGAGAGGAGGCAGGGAGGTGAAATCTTCATCTAACACTTGGGAGAAACTGAGGGACAAAAGCCACATCTGCTAAAAGCAACCTTGTCAATCTGGTGGCAAGCATTACTTTCTCCAGATGCACGGAGGCTTGCAAATCTGTCTCCAGGCGCTCACTGCTGAGTGCACAAAACAACGGGAAGGCCAGGTTAGTGTCCCCATCTGCAAGCAATAATTTGAGTGACTTACCAAGCGTGACATGTTGGCCTGGCCCACGTCCCTGTGGTCAGGTCCTCCTGGATCACAGTCCAGGCCTGTAGTGGTGGGACTGTCTTCTTCCTGCCTTGGTTGTAACAAGCTTCACAGGATGCCAGGGGCTGTCTTTGCTCATAGCTGGGGGAGCAGCAGCTCCTGCCTGTCCTCAGGCCAGGGCATGGTCCTCAGGCCATGGGGGAGCTGGCACGTGCGCTGGGGGAAGGGGGGCAGCAGCTGCACAGGCACCCCCGACCTTGTCAGCATTTTCACCATTTTCCCTGTTGCTCAGCTGCCCCCATCAGCTGCTGCCCCCATCAGCCACCATCCCCATTTCTTCTACTGCTGGTTTCAGGTCTGGTTCAGACTTCTTTGCCATCTTTCCTTGTCCTTCATATGCATGAGCCTTCTGGTGCACAGCAGTAAGGTTTGGGGCTGAACCCGACCATCCTCCCCATGGCCCTCATGGAGCCACCTCCACCATTCCTGGGAGCTTTGCTTCCCAAGTGCCTCCAAGGTGCTCCCAGCCCTGACGGGCACGGGGGGCTCCACAAGTGTCCAACCAGTCGTTTGGAGAGCTTCAGCTGCGTTTGTGTGGAGACATTTTGTCTGAGGGACGAGGCTAAATCTAGGCCATGGTAAAACCCGGAACAGCAGCTCTGGCACCAGCTGCTCCGATGAGCTGATGCGCTCCTTTCTGAGCTGAGCTACTTGTTGATGTAGAGGCCCCTGTGCACATGTGTCCGGCAGGGGAACAGGTGCCAAAAGTGTGTCTGGGGGGAAAATTCTTGCTGGTGCCGTGCAAGGTTGGAGGAACAATTGGGTTTTCCCCTTCCCTTCTATAAATGGTTTTTGTGAAAACAGGTTTCTTAACTTCGGTTACAACAGCGAGAGCTAAATGAGCTTCACTGGAAGGAGGAAGTTACCAGCAACACATGAACTGGAAGAAAATCTTGGCTAGGTTAGATAGGAGATGAGCCTCAGAAATGCAGCCAGTCCTCACAAATTATGTTAAAGGACTTCTGGCCACACTCAAACCTGTGTCAGATGCCTGGTGGGACGTCTGCTCTCCTGCAGTGGTGCAAGGGCTTTCCCAGGGCTGCTGGGGAAGGAAATGCAATCACCGCTATTAAACCCTGTCATAGGAAGCAGTGGCACTCTGTTTTTTGGGTAAGGTGCTTGGTCTGAGCCTGGCTTCCCAGAGAGCTGCCTCCCTCATGGCTGAGGACGCAGCAGGCATTTTGCCAGGCTCTCCTGCAGCTCGGTGAGGGTGGGGGAGTCTGGGACACGGGGAGCCCTGTTCCCACTGCTGGTGGGAGCAGAGGAGTGCTCGCTTGCTTGCTCCCCGCTCCAGCCAGCTGGGTTTAATTTTAGAAACACAGTGCTATCTTGGGGCATCTTTTTCCATGGAATGCAAGTCTTTAAGTAAATAAATAACAGCTTTGTGGAGGTGGAATGACGGCCTGTAACCACACTGCAAAACACGCACCGAGCGAGTTGAGCCCCGTTTTGCTTGCATGTGGAACTACTTTGTACAGTTACAGTGGCTGCACCACCTCCCTCCCCTCCTTCTGCCCCCTCCGGAGCTGGCCATGTGCATTGATTAAAAAGAAATAAAAACACCTTGAAATACCAGCCTTGGAGAAGTGGAAATGAAAACCCCTCCAGCTGCTGGGGTTCAGCTAGAGGTCTCTGGCGTAGGTTTGCAAAAGCTATGGCTTACCGGCGATGGGCTGTTACTGGCCATGCCTTTGCCGCATCTGGGACATCCCAGGGCGATGTGCTCCGAGGCATCCTCAGTGAGCCGGGAGGGAAATAGCAGGCTGTAAAGATGAATGTAAGAAACTTGTGTTTAAATACCCCTCCCAGTCTGGCTGGCCAAAAGCTGCCTGCATGCAGTCGTGTTGCTGATGGCTGAATGTCCTGGGTGTGTCCCTCAAAGAGTGTTTGCTGGCTGGAAAAATCCTGTTTAAAGCCTTTTTACCAGAGCAGGGGCCCATTTTCCCTGCTCAGGTCCAGCAGCTGAGATGCCTGCATGGCATCTGTTGCGTAAATGCTGGTAACCCTGTCCCCCTGAGTCAGCAAGGTGACCTCTTCTAAAGCTCCCAGCCCAAGCAAGACCTTACCATGGTGGCCTTCCTCTGATGCGTAGGGACTTCAGAGATGCACCTAAATCTGCAAGACGGAACAAATTGTGTCAAAATCACCCGGACTGGTGGGTACTCGCTTTGCTCAGCTCCCGCTGTACATTTCTGTTGCCACTGGGACAAGACAGTGGCTGAGATGACAGGACACTGGTTATATGGAAATCAGGTCAGGAGCACCCATCTTGGGTGCATTGGGAGTTGGCAGTAGCGCTTCTGGGTGCCTCCTCAAAGCCAAACGAGTGGCTAGACTGTGCCTGACCATGGAGGTATGAGTGAGCTCTGGCAACAGTCTTTGTAGCAAGCGGGCTTGGAATCAGTGGCTGTGGCTTGGAAAAAGCATCATGTAGCATCCTCGTGCTACATGTAGACAGGATACTTGAAGAGTTTTTGCTCTGGTCTTTCTCTCATAAGCTTGTCCTTTTTCCTATAGCCCTTGGCAGAAGCGTTTCCGGGCAAGACTGTGATAGTTTTGCGTGTTTGTTCAGGGCTGGTTGTAGTATTTGGATTCACTGTAGGGCCTGGGGATTACCAGCTGCCCCTCGGCCTTGCTGGTGGCTTCCCTTCCTCGCAGGCTGTGAGGGCGGGAGGATTTTCCATGTGGTGTGGTTCTGCCCGCTCCTCCTCTGCAAACTACCTGGCTAAGCCATCTCCTCTCCTCCTCAGCCTCAGCCTGCTGCTTCCACTGATACCACAGCTCTGGAGGGAATTTTGTTTTATTTCTTGTAAACCCTAGTGAAGGCCCTCTCCTGTGGGGCTGGGTGAGCTCTGCCCGTGTTCTCTATAAGCCCAGGATCAGGGCGGCCCTGGCAGCAGCTTGTCTTTTCCACTGATCCCAATTAAGATTCAGTCTTGGCAGCATGGAGCCTTTCAAGCTGCCAGCTGCAATAGGAGAGATGAGGCTTCAGGGGCAGCAGCAATTATTCCCTTCCCCCAGCTCAGCTCATTTCTTGGATCTGGGCTGAGGATGGCCCGGGGAGTTGATCTGCAGAAGCCAAATGAGCCACACAGAGCTAAAACATTTCCATTCAGCGTCAGGCCCAGGGTGGGGAATCGCAGCTCTCTGAAGAGCAGAGACTGTGGGTGGCAGCTGGGGAGGCGGCGGGATGGGGTGGGATGGGAGGAAGGGAAGGGAAGGAGGGAGGGTGCAGCCCCACGCGCTGCCTCAAGACAGCAGCAATCCCAGCCTTGCTGGAACTCTGTGTGCAGGGAGGCTGGAGTGCCAAAATGACCCTGTTAATGAAATGGGAGTTCGTTAAGGCCTTGGCAAGTGGCAATAATGGCAGGTGAGAGCTGCGCAGCCGAAACCCCTCTCTCCCAGCCCCGCGGGGGCAGATGCTATGGGCCAGGTCTCTGCCTGGTGTGACGCTGCACGACTCTGCTGATGTTGATGGAGCTTTGCCACAACGTGCACCAGCTGGTAACTGGCCTAGGGCATGACTAATGGAGCGGCTGTGTATCTGATAGCATGTGTCATTTTTCCAAGCATAATATTAACACAACTTCACAGTCGCCTGACCCTTCTGCTGTCTCCTCCTCTTCTCCCCCAGCTCCTGTCACTCCTGTCACACTGCAGCCAAGCTGCCCTTGACACTGGAACTAGAAACTTTGCTTTTGCTGGCCTTGTGTCCTTTCGGCTGTGCACCCTGGCAGTATCATGGGTATAGAAGAGAGTGTTTCTGTTGCATTTACTTAAAGACTAAATCCCTGCAGAAACAGCTTAGTAGTACTGAAAGTTTCTGGGTTTGAGCAGGTTCTCCAGAACTTGAGGATAAGCTCTTATGTTTTCTCTGTTGATGAAGCAATTGTCTCTGTAATACTGTTGCTGATTCGGGGTTCTGGAAGCAACCCTTAAACAATAATGAAGTGTGAAGCTTTGTTCCATGGAGCAAGTGTTGTGTGGATGGCACCTGGGAGAGCCACGGACACCGGGCAGCTTGCCTGATGGCCACGGCCATGCCGTTGCAGTCAGGCTGTGAATGGGGAGCTGAGCAATGCCCAGTTTGTCACACAGCTCTGCTCAGAGCAAAGCTCAGCAGCGTCTCAGGGCGCCCATCCCTTCCACTGAACTTGCACTCAGCTGCACTTCACCACTGTTATTTTGGGTACCCTTCGCTCCCTAAAGGACCAAACTGGGTAAGTACAAAAATAGAGGTGCTAAACTGAAAGCTTTCTAAACACGGCAGTAGCAGCGTGAAGGGACAGAGGAGACAGTGGAGATAGCTGTGTCTCAGCTACCACTGTGTAAGCTTATTGTGACCAAAATGAGAATCTGCTCTTAGGCCAGAATGCACCGAGCTGCCCCAAAGCCCTTGAGGCCCAGCCCATGAAAAAGGGTTCAGCTGCTCCACCCTGTGCCTTTCCCAGATGCGTGCCAGATATGTCAGGGGTTTGCAGTGCTCCTCAGATCCACTCGCTTTTGAGACCAAAGTTGAGGCTTTAACCCGAAGTCTCAAAAAAATGAAAGCTTAGTCAGCCCACTGCAACCAGCAACTTCTCCAACCGTTTTTAAGTTCCCTGAAATGCTAAGCTTCTCTTGGAGCAAGGCTCTAGTAAGTGGAGGGAAGTGAACTGTGTTTCCATTTAACTAATTAGCAGTCCTGTGTCCTGGCCAAAGCACACACGATGTTACAGCCATTTTTAAGCTGTTACATGGCTGCATAACTGCTGCTGAGGCAGCCAGAAGGAGCTGCAAACTAGCAAAGGGCCAAGGAAGGGCTAGGACGAAGGGCCGGATTCTGTTTGGTCAGATCCCACGTAAAGCTGAGTAACGTCAGCAACTTAAGGAGAATTACAGCAGGCCACCAGTGGCTTCGAATAGCTAAAATTTTGTTCCCTTTTTTTAGTGCTCAGCTGTTGTTGCTTTTTGAGTGGTTCCCATTCAGAAAGAAGAGGTGGCTTCCTCTTCTGAAGCGGTATTTCAAGCTGCATCTTCCCTCTGTGCCTCACTCTTCTTCCCTCAGCGCTGTCTGAAAGCATTGCTCTCTTTGACGTAGATTTAATCTCTTCAAGAATACTTAGTGACTGGCTTCTGCTGCCTTCTCCTTTATATGCCACATCCAGTTTTTTCCAAGGCAGTCTGCGGGTGGAGTAACTAGCCTCAGGATGTGGCCGGGAAGGAAAGAGGCCAAGCTGCCGCAAAAGACCGGAGCTGGATTAGCAGTGAACAGACAGTAACGCACAAATGGGATGTTAGCTGGGACAAGTGAGTTTGCAGCAGGCAAAAGCCACGCTGCCCTTGCATTGTGAGGGCTGCCAGGGCCTGCAGTGTTGGCTTTGCGCTCCTGTGGCGTTTGGCGTGCAGTGTTAGCGCTGGGACCTCTGCGCCTACGGCACCCTGCGGGGGAAGGAGGTGGTGGGCTTGGTGCTTTGCGCTGTTTCTTTTGGTTAAATCTTCAAAAACCTGGTTCCAAATTAGGTAACAGCTCCTAGAAAAAGGATGTAAAGCTTTGCGCTGTCTTCTCGGGATCAGCAGCGTTTGGAGGCTGTACCTGGAGAGAGAGACAGAGACCCTCCGGCAGCACAGCTGCTGTCTCTGCTGTCTTGCAGGGCGCCTGCGCTGGGGCTCTTGGCTTCCCGTGGGGCTGCAGCGAGAGGCTGGTTACAGTGAACAGCTCGATCGACTGAACTTCCTCAGGCAGGAACAGGCCACCTCGATTGTAGAAGAGGCGAGAGCTTTCCTGGAAGCTCAGGTGGATCAGAAGGGGAATTTCCCTTAGGCTTATTCATGACTCGGGAGGGATGGACTTCTACACAGGCGCTTCCCTGGCCCTCAGTTTCAGTGCGTGGTCACTCAGACTAAGAGGGAAAGCTCTGGAGGCACCAGTTCCTTATGTTACGCTGCAACACAAAGCCGTGCTGTTACACACATCCACTCACTCGGAACAGGCACGTGGGAGATGCTGGGATAATGATAAGAGATGATAAATTACGATGCTAAGCCTACAGGATTACTCAGTTTAAGAACAGCCAAATAGAGATGAGTTCCACTCAACAAAAAAAAGAAATAATAGATTCCTTACAGTAATGTTATTACGACTGATCCCTTGCTAATTGCTGACTAATCATTGCAACTTACAAAGTCTGTTTTGTTGCTTGTCCTCAGTTAACTATTTATAGAAGCTTGTGGATTAAACCATAGATGTTCCTTTGAATGAATAAAAAGGGTAAACAAAGTAATGCGAAACACACTCCATTACAACTAGGATTTATTAAAAATGCAGTGGACAAAAAAAAAAAAGCAAGCCTCCAAAAAGTAGTCAGTTCATCAATGTGTATTACACTATTGCCCACCCAGCACCACTGAAACATACAGTGCTATCAGCTCATTCCTCTCACAAAATGTTCTGTTGACTCATGCTTGGTTCATTATCTATAAATGTGCATAGTTTCAAGACTTGATAATGTAACATGAGCATAAAATGGCACCAAAGTCTGCTTGCCCAAAGCTTCCAGCCACTCTCAACCCAAGAAAGTAGTGACATGTGCGTAAGTAGTAAGATGTGCGTGGCAGTCATGCACGTGCTCTGCAGTCCCTTGTATGGTCTTGAGTCCTTTGTGTGAGCTTTACAGCATGACAGCAAACTTCTCAGAAGCCAAAGAATCATATGCCCCAAAGCATAATTTCATTCTACTGAGTATGTCTGGTTTCCTTTTAGTTTTCAAAACTGTCTAGAGACTGGGTGAAGGCAGGGAGGGCAGGGTGTGTTGTGCGTGGTGGTGGAAATTAAGTGCTTGTGTAAATCAGTTAACAGGTTACACATGTGCTTCCTTTTCCTGGCAATTTGTTTCTGTGCTAAGCTAGTTTGCACTACCAGCACAGCAGCTCCAGAGATGAACACGGTCTCTCATATTTGCAGGGTCAGCTGGGACTGGTGCTCAGTGTGGCAGTGCTAGGTACACTCCTGGGAAGGAGCAGGAGTGCCCCCTACTATGAACTTACAGACAGATGAGTGCTATCAAGGGAATCAGGACTGTAACACTGAACGTAGGTGTACAAATGGAGTTTGGGCACCAAGCTTTCCAGACTCCTTCCCCTTTCAGCGGTAGCTGCTATGTGTGTCATTGCGTGTGCTTTATCTCACAGTGACAATGAATAAAGAGTCAAATTAATTCACCTATAATGGAAAAAGTGCCTCCTGTGGTAGCCAGTGTATGAGATTTGTAAAGGATTTGTAGTAAAACCAATTACCTCCTCATCTTAGACCTGTGCTTACTTTAAGTGAGCAGGATGTGCGTGACAGTGTGGTGTGTGCTCTACTGATGCTCATAGTAATTTAACCTTATTTAATGAGAAGCAGCTACTTGCAAAGTTTAAGACCCTTTTTCGGTAGCCTCTTTGATGTTATTAGAGCTGTCGTCAACTCTCTGTGCGTATGGAGAGGGAGCACCTTGAATCATATGCAACTTCACATTAGCCATAAGCACTAGAAAACAAGTAAACCAAAGTTGAAAACACCCTGTTTAGAGCATTTAAATTAACATTTGAAAAGGATCCATCAGTATTAACAATGTCGAGTAATTTTTATCTAGGGTAGTCAATTATCAAAACTATTTAATGCTACATGGCAGTGGCCACTGGTACGTTTATGGGGACACTTAAGTGCTCGGAGGCCAGCAGATTACAGAAACATGCAGGAAAACACTCTGGCCAAGGCAACAGCAACTACCTTACTCTTTCAAGTGGCTATTAGTCTTAAAGTTTGTTTTATCTGTCAGGACTATGCAGGTTGCTGGTTAGTAGGAGCTGCGCTGTAGGACTAAAAAATTGGGAGTCTTCTGGGGCTTGGTGTGGTATCTATTTCTAAAGTCAGGGAGAGCTGACACCTACTTCTGTTCATGGCATAATTAGGCCCTTAAGCATGCAGACACAGGGCCTCAATGTATTTGGGCACTAAGGTCAAAATGCTGGAACATGCTTCTAGCATTGTAAAAGGTATCTTCTAGATCATCAAAACCCAGAAATCCTCTGTTTGTACATCATGTTTTGCAGAGTGCTCAAGGCAGAGCTGGGCAGCTTCCCCCCCCTTTTTTTTTTTTTTTTCCCTTTTGAAATTGATAATGTGGGTATTTCCTACTTCTAGGCAACGGCAGCAGTAGCAGTGCAAAGGGATGGGAATAGCCCCTCTGACCCTGGCTGTTCTATGGTTACAGTCTCTGCTGTATAGTAAAGTTCCCAAACTATGTTCTTTTCACTGTCACCTTCTAAATTCACCTAAGGGGGTCAAGGGGGCAGACAGACAGACAGGCACAATTCTGAAATCTTAATCCTTGACTTAAAAATAGTTGCCAAATTAAAAAGTTGCACTTTCAGCACTTGCTTCATTTCCAAAGCTCACTGTTGCGTGGTGTGATGACAGCAGCTGTGAATATTTCACAGTGAGAAGGAAAAAAAACATCAAACAAACCTCTGTGCTATAACTAGGAATCTGCTCAAGCTCATGGTGAGGACACTGAAATGAAGGTACTGGCAGAATGGAGAAGTCTGTCCTCTAAAAAACACACATGGTTATCAACAGGTATAAGTGGATCCCCTGTTCACCCAGCAGTAAGCTGACAGGGTAAGGCAAAACTGGAGTCATAGGGTTGTGGTATGGGACACCTGCTGAGGTCTCCAAGCCTACCAGCTGAACAGAAGTCATTCTGTAAGAGGTTGAACATGAGCAGTGGTCACCTGGAGGGCTGGTGGTGTCAGGACATGATCTAGACCCTTGAGAAGTCTCCCCTCTGCCCACCCGTTTTACTAAGCAACTTCACCTCTTCGATCACGATGTCATGAGTAACTGCTTTGCACATGTCATACACAGTCAGAGCAGCCAGGCTGGCAGCTGTCAGAGCTTCCATCTCCACACCTGTCCTCCCCCAGGTCTGACAGGAGCTGCGAATCACCACTGCGTATCTGGTCTCATCCAGGCTCAGAGACACCTCAACATGGTTTAGGGGGATGTTGTGACACAACGGGATCAACTGGCTGGTCAGCTTGGCTCCCTGAATTCCTGCAATCTGGGCTACTGCCAGCACATCCCCTTTCTTCACCTGGTTCTGCCTCACCATCCCAAATGCCTTCTCACCCAGGCGGACCACAGCACCAGCAACAGCACTTCTTCTTGAATCTGGCTTCCTTCCAACATCAACCATTGCGGCCCGTCCTTCCTCATCAGTGTGAGTCAAGTTGTCAGAGGCACAAGGTACCTTGGTGGAAGAGCGCAGATCCCTGGTACAGAATTCAGATCCTGAACTTGCCCCTTTGGACTGACAGTCCACAGAAACTTGGCCAACAGGAGAAGCCTCAAGGCACTTTGTGTCAAATGTGGAGCTTGGGTCCTTCTGGAAGACACAGCAGCCTCTGAGCTGGGTTTGTAGAAGTCCTGTTGTTATGTGCCACTGTTGCTCTGGGTGAGATCCTGGCAGGAAAAGTTGTCCTGTAAGCTTATATTTCATTAATGCTTTTTCCATTTGTTTGGATAAACTTGCTCTCAAAGTCAGCCAATGGCTAAATGTGTGGCCCCACTGTATTGAATTTGGGGGATTCTGTAGGGCATCTTTGCATAGTGGGAATGACATCAATGCAGGCTCTGGGGGGGAGAAAAAAAAAAAAAGTAACATGAGAATACATCTTACTAACTGGAAAGGTAAGCTAAGTCTGCGGTAGCCAAGAACCCTGTCAGAGCACTGCTTGGGACTTCCTGTATTGCAGAAACCTCAATAAGCTTGTGAACATCCACTCTTCTCCTCAAGCTCTTCTCTCATTGGTTCCCTGCATTTGCTCGTTTGATATTACAAACCCCAAGACTCAAAACACTTATTTCAAGGTCCCTGACAAGAAGAAACAACTTGCTTTCAAGAAGTATCAACACTTATCACATCAGCCGAGAAAGTTTATAAGAACATCAGTTCTGAAGAAAAGCAAGTCATAGCACCTCAGCATCCATTTGAGATTGTCCCAGCACCAGTCTTCTTTTGAAAGCCTGGCAGGGTTAATAGGAAATTCTTGCACTGAGATTCTCAACTCTGCCTTTCCAAACACATTCCTCCCAGCACAGGTGGCTGCACTTCCTGCTTTCATCTCCTTCTGCAGGGAAGGGTCATGCCAGCACTTGAGGACAGCAGGGACCAGAAGCACTGCAACTGCCCTGTCCACAGGCTCAGAGGGTGGGTCTGTGATGGGAACCTCACTTACTACTGCCAGCTCTTACCACGTTAATGACAGCTGAAGTTTAAGCACTGGAAAAACCACGCTCCCGTCATTGACAGATAGATATTAAATCTACTCGAAGTACGTTCCAAGTCGAGCTGGCAGAGCTCCCAGCTGGCAGAGTGGTAGTAAGCTCTCCTGCCCCTTTTCACCATTTAATCCCTTGGTTTTGGCATTTGCACAGGGCTAAATGCCAAGTGTCAAGACAGAAGGAGTCTTTTTTCACATAAAAGGAGTGATTTGCTTTGTAAGTAAAGAGAAAGCAGTATAGAGGTAAGTGGCTAAGCCCCAGTTTAATAGCCTCCTTGATAAACATGTTTCTCTTTTTCTGGAGCTCCTGTTCTCTTTGCTCTGAGAAACTTGGAATTAAGTTTTGCTCAATAACCTCCTTTGGTAGCTCTGGTATTCGGGAACTTCCTTACTCATGAGTTTTCAGACTGCCCACGAGTGAATCAAAGCAGCTTCCTGGCCCCTCTGCACCTTGCTGAGCTACCTCTGCTGCCCTGACCTGCAGGTATCACCTTGCACTGTCCATGTGACAGTAAGAGACACCATATGGACCCATTGGTTGTGTCCCCCCGCTTCTTTTGTTAAAAGCAAACCCACCAATCTCTTCCTTCTTGTCCCAGCCTCTGCTGTAACAAGACTGATGCGCTTAGCACCTCTTTCATCCAGAGTACCCTCCAAATACTGATGTGAGAGTGCCCATTACTGAAGCTTAAATCAACCATAGATTTCATGATGTTTTTTTTTTTAAATCACTGCAATAATCTAAATTCAGGCAAAGGCCCTTTTTGATCTACAGCTGATGGCCTATCTACTAAAATTAAGATTCCTCCAAGTTTAATGGTAATGTGTTTACCCTCAGAGGAATGAGATTAAATGGACATAAATGCTTTGAGTGTAACATTGCTCTGCTTTAGAAGAACACAGAAAACTCTGGTTATTCCTACTTTCTTTCCTTCTGTCTTTATACAGTAGGGCCTAACCTGGATATTCCTTTTAAAATCCAGGAACTCGAAGTACTGTTCTTCTGGATTCCTTGATTAGCTTTAAAGCTGAAGCTAAACCCCTGGCAAGGTGTCTTGTCTTCAGGAGAAGCTGGACTGCAAAGGCAGACAAGTGCTTTCTTCCATGGGCTAAACACACATGGGTGGGAGCAAGGAAGAGAAGTACTGTTTGCTCAAGTACAGTGGTAAGTAAAAAGACAGCAGACAGTAATGCATGCAAAGCATTTTTGCTTTTCCCAACAACCTATGTTTTCTTCAAGTTGTACCTAGTCATCACTATCTTCACCCAAATTGCTCATATACCTACAAAAAATAGATAATGGTTTTCTACAGTACTATATATAACACAACCGAAACCATCTGACAAACTGCGTCTCCTTATATTTTATTACTGCACCTGAAGTTTAATTGTGTTAGCTTCCAACTGGCACAACCTTGGCGGGGGAAGAAGGCAGGAGATACTTAAATTAAGGAGGAAACTCCCATAACTGAAATGAACCCATGAGGAGAACAACCTGCCAAAATGAGTATTTTGATTAAGGGAAATAGGATATAAACCATATAGCAAAGGATCAGACAACAGCAGTGCAGGGAAGAAGCCAGGTTTGGCTTACTAGGACTAGCAAAACCAATTAGTGATTTCCACAGCATTCATTAAGTTTCATGAAATTAATTCCATACACACACACCCCCACTGGCTGCTTGCACGCCAGTATTATTTGAAGTTTGTAAGTAATTCAAAACACAATTAGGAAATCTCCTAATGATTCCCCATGTGTCACAGTGGGATACTCTCCACTCATCTCCAGTCTCTCCACTGATGCAGTGACTGCCAGCAGTTAGTCTCAAAGGGACATGGAACAGCTCAGGGAGGACCTGGACAGGCTGCCTCTTTTACTGTATGTCAGACAGTGTTAAAGCACTTTTCAAAAGGAAATTGGATGGATCTGATCTGTAGACATCCAAACATTGCTATGGATGCTAACTTTGGAGTGTGGGGATTCTTTCAAAGGCATGTTGAAAAATTACATAGGTCCCAGTGAGCTGTCAAGATTGTCATATAGTAATTTTCATCTTTAAAAAAAAAAAAACAAAACCAAAATTTTTTCCTCATGCAGCAAGTCAATATGCACTTTAAACAAAGGGTCCTCTTTTCTCTTTCCCTGGAACACAGTGGAGCAGTGGCCAAATACAAGAGCAAAAGCAAACTGAGAGAGACAATCTTGCATCACTGAATCCATTCACTTTAAAACTCAATATGGAAAATGATGGTCCTTTAAAGGGGGTCATGAAGTGAAAAATACTCTCGGTGAAAGCCTATGTTAAAAGACCTCTGTAGATCCTATTTCCTAATAAAGGCAACAGAATTACAAGCACAAGGGTCTTGGTTTAAAAAAAAAAAAGGAAAAAACAACCCCAGCAGTTATTATATCACCTGTAGCAAAGACCTGCAAATTAACCCATGTTACCCTCCCCAAGGGTACCTGTTCTAAAAGCTGTATTTTAAGCTGCACAGCAGCTAACCTGCTCCGCAGCATCAATGGGAGGATCAGAGTTTGGGTTTGAAACATAACGTTCATCTCATCCATCCTTGCTCCATTTGCTCCCCCCTTGTTGATAAGAAACAACAGAATGACAATCTCGCAATGCGAATTCTTGCAAGCATTTCTTAAGTCTAAGGAAGAAAAAAGGTATTTGGGAAGATAGATAGCTATCTTGCAGAACAGGGAAACGTAGGCACGGAGGAGGTAAAACCACACTGAAGGAGATGTGAAAAACCAGTAAGGGAACCCTAGCAGTGCCGTAACGCTCATGAATAGAGCTTCAAGCAGAAGAGAGAGTTAGCAAACATCTTCAATAGACACAACAAGGAGAAGAAAGGCTCTTGGTTCATAGGACTGGTCAGATATCAGATACTGCAGTTTTCAGGCTTATGTTCTGAGACTCTGCAGCAATAAAAGGACATTTCAAAAGAATGAAGCCCCAACTTTCACATTCTGAAGTAAAGAAGCAGTGAGGTGGGAAAACTTGCATTTCTGTCAGGTTACTGGCTCTATATATTATAAGCGAAGTTGAATTTCTTAATCAAAGAAGATCCCTTATCCTTTATGTTTATATGGCAATCATCTGGTCAATTTCATAAAACTCACCCCAAACTGCCTTATAAGTTACTATAATGTTCTTGTTAAGTACAAAGGAAGCAGATAGGATATAAGATAGGAAGCTAGTGATCCCTTTAGAAAATGTAATGAACGTTGAAAATTAGAGAAAACAAAAACAGCGCTGTCAATCAGAAGACTGGATAAGGCTCAGTAGGGACATTAAACCTTTCCTCCTTTTCCACTTGAGTGTGGTAACCCCAACTGCCTTTTAAGAAATTCATTTCTTTGCCTAAACCTAAGCCAGAACCAAACACAAGTCAGACTTAAAAGCCCAATCCACTCTGCTCCCCCAAAAGAAAATAACCAAACAAAATCATTGTATGTTTATTACGTACTGATTTGTCACCCACCAATCAGGATCATTGGCCGGTTTTTCATCTGGGAAATGTTAAACATGCCTAGAAATAAAATAAGGAACACATAAAAATCCCAGCTTTTTAGGTTTTAAGTCATGCATCTGGTTTATAT
Source organism: Burhinus oedicnemus (assembly GCA_008921705.1). Classification (NCBI taxonomy): domain Eukaryota; kingdom Metazoa; phylum Chordata; class Aves; order Charadriiformes; family Burhinidae; genus Burhinus; species Burhinus oedicnemus. The sequence continues at coordinate 4,963,515 of VFFE01007687.1, read as the reverse complement.
ATTTAGTTTTCTGCTCTTCACAGTGCAACCTGCATGCTAGGAAAACCAAAGCTAAATAAAGACCAAGGGAGCTGGAGGAGGGGGCGGAATCTAAGCACGGTATTATTTAAAACCATAGCTGCCAGTCTCCAAGCATCCAGCTGCTATGGGTCTATCACAATGTAGAACCCTTTCCCAGAAAGCTTTCCATAATCTGAATTACAGCCTACCTACCACAGAATTCAAATAACTTGGGACTGTTTTGCCCCTCAACAATAGCATTTAACTGTACTAGTTCTATGGGTAAGCTGTTAACAGTGTTCCAGTTCAAAGAAGTCCAATTGCAGAAGACCCCAAGGACAATACATGGATTAATACAAATTGGAAGAAGACAGACAATGTCAGGTAAATGCTGCTGATTTCAAAATGCCTTTACTAAAGGTGAAAACGCTCTTCTTCCCTTTGCCCACCCTGCAACTTTCCCAAATCAAAAAATCTGAAATGAACGCTCTACAAGAGAAGGAACCAATTCCTCCACCCCTTCCCTTAAGCATACAAGGCACTATTTTGTCTGGGTCAGAGCACTATACTTTGCAAATCAGTCTACACTCAGATTTGAAAGCCTCCTTTAGATTTGTTTTATACATCATGGAAAAGGGGCAAAACCAAGTGTTAGTCATCTGGCAGAATCTGCAAGAGAACAAAAGGGCCAAAGCATATTTTTGGTGTAAAGGGGACTATTCCATGATCATAAAGGCAGTTCATGTACAAGAGGTCAGTATTCCCAGCTGCAGCCAGATTACGAAAATATGGTTAGGTTCAGATGTGACTGAAATACAGTTTCTATCAATATAAATTCAGAAAAGACTAATACAGCTTGAGGATGTGACTGCATCATCATGGACCTTGGGTCATGACGTTATGCAGACCACTAGATGAGTGGCTACAAACTTGTGCATACTCAAAAAGAGATTTGTCAGTTCTAGAAACATGTTAACGCAGTAGTTGGACCAACAGCTCAATTTAGCTTTAGTACTTACTTTACAGCAAACTAATTTTAAGAAAAAAATGGATCCAGTACAACTCCATCATTTTTTGCTTAGCTTTACGCTTTGCTATTGTTATCGTGAGCAGTGGTATTTGCATCTCTTTGAAGGCAGAAGTCAGTCTGAAGGACTTCTAGACAGATTGGATTCTAGCTCCTGTGGAAGGTTTGAAGACTCAAAACTGACATCCAAGTGTTGGAGTAATTGCAGGACTGGTATGTTAGGAGCTTTCTACCAGACAATACTCTTATCAGATGGGAAAATTCTTAGTTAATGCAGCATTCAACAAGCTTTTCCTTCTTTCTCCTGGCAAGTCAATGCCACAGTAGTACCAGGACATTGTTTTCCCTAGTCACTGCTGTTGTTTCTCAGGTACAACAAACATACCAGCATGCTGTTTCTTTTTTCTGCCCACTGCTGCTCCAATGATTTGAACCAACTCTTCCTCTGAGGCACCTGACCGTAGGTGATCTCTCAAGGACACTTCTGAATTCCCAAAAAGGCACACCTGCAGCCAACCCAAGGACACAAAAGAGAAGCGAGAAAGAGTAAAATAAATGGCTTTTACAAGTATTTTGTACTAACCTCAGAGTAAAGACTTCTGAAGAGGCCTATCCTATTGAAGAAAGAGAACGTTTATGGAGATTTTCTTTCTCTCTTCATGTACACAGAAAGCCTGGGACATTTATGTAACCCAAGCTCATTGGGCCTTCAGGCTGCCTCGGTCATCTGACATTAGACAGCAGCACAGCTGTTGTCAATATCAGGTGACAATGCGTAAGTGCCAATTTTTAATTGAAAACTTCAATTTTCCCCCAGAAACTGCCAGTTTCAACGTGGCAGGAAATGGTTATCCCTCCCCTTTCTACAGCCGTTGGGCAAATGTACAGGCTGCTCTTGAAGGAGAAGAGTTGCAAAATGTTTGGTGAAACCAGACTGGATCCTTCTGGAACACAAAAGCCAAGCACTCACAGCTGCTTGGATCCTTTTTTAATGGGAAATCATCTGCTTGTCACATGCTTAAGATGATTTTGAATCAAAGATTAAAATAAATGTTTATATTTACTGGCCTTGCAGCCATGTTTTACAACTGAAGTTAACTATGTTAGCAAAACAGAGAAACCAAAAAAACGTGATGTAACATCTCCCTAACAGCCCAACAAACTTGAACAAGAATACATACAGGATAAACTGGAGTTAGCTGATAGTAATTATGCATCTTTCCACCCTACTTTACATCCCAGTTACTTTTAAGGGAAGAAAGGCTGCATGAAAGCAAAGAGAATCACATCATTTCACTACCAACCTTTAGGTTCCCGTCTGCTGTTATCCTCAGCCGATTGCAGGATCCACAGAAGTGCTCTGACATGGAGGTGATAAAGCTGATTTGTCCCTGGAAATGTGGCACCTTGTAACTCTAAAGAAATGCAGACAAGAAAAATGGAGAGTTGAATATAGACGCTTCACTTCGCAAGTTCCACTTGCCCAAAGACCAGAAGGCATTTTAACATATTTTCTTTGGTTCTAAGGTCACACGAGGAAGAAAAAAAAAAAAAAAAAATTTCACAAAGTTGTTATATGTTTGCTCTTGTAGTTATCAACTGACAGGTGATGCCTGTAGGCATATTCTTACTCAGGTAGCCATGAGCTACCTGATTTACGTAGGCTACAAATCACCCATGTGACACTGCACACTCTAAAGCAATACCGTTATTTCACTGAACAACTGTTTCATCAGGCTCGTTAATGTGCAGCCACAGACAAACAGACATAGACTGACAAGAGTTTCAAAGGCTGTAAATACAGGATACAAGCCTGCCATTCTTTATATCTGACTGAGGCATCTAGTAAACACATCGTATTTCTAGAAGTAAAGATTAGGACCATTTAATAAGAGTCAAACCACATGCAGGCAGCGTGACCAAAATCCCAGAACTACTACACCGAGTATTTTTTACTTTGCTTGTCAAATACAAATACTAAACCTGGGAGAATTCAGGGATTGAGGGCAGGGAAAGAATGGGGACACATTTCACATGTTCTTTGTCTATCTCCACCTTGGCTGTGCTGGAAGCTTCACAGGGCAATTTCTCCAATTCAGGCCATCGCTGTTTAATTGTATCAAGCATTTCTTTGTAGCTCACCATCTTCTTGAAATTCCATTTATTGCCTATAAGTAACAAAACCAGCATAACTTTACACTGTCAATTTTATTTTTTTAATTAGCAAAGAACCACCTTTATGTTCTCCACAAATCTCAGATTTCCTTGTAGGTGTCCCAGCCCCAACTAATCCTGCTACTAATCCTTCTCCCGCTTATTCAGGGAAAATGGATAAACTGAAAAAAATACAACATAGAACTTAAGGCAATTCCTAATTCCCCCAAAGAGCTCACCAAACCTTCCAGAGACAAGCCTATGGGGTCAATAACCACCAGATTCACCTGTGTCCAAGGCACACCCCATGCCATGAAGAATCTCAAAGAAGGACTGCTTACCATCAAAGGGCATGTATTCTATGAACCGCACATCAAGGGGCAGATCCTTTGTGAAATCCACAAAGCCCAGCAGTTCATCCTCATTGAAGCCTCGCATCACCACACAGTTTACCTGCAGGAAAAGCAGACACCTGAAATTAGTGAGCAGAGCATGACTTTCTTCCCTCTTACACAAGGTTTCATAGTCCTTGCAGAAGGCAAAGTAGCTAGAAAGAATTTTTTTTTTTTTTTTGAAAGATGATGAGAGAATTGACAGGATTGAAGTGGTATGGACAATAATTTCTGCCAAACCTCCCTGTAAGTTTTTGCATCCAATCTAACTGAAGTAGTTAAAGTTACCTTGCTAAATGGAAAACTAATAAAAGCTAGGTAACAAAGGCATCATCTTACCCATCTAAGGTATGGCAGTTTTTACTGTCTAAAGTAACAGCTCCACTCCCCAGTCCTATCTTGTATGGCTTCTGTAAAACTACTGCCAGGGTACCTTCTGTAGCCCCCTTTTTGGCAGATCATAGGCAAATGCCCCAGATCAGGAAGTGTTTATGGCGCACTCCATAACTGTAGGCTGCAGGATGACTAGCTCTGCCTTCCTTCAAAAAGAGGTTAAAACTGAGTTTTCCACACATTCCTCATAAACAATTTAACATTGGAGCTTCAGTTCCTCTCTGGTTTAGCTGAAGAACAACAGATAGCTGTGCAGTTGTAGCAACAACGTTCCCTGTTAGCAAGGCAGACTTGTATGTCCAAGCATCATGCATGATGATTCTTAAGATCTTTCAGGAAAGCCTAAAACTGTTTAATTTCAAGTGTTTTTCATAGCTCTACAGCCTAAACCACTTTTACACATAATAGATCTCCCAAAACACTGGTGAAACTGAAGGGAACCACAGCTGCAGAACTGCAAACAGCTGAGTTAGGGTCAAGTTTCATGTTACAGCTAAGTTGGTCTACCTGCACCCCCAAAGGAGGACTCTCTTTCCCTCTCTCTCACACTGGCACTCATCAAAGTCTGCTGTAAGCAGCTGAAGGAGACAAACCAGGAGAAAATTAATGTCTTTCTGCAGGGTAGTTTTCTGCCTGTTAACTCCCTTGGCCAAGTTCACAGCTAGGTCAGACAAGTGCCAAATCAATAGAGGGAGTAGGAAGAGGCAAGCACAGAGCAGGACCACCCTGTAGCCTGCAGCTGGGCAACTGATAGGCTTTGTGGCAGTATGAACCTGTACCCTCAGCTGCGCAAGGAGGTTATATGAATTTCCCCCTTCACCTCTTGATGTGATCTTCAATCTACTAAAATTTTTCTTCAGTTTTACTAAAAATTATTTGGGGGGGGGGAGGGGAATAATAAATAAATTCCTCATGCTGTGAGCTGTATCTTGTATCACAATTTATGGTAAAACACAACATTTCAGAGTGAATAAACACTGACTTTACCTTAACAGGACGGTAGCCAAGTTCAGTGGCCTTGTGGATCCCTTCCATTACCTTGTGAAAGCCTAAGATATAAAAAGAATAAAAATTTATATTTCTTGTTTAAAAACAGAATGCAGAAGGAGGTTACAAAGTACAAGACAAAAAGATGACAAATAAAACCCAATCTGATTCAGTAGACAGAGCTGCAAGTAAGAAGAACTGCAAGTAAAGAGACTTCAATTCTACCCCCCCTGCCAAAGGCTGCCAGTGTTACTGTGGTCAAACCACCAAGACAAACTTCTTAACTGGTATTTGGGTAGTCAAAAATACTGCTATGCTTTTCCGCATCTTTGGACATCCATGTGTCGTTAGCATATGATTCTCCCCTTCCCCGTATGTCAGCTTCTTAAAGGGAGCGGAAAGCATTTGTGAACTGCCTCCAGATGCAACAAAGAAAGAATAATAAATTAACGTTTATTTGATAATAATGGCACATGTGTCTTCGCTAAAATAGCAGAATCTCACTGTTCCAAGTCAGACAGCAATATTGCTAAGTGAATGTTAAAAGGATCTTTTTTTAGCGCATGTGGAGGGGAGTGGGGTTAGGAACAAATAAAAGCCCCTCGATTCCCTGTTCATCCCTGGCTACAGATGTAATTGGCTTCCCAAAGCTGCTGACCATCCATTAGTTTGAAGATCACAGGCAGCATTTTACAGGATCATCATTTTTATGACTAAACATGTGAAATCGGTGAGCACAGCGTGGGGCGGGGGGACGACACACACGGATTAGAGCATTTAGGAAAGCAATTCAGTTGGCCTTTGACCCTTGAAAACAAACGAAAGATGTTAAAAACTACACTGACTTCAAGGAATGAAGTGCCCAGCCTCACCCTACCATTTAGTGTGGCCTACACTTGTCTGCTGCTCCCAGACACAGAGATACAGTTAATTTAGGGCAAGTATCTTCACCCCTACACATACCTCTTAAATTTGGAAAAAAAATAAAGCAACAATGCAATTTTGGAATTCCGAAGGCCTTTAGGAAAGCCTCTTAATCATCTCATTCAAACCACACCTTCTGTCAACTTTAAACAAAGTTAAGACCTTTCATCAAGATACCAATTTTAGATCTGGGATATTATTCCTTCCCTGCCCCACTCACCAGCTGGCAGAGAAACAAGGTGATAGTAGCAAGAATGAGACAGCAAGCTACCGAGCTCTGGGTACGCATTTTTGGTGAGTGGGTGCAATCAGCTGCTAGCACCGTGTCTGTGAATGTCTCTCCTACCCTGTCAGTTCCCTTCCTTTTCTGCATGCTAAATTCAGGTATGAGGCCAAACACTGTATGAGACTGAGCTCCTTCTTCCAAAGCTGCGGTCTTCAACAGCTGATACTTTACACATGCTAGCAAAAGGGCAATACCTTCCAGAAGTTTGTGCTGACAATCCCTGTGCTGTTCCTAGTCATATGTTTTCCTGCGTAGGTCCATCACCCACCTTTCCCTATCTTTTATCTACTGGAAACTCAGATTCTCTAGCGAAGAGATCATACCTTCATTAATTTGTCGGTGCTTTACCAGAAATAAGCAATAACCCAATAATATTCTGTGCATACTTAATATTGGATGCATTCAAGATCGGGGGGGGGGGGGGGGGGAAGGAGGGGAAGAGAGAGAGAGAAAACTTTCACTTAAGTGCTTTCTGGCTGGTAAAGGCATAATAAAGCATGGACACAGGAAAGCAGAAGATGCTAACCATTTTATAAGCTGGTCCTAGTGCTAGTCCTGGCTGCAAAAAGAGAGGTGAAGAGCAAGAAGATAGTGCAATAACTCTTGCAAGTAGCTGTTTGAAGTTATGACTTGCCACCCTTCTCCTTCACCACCTACTTGTTTTGCATGTGCCCAGGAAGTTTGCAGCACCCGTGGTAGCTTTCATTCCAATTAAGCAAGTTCGCAGGATGAATGTGGCAACAGAGATAATGATACACTGCTGCAAGCACATCCCAGAGCCATGAATGGGATCAAAAAGCTCTGCAACAGCCCAGAAAACTTTATGTGCGACTTCAGGATTGCAGAAACGTGAAACTGAACTTAACTAAAAAGGCCAGGAAGCAATCACTAGCAACCAGCAGATCAAAAACTCCGCATTTGAGTATTCATATGCTTGGGCTCAGCTCACTGTAGAGGTACAGAACAGGATTACAGCTTCCAATGCATCTAACTCAATGATGTCCTTCCCAGTTCTGCCTCTTACCTCCTGCCGTGCTAGCACAAGAGTGTGGTTTAGAACAGCTATCAAAAATTTCTACAAACAAAAAAAAAAAAGTAAGCTATTCTGATGTGTTCCTGCCCAGCCTGCTCTAGGTGAACCTGCTTTGGCAGGGG
>VFFE01007687.1:4932760-4950134 GCA_008921705.1 Burhinus oedicnemus | reverse complement strand
GGGGGGGGGGGGGGGGGGAAGGAGGGGAAGAGAGAGAGAGAAAACTTTCACTTAAGTGCTTTCTGGCTGGTAAAGGCATAATAAAGCATGGACACAGGAAAGCAGAAGATGCTAACCATTTTATAAGCTGGTCCTAGTGCTAGTCCTGGCTGCAAAAAGAGAGGTGAAGAGCAAGAAGATAGTGCAATAACTCTTGCAAGTAGCTGTTTGAAGTTATGACTTGCCACCCTTCTCCTTCACCTAGGAAGTTTGCAGCACCCGTGGTAGCTTTCATTCCAATTAAGCAAGTTCGCAGGATGAATGTGGCAACAGAGATAATGATACACTGCTGCAAGCACATCCCAGAGCCACGAATGGGATCAAAAAGCTCTGCAACAGCCCAGAAAACTTTATGTGCGACTTCAGGATTGCAGAAAGGTGAAACTGAACTTAACTAAAAAGGCCAGGAAGCAATCACTAGCAACCAGCAGATCAAAAACTCCGCATTTGAGTATTCATATGCTTGGGCTCAGCTCACTGTAGAGGTACAGAACAGGATTACAGCTTCCAATGCATCTAACTCAATGATGTCCTTCCCAGTTCTGCCTCTTACCTCCTGCCATGCTAGCACAAGAGTGTGGTTTAGAACAGCTATCAAAAATTTCTACAAACAAAAAAAAAAAGTAAGCTATTCTGATGTGTTCCTGCCCAGCCTGCTCTAGGTGAACCTGCTTTGGCAGGGGGCTTGGACTAGATGATCTCCGAAGGTCCCTTCCAACCCCTACCATTCTGTGATGAACAACAACTATGAGCTTGTTTCTACTAAAAGATTTTGGGGGCAGGGTGATTACTTAAAATAAAAATTTTAAGTTACAGTAAAAGAAAAAACCTGTAAATGCAATTCATATTTCAATGTTAACTGCTTTCTGTTTTTTCTTCATGGAAAGCTGTTAGAAGCTCATTTATATTGCCGTACTTACTGAAACATCCCTTCTAGATCAAAGTCCTTGTGTGGTAATGGAACAACAAAAAGAATAAAACCAAAACATTTCAAAACCTTAGAACAGAAATGAGTACTAGATGTCATTGTGTCAGGAAATACTGTCAACACTCAGAAGTTCTCTGAGTTTTTGTTTGCCATTTCAAAATGACAACCCTTCTGCTCTTCCACCCAATGAAAAATTTCAATATTTTCATCATTTTAGATTTCTTCTGAAATCATAACTTTAGCCAACTTTAAAGCACAAAGAACCTTAGACACATCCAGAACAATCCTATGTGGGCCAACACCTCCCAACATTTAATCCTTACAAGAAGAAAGGCTTCAAGCCACTGTTTAGCAACTCAATTACAGTACAATATTTTCTCATTTACCTTGTACTGAATAAAAAAAGAAGGGGCAGGCTGTGAAACAGGTTAGATTGGCTACCTGCAAGAAAGTACTTGTCATTTGTTAATCCCTTAGAATGTGGTAGACGGGGAGAAGTAGAAATATTATCGTCCTCTAATGTGCTTTCACACATCAGTGAAATCTCTGATCATCTCAGTGTCATTCCCTCTATCCCAACCATTTGGGAATAAAAGCAGGTGTAATGCAGGTCACCTGCATCAAAGATACAAAATTCCAGCCTTTTCTTAAAACCCTAGAATGAGTTTCCAGAGGAGCAGAAAAATTTATTCCAAGTTTCTCGAGTTCCTGGTTAGCTCCATAATCAGATGCCACCTTTGCTTTCCACAGAAGTTACCAGTCTGTAGGAGTCTAAGACCAGGAATCCCTCTCACCTTAATACAGCTATATCTTGTCGCCTCTGGAACTGCCACAGGAGACAGGGTAGCACAGTAGGGCAGGCACTCTATTCTCTGCTCATTCCATACTTGGAAATCTCCTATTAAAAAACCCTCAAAAACAATAAAAGTATTTTTACATAATTTCAGCCCTTAAAAAAGAAAAAACAACTCAACTCAGCATTACTATTTTTACCTGATCTCCACCTTAAAAAAAATTATCTACGATTTGGAGACTTTATTCTCCTCCTTAAAAATACTCAGTTGTAGAAACTTCCCTGTTCATTCTCCATGCTACCCAGCCGAGCAATTTCTCTCCTTGTGGTTAAAGATCTTTTTTCTTTAAAAGGGGCAGAGGGGAAGAGAACATTTATATAAATAAAAATTACCCTTATCCCCCAAAAACTTTTAGTTTACTTCATAAGCAGCACATTCCTAACAGCTTCCAATCAGATACAAAGAGCTGTGGCCATATAATTCAGGAAGCTGAAGGATCAGGTTTGCCCCTTCAGTAGCAAAGGAAGGGCTTGTTCCCAGTGAATGCCACAAACCAGGTAATATTCAAATGCAGAAAGCAGAAGGAAAGAGCACAGTCAACACCTGCTTGTGGTCAGATACTCCCAGAGCCAACTGTGCCATGACATAACCAGATTAATGCAGTAGCCTATACTGGAAGGATAATGCTCCAGTCAGATTTATGACAGGAGCAGATTTCTGCACCATGATGTAGAAACCTGAAGAATTGATCCCAGAGAGACTGTAGACAAGGACGCCTTTCTGCACCTCTCAGCAGAACTTCGATTTCATAGCGGAGTGATTCAAACGTTGAAACTATTTCTCAACAGCATCCCAGATTTCGATAGCCCTTGCCCTACATTTATCTTAAGTTGTTGCACCATCTAGTGGCTACCTGGAGGTTTTGTCTGAATTAGAAGTTCATAGACTGTCAAAGTTACAGAAATAGAATGATACAAGATCAAACCAATTTTAGCCTGGAAGGAAGCCCAACCATGAAGTGGAACTTTGTGATGAGCTTTAGGATTCATTTAAACAAGAATCTGTAACGGTGGGGACATCCAAGGATTTTTGAAACTTCATTGGGAATTACTAGCTCAATCAGAGACAAGTTACAAAGCTAGCACCCCCCCACAAATGACCCCAGGCACGATTTATGTTTATTCCTATTAAAAATTAGTGGAGGTAGGGAACATCACTTATCATAAATGAGACCACTGCTAGCATGCCCCAAAATATAACTTCCAGAAACTGACAGTACTCATGACAAGAAGTTCAGTTCCTCTGGCATCTTAGTCCCCGGCAGCTACAGCGGGAACATCTGTTTTTTGAACAGTATTAAACAACAGCAGCACATGAGACCAACACAAGATTTGAATAGTCCTCTTGATATCCATGACTAACCAGTAATCAGCCAGTTACAGGCAGCTGTAGTCACAGTCCCACGGACTGTGGCGAGTTGACCATCTTCTGCTCCACCAGCGCCAACTAAAGGGGCTCTACCTGCCTAAGGGTTGTAGAAAGGAGACAGAGTCACTATCAAATAAGGTAGTATAGACTACTTTTCCTAGCCTCAGAAGGACAGCAATTCATTCCCCTCCCAAAACAACTTGAGTGTGAAAGACATACCAAACAACTCACAACATTACTGCAAGTATTAACACAGTTGCCTTAGAAGACAAGCCTGTACCTTTCCTCCGGACAATGAACTCAAATTTAGCTGGGACCAAAGTATCCAGGCTAATGTTAATGGCATTCAGTCCTGCCTCCTTCAGTCGGGGCAGCAGTCTGGCTAAGTTGATCCCGTTGGTTGTGACAGCAATGGTTTTAAGCCCTTCTAGCTTGTACAGTTGACCTAGGAAGATAAAAAGTAAAAAGAACACTTTAAAAGAAGTGATTCAACTGTAAGTTACACAGAAAACCCAACAGAAGATTTGTGAAACAAACAAAAAGATATCACTGAGGGTATGAGGAAAACATGGACACTTCAGTGCTTCAGCCTTCTTCCAGCTGTATTCGTTTAGGACACCCATTTTAGCACAAATCCATTCCAAAAGGTATGAAAAACAGTACTTCACTGCAAGCAAAATTGGTTATAAAGAACACCAAAAATGCTCACTAATTTTGTTCTCCATTTCTTAAATAGCTTCTTTATTGTTGGAAGAAGGCCTCTGATTTCGTTTGCCTTATTTTCCTCAATCTTTCTTTGCAAACTGAATTCTGTGTTCTGCAATAATAAGCAGCAAGCCATCCCTTTCATACCTGAGACCTGAACTGGCTGCGTATATCTAGTAACATTTATCCTATTATGCTTTACCAAAAAGCAGTTCTAACCTGGAAGTAGCTGCCAGCAGTAGTGACTTTAAACTGCTGAAAGAAATATGACATATACTCCTAACTAAACAGAAAAAGGTCAACATATCAGACCATTACAGAGAATCCAAGACAACAACATTGAAGGGACAAAACACTTGCACTTGACAACTGAAATATTTCCATTACCCACAGTGGTAGCCCCGCCAATTGAAGAGGTCTTACGCAAGACACTAAAAAAAGGCTAACAAAAGAAAACCACATAAGAAACAGTTAATATCATGAGATTAAGATTTAGAAAATAGCTGCCTCCTCATAAGCCAAATGCAGAAATCCTCAGCATACCAGATCTCCAAAAGGCAGACTTTCAAGCCTCCAGTTATCCGTACAATAACAAATAGGAAAAAAACCCTCATAAACCACTTGCAGAAGCAGAGCCATGGCAAAGTAATTTTCTTATTTTTCCTCCTCCCTTCTCTCATAGCCTCCACCCTAATTAGTTGAGAAATATTTGAAGAACCCTCACTCTTGAGGCAGCTTTAATTACAGCACAAATATTTCATAGTCCCTTCTTCCCTCCCTATTTTACCTCTATTTGTTCATGTTGATAAGGGCTTTACTGCTGCTTTATCTAATTTCTCAGCTATTCTCAAAATATTCACCATAAGCCGAGCCCAACACTCTGGAATGGGACAAGCCAGGTCACACCAAAGATGCTGAAGTTTACAGCAACAGCATTTTGCAACATGATCAGGAGCCCTGTAAAGACATTTGGAACCTGGGCTGTAATGAAAGGGCAATCTTTACTAAGAACTAGCTTTTTTCTGGCATTCACCTCTCAAAATCCTCCCTGCTGACCAGGAATAACCTCTTCCTAGAGGATGAATGCTATTGGCACAAGTTTGCCAAAAATTATTTAACACTAGCTACCACTAGCAGCCAAGTCTTTGTGAGAGGATAGGAGACATGCTGTGGCCAGAGGATAGAGTAGGAACACCACTACTTTTATTTACAGCCTCAGAATGCACAAAATGCTCAACCTCCTAAAAACAGAGAAAAAAAAGACTAGCTGCCATGCAGGCTTCATTGCTAGAAATGGAAAATGCATGAGGCATTGAATAAAACCAAAGCCATGCTGCAGCCTAAAATGGAAAAATTTAAAAAAAGTAGCACCAGCTGATTAGGACAGTTAGTGCAGGCAGCAGCTGTTATCAATGCATCTTCCTCCTCATCAGACAGGACAAGATACCAGATGAGGTACTGGAAATACACTGGTATGTGAAACCACCTGAAATAACAAATTGGATAGAAGCCAACTGTGAGAAATCAGACATGGAGACTTAACACTAACACCAACAAGTTAAAAAGAACCAGTTAATACACTCTGCCTCATTTATGCAAGCTAAGAAGTGGAACATTTGCAGTTGCTTGGTTTCTTGGCTTGTTGACCTCTAAATTCAAAAGGGATTAAAGAGATTTCATAACTTTGTAACTCACCTTGTACCTGTATTAAGACTGTTTGCTGACCTTTGGTCACTGCTTTAGCAACAATCAGCACAAACAAAGGCAACTGATAAAACTATGAAGTAGAAAAGAAACATATGCTGTAATTCAACAGCATGAAGCTAAAAGCTTGTGTGTCAGGCTCAAGCCATCAAGTAAACCCTTTTACATTTACTTTTTCCTTTAGGATCAGGAGCATCTTCTTAAATAGACAAGTTTCTTACGTATTCTCCTCCAATCATTTCCTCAGTTGCACTTCTCCTGATTGAGTCCAGAAAAGGTATGTGTATCTCCTAATACATGAATTAACAAGTCTACCCTGCACCACTTCCCCTTGAAATGTGTATATTGCTATAAAAAGTCATCCAATGGTCTGTCCCCTGCCCCGTGGAAAATTATTTTGTCAGTGGAGATTTGTACTTCTCAGACTATTAACAACACACAGTTATCACACAGTTTATATCCAGTGCTAATTTAAATTAAAGTATCCCAAAGGAGACTGATTCTATATTCCATGATCAGCTGCTTCAGAAAAGTCTCAAACATATGTTTTCAGTAATTCCCAGGACATGATTTAGCTTTCAGCAAGTGTTAGTTGCTGAGTCATAATTTATGTATGTGAATGCATTAAAAGAAGATTTGAAACAATCTAAAGAACTGTAGCAGGTCTCTGAATAAGTCTCCTACAGTAGCTTCAAATCATGTTTGTTCATTGAAACAACAAAAAAGTTTGAACTTGAGTATTAGAAAAATACGATAATAGTAATGCAGCATTAATATTTTTGAGCTTTATTGGTATTTCACAGACCATTTATGGTTAAGAGAAAGGTTTGCTGAAAACAAACCTAACTTAAATCTCAACCCTATTCAGCACCTGAGATACTGTAGCCAGCTTCTATAAACCACCTAGAAATCCAGATTAACTCTATTCCAGCCCAAACCAATACATTGTGCTAAGATGGCTTCAATAAAGGTGCCTAACTCAAATTCTGCAGAAGATATTTTTGGGTTTGTTTTCCCTTCAATGAGTTTTCCCGTAGTTGTTACATATGATCTATTTAGCTTTGAGACTTTTATCTTGATCCCAAACTTGTGCACCATAGAGCAACACCAAAGTCTGAGAAGACAAAAAGTGTTTACAGACTTAATTTGCCAATTTTCAATATGCCTTTCATGACAGAATGAACTAACGCAACAGGACAATCATCTTAACTTCCATTACCTTTACCCCAAGATCACTACTCTTGTAATCCATTAAAATGATCCCTATGAATCTGTCAAAGTTCAGCTGTGAACAAGAACACAGGCAGAATAATGAAAGTCCAGTGGTTCAAAAAGATCTGTCTCCCTCTTTCAGCCACAGAAATAAACCTTTGAGAATTCTATCATTGCAGTAATACAAAAAAAAAAAAAAAGCTTTCTATCCTTCCAATGTCAATATTTCAGAATTGCAGCAACGCAGTAATTATTTTGCAGTGACCTGGCTACTCAACTTACGCCCTCAACATCAGAGTAGCTGTGTTGAGTATAAAAAGCCATCAGCCACCGCTGATACATCAAAAAGGTACATACATTAGGAAAGAAAGTTCTGCACTGAACTGATGACATTGTTGATTTCAACTCATTTCCATGCTAATACTATATGCTGAACTGTAAAGCTAGGTTGTGTTTTAAAATACAACCTATTTTATAAATCTGGCCCCCTCTTGGCTGGTGAAAGCCAGCTAAAAATAATTATACCTATTATTACTAGAAATGCGTAATGCCTTCTTGAAAGAAACAGGTCTCTTGAAAGGCACATACCACTCTCAATCCTAAATAAAAAATAACCTATCGTGCATGGGCAAAATGCCCTAGAGTGGTATTCCAGAGTTCCAAAAAGATGAAGTTAGTGCAGTTTCAGGACTCCTCACAATCAAGGTTCAAGGTGACCCAAGCCAGCTCAACTCTAGCCACACCTCTTCCAGCTATAAACAGGTCAGTTCTACAAACTACACTGCTCTGCTGCTTCCTTTGGAAAAGGCCATAAAGGTCTTCCAAATCCTGAACAAAGCAAAGCAGGAGCAGAGATCAACTGTCTTCTGCACCAAAGCTCAGTGTACCAGTAGGCAGTTACTCTACTTTCAAGACCTTCATCTTCCATATTAACCTTTTCTTACCTTCAGTACTTCTAAGAGTGTATGTGCAGAAACAGACAAGTTCAGCTGCCTACAATACACCAAAGTACACCCACTTACCTAGCCTTAACCTAATGCATTGCCACTACACAAAGCTACTGTAATGTCCATAATATATGAGGCTTTAGACAGGGGAAAAAAGCACCTGGCTCGAGAAAAAAAAAAAACAACCACGCACAGTCAGTTCAACACAATACCAATTGAAGGAGACAGACTTCTAAAAACTACCCATTAATTTATCTTCCATTGAAGTAATAGTCTTCATCAATAACTGTAAAAATATAGGCATTTCCACCATTCTCTAGTAAACACAAACAAGCAAGTGACATCTGTTGTCAAGGTAGCAAAGCAAGAATACAAAACCAAAAACCCCCCAAAATCCAAAAGAAAACCCGTTTTGTTTGTAAACACGTATCAGCTGTTCCTCCACAGTGATGACCTGGTCATATCAATTCTTGATTTTTCACCCCAAGCCTGCATTGTTGTAAGGTATTCTAGTAGATGCTGAATATGAAGACAATGCTAAGTTCAGCTGTTATAATATGATGTTCCATCCAAGCAGCAGAGCAGAATTGGAAGCTTTCAGAAAGGAACTATCCGGCGTTTCATAATGTTGGGAAAAAGCACTGTCATTTCATGTATAATTATTCTTCAGGTTATTAGACTATATTAGTATATAGTTACAAGCATAGTTCTTTGATTAATATATAGCAAGTCACTTTGAAACACAGTGACTCACCCACAATATCAACCACATCAGGTCGGATAAGTGGCTCTCCTCCTGTCAGCCGGATCTTCTCTACACCTTCTTTCACAAACAGTCTGGCTAGACTGATTATCTCCTGAGTAGTAAGTAACTCTGATTTAGGGGTCAGCTGAACACCTTCCTCCGGCATACAATACTGACCTGAAACAAAGAATACAGAAATACATGTGAAAAAATAACCAGCAGCAGTTAATCTAATATTCATAGGAAAAATGCACCAAGCGCAACTTTCTTTAATGGATGTCAAATGACTGCTTTTCTGAAATATAGAGAAGATCATACACCAAATATTACAAGCCATCTCCTAACAATTTCCTGTTTTCCTCCAACAGAAAACCCAAGACTCATTTGAGTGGTCTCAAAATTACAACAGATCCACTTTGAAGGAAAACTTGATCTTATTTCTACCTAATCTGCATTCAAACAGAGACTCCAAACTGAACTGGCAAGCACTGGGACGTTGCCACAAACTTTGCAGATGTAATTGTGGGAACACCTAGGTACGAGCTCTCATGCTTGTCACGCACTTTGGGTACGGTATACAAACATCCACAAGTACCATCATCCAAACCACACCAATTCTGATGAAAAACCTGTCACTCCCACCTGTCTCCAGCAGATCCCTAGGCTCGTTCCTGCTTCCCCACCCCACCAGCAGCTCAGCCCCAAATCGGTCTCCAACTGCCCTTTACCATTACTTTGTGAAGACAAGAAAGAGCACAGGGCCAACACAGCGGTAAGTACTCTAGCACAATTCTTGGCCTTTGCACAACGTGTTTCAACCTGCTGGTGCATGGGAGCTTTCTGCAAGAAAGCAAGCAGGCACTTACACCTCAGGTTGCATTTCTCAGTCAAAGAAATCCGCAAGTAGTTGTGCTGACGCCCAAAGCTGTCTGTCAAAAAAGCAGAGAAGGGCGTAGTATGTTCCAGTAGAAAGCGTCCTCTTCCTGAGCTTTGCAATTCCTGTAAGGAAAACAAGGAAGTGCTAAATATTTGAGTAGTTATCCTCACTACCAACTTGTTGTATAAATATTAACTTTGAACTCAAATGATAATTATTATTCCATTTTTCCCCACGCGGACAGCAGCACAAGACAAACCCATGACTTGTCTTTATGGTCAAAACTGGCTGTTTAGTGATTAATTTTCACACTAAGTTCACAGAACCATACTCCAATTTTCCCTGTGCATTTTAAGATACAGCCACTTTGCCACAGGGGCTTCAGGCTTTTTGTGCAGCATAGCAGGCAGCTTTTTTCAATTGCATGTCTCTTCACTTTCCAGAATCAATGATCCAGGACCACCCAATCTCACTGCAGCACTCAGATAAACAAAATCGTATAGAAGGATCCCTGCACTTCAGCGCAAGAGAACTAAAGTTGATGAAATTCTGCATCTCTGCTTGTGTCCCTACCAACTTGCATGTGCAAGACTTAACATCCTCTTAATAGCAAAACCAAATTATTGCTATGTACAATTATGTTTCATGTTGTCTAGTTCAAGAATATTTGCAACAAGGTCTTCTTGCCCAAATCCATACAACAGAATACTTCCAAAAATCTTGTCTCAGATAAAATATGATAAATAATAAAGGAAGAGAATGTATGATCCCGAACGCTCCACCTGTTCAAGCCTGCATAAAAAGATTGAGAATTTTAATGACATCTTTATTAAGTGTCATGAAGTGAATATTAAAAGTTATTTCTATTTACAATTTTGGGTTTTTTTAAAGCACACGGTAACATATTCTAGAACAATACAGTTTTAAGTACTGAGTATTTGCTCTCCAGAATGAGGACTGATAAATTTAGGTATCAAATGAAATATGCCAAATTAGTAGCTGCTACCAGAAACAAATACCATTCAAGTTTATAGCAAGCAGCTTTAAACTCTACCATCAACACCACAACACTGTTGGTTTTAACAAGGTCTAAACACAGGGAGTCCCACTGCCTTTAGCCCATGACTTTCAAATCATAGAATCATAGAATGGTTTGGGTTGGAAGGGACCTTAAAGATCATCTAGTTCCAACGCCCCTGCCATGGGCAGGGACACCTCCCACTAGACCTGGTTGCTCAAAGCCCCATCCAGCCTGGCCTTGAACACTTCCAGGGATGGGGCCTCCACACCTTCCCTGGGCAACCTGTTCCAGTGCCTCACCACCCTCAAAGTGAAAAATTTCTCCCTAGTATCTACTCTAAATCTGCCCTCTTCCATCATGTTATATCTCTATTTTTCTACACATATAAACCACTGAAACCACTCTGCTACTTTTGGAAAATACTTCAATACCTTAAGTGAAACATACAGTAACTGAACCAACTCTTATCACGGTACTGCAGAAAAGCGAAAGTTTACGACACATACTTTAATCAGCTGGTGGATATTTGGTTCAGGCACTACGTACAAACATCCGCAAACAACATCATCCAAACCCTGCCAAGCGTGGTGTCTTTTCATCTACTATATCACAGTTAAATTAACCTTTTGTAGGAGGCCAATTTAATAACTGACAGAGGCCAGCTGCACAGCATCACAAAACGAAACACAGAAAACAGGATCAAAATAATTAAAGGAACTACCCTCACTGCATCCTTGTTAGTTAACCACATACAGACACTTAATAGCCACCTAAGAAAACGTGAAGAAAGCTAAAGGATTCCTGGACGTACAGTAAATTTCATCTCCAGTGAAAGAGCACATACAAAACCGCTTCTAGACACATGGTGTTCACAAAGTTAAAAAAGCGGGGGGGGGCAGAAATCAGCTGCAGAATTGTGCCTCAAGTCAAAATTGTGCTGGCTGGTCTTGATAGGCTGCAGCAGGCAAAGGATTAAACAAAGTTTTGACATAAATTTAAGATGTAGAATGAGGAACCGGACAAAATGACACATTAGCTAGTATTCAAACTGCTTAACTGAGCAAAAGTCATGATTTCCATCTAGTGAAAAACAGACCCGTGAAATCTCCAGACATACTAAAATCGGCACATACGGGACGATGCCAAAGGACTGGGCAGAAACAGGCAGAGCCACAGCCATCATCTCCCTGGCTCTGGTCATCGCTAGTAACCACAGGAGTTACCCCTGCACAGTATTTCCGAACTGCCCTACAAGAAGTCTGGAAATGGTCAGCTAAAATGTTGAACAACCCAGGTATGCCTCCTCAAAACATTTTATTCTGAAAGCACTTGCGAGAAAGATTTGGGGGTGGGTGGAAGACAGAGGGGACGCCCTCGGTGAGCAGATCAGCCAGACAGCAAAGGTTATTTGGGAAGAGGCCCAGCGTCAGCCATCGGCAGCTGCAGCAGTTTGGATTCCAGCTGCGCCAACACCACGGCTGCCGCTAAACTCACAAGCAGGAGCGGTTCTCCCTTGGCAGCACAATCTTTCCACTAGCCTTCAAACAATCCACTACACTTCTTGATCCAAACGGCTTTGTGGTTAGATAAGAAGGTCTCTAAGAACATCCCCGGCAGTGTGCGTGGGGTGGGGGTGGTAGAGAAGATAAAGGAGACACAAAGTGGCTGTTTCAAAGTCCAGAAAGCATGCGTTTGCCCCCGATAAAACAGCAGTACTAGTCTCCACCTCATTGCTTTTCTGCCGGGAGAAAGCCATCTCTTTCGGTTTCTGTTTTGCAGCGGTGGCCCCAAGGCAGCTCACAGAGGGATGAGGGGCGCAAGGCCAGCCCTGCCCAGGCCTGGCCTTCCCTCCCTGCAGCACCAAAGGTGGTGGCGGCCACCCCTCGGCTGCCACGGGCACTGCTCAGACCGCACACAGCCTTACCTCTCCCTCTTCTCCAGCCTGCACCGGCAGAACAAGCCACCTGGTTTTTCATGCCCTCTGGGCACCTGCGGGTTGCTTGAGAGCTCCCCACAGCTTTAGCTTCCCCCAAGAAATCCCACTTCGGGAGCTCGCTGTGTTTGAAACGTTGGCTCTGGTCCACTTACTGTGAGAGTTTCTCAGAATACACCCAGGGTTAAGTCGAAGAGCCCAGTTAAATATCCAGACTTCATTTCTGCTTCTTCCCCAGTTAGAAAACTCACCCCTGAACAGCCTAAGTCTGGAGATACTTTAAATACCGCCAAACTCGGAAGAAACGCAACACAGAACTATTTTTTTCTTGAAAACTGCACCGCTGTCTGGACTGCTGGGATTTCTGACGTTCTCGTTCCTATTATTTTAGAAAGGTGTTCACATTTGAGAGGGAAAGCACTCCCATGCTTATTAAAATTATTTTAGCCCTTCTTGCAGGAGCACTCCTCTCCTGTTTCTTTCTCAGTAGCTCATTTTTGCACCTTTTCAGGAACAGGCTTCCTTACCCACTCCACTTGAAGACAGAACAGTACGAACCTCCTGCCTCCCCGTTTTAGAGTGTGCATTAGGAGGGAAAGAAGTGAAAAGCTGTCCTCTTTAACAGAAAGGAGGCAAGAGGGGGAGACTTTAATGATTGTGTGTGATGGGTGCCAAAACCGCACACTTTCAAGGACAATAATATCCTTAATTTCCTGTTTTCAGGAAGGAGCCACCACTGGAGTGGGACGCAGGAGACAACAGTTCTGTTCCTGGTCCGCCATCTACCTGCATGGCTGTTACAGGCAAGGAAGCTGAAGTAAAGGGACTTAACTGGAGGAATAATATTGCCCTTCATAATTACTCTAAAGTGAACTGTCAAGAAGCAGCATTAAAAGAACAGGCACCCAGCAGGCAGTAGGTGTCAATACACTTTAAAGTTCCTGTTGGAAATAACTTTTATTCTCTTGCTGCAAAAGAGTGGGTGTTGGGATTGGGGTAAAGAAAAAAAAGTTTTCCAGAGCTACTAGAGCTTCTTTCCGTCAGCTTCTTGTTGTGTACAGAGATGGGTTTGTCTGGGAGGGAAGAATGTCCGGAGATGGAATTTTTAAGCTGTTAGTTCAGTTTCTGTCCAGTTTGATGTCAGCAAGGAGGAATCAGGAAACACTCATGAGGAGTTCTGTAGCATCAGCTTGAGCTCCAGTGGGAGCAGATCCTGTATTACCAAAACTGCCACTGCACCCAGCACTGACTCACATTTTTATCAATCCCACAGGGAAGGCCAAATATAAGAGATGGAAACTCAGCTGCCTTTCTGGTAACTCAGGGTAAGGATGAAGTGCTCTCTCAGGTAGTTGTGTAAGTAGAATTTTCCCAAGCAGAAGAACAGGGTGAGGTTGGACCTGGTCACCTGCAGCCTGTGTCAGAACTATTGCAGCAGGGAGAAAGCAAAAGCTTGCTACAGTTCCAGCCTACAGGGAAAGGATTATTCAGTTCCCTGCAGTTGGAAAAGATGAGTCGTTGTCGGTAGTTTAACATACCAATGCCCAACCACATAACTTTTTCACTCAAAAGGGATGGTTATAATCCCCAAGTCCCCACTCCCCTCTCTCCATGGTTGACAGGAGACACTTCTGCACATCGGAGGAGTATGTCCTGTCACACAGTGTGCTACATCTGATCCGTGAAAAAAGTTTCACTCTCTGTGCTGTCAATCCCATGTTCTATACTAGTTCTGAAAGAATGAGAGCTTAGATGACTGCACCTAGCAGCTATATTTTGACAAGCTGTCAGCCCTTCAGACCTGCCAATTCACCTGTGATTTCCAGGAGAACTCTTCTAACAACACAGCAAAATTGGAAGCTGTCACTAGAGGTATTAATAACCACCAGGAACACCACAAACTGACAGATACTGGAAAGGCTCAGTTAAACACGAGGGGGAAGAGAACCGAGCTCTTATCTATTTATCAAGCTGAAGATTGAGTACTGTACTTGCCCTACCCTTCTACCTTCACCTTATCCCCAGTGATATTTGTGTGCAATGAAACAGTAACGCTCGCAAACACTTCTTCTGCACAGGCCTCGGGGACCACCACAACCTGTATACTTAGGACACCGATACTTAGGACACCGTTAGCACTCCCGCACCCGCTGGCTCTTCCAGCTCCTGCAATCCTCTTGGGCTTGTGCACCAGCCCGGCCGCCTCACTGCAACACCTAACGCTGCTGTGCCAGCATCATGGACGCAACTCAGCAAAAGCTCTTCTGTTTCATGCCTCACCTTTAATATCTTAGTCTGTAGGGAAGCGGTGACACAGTGTCCTTGTTCAACCTGGAAATTAGACAACCACAGAGGCTGAAATGGGTCTAAATAGGCCAAGTGCCAGAATGAGGTCTGAGCTGAGAAGTCCAAGGCAAATGTTTTTTCTGAGGGCTCAGCAGCTGCTGCCCAACAGTTGACCCCAAACAGCATGCTACAGTTCTGGTTCCTGGCAGAGAGAGCACTGCTCAGGGACTTTGACCAGCTACCCACAAAATGGAGCTGCAGGACACAGAGGGTTTCAGACACGACTGGCCAAGAACAAAGGCCGTATGAGGTCTTTCTAGACAAGCTGGGCTCTCCCTTTTATCCCAGTGGTGAAGACTTCATTGAGGCCACAGAAAACTTCAGGTGGTTATGTTTGAATTACAGGATCTACATGAACAGATGGAGGAAGCTGAAATGAAAGTCTGTATCAGGATG
This sequence comes from Burhinus oedicnemus, assembly GCA_008921705.1. NCBI lineage: Eukaryota > Metazoa > Chordata > Aves > Charadriiformes > Burhinidae > Burhinus > Burhinus oedicnemus. The sequence continues at coordinate 4,935,059 of VFFE01007687.1, read as the reverse complement.
CCAAAGACCTTTACTGGAAAAGATACAGATAGAGCAGGGTGAAAAAATAAAAATAAAAAAAGCTTATTTTCTTAATGTTATTGCTCTCAAGCCTCATTACCTTAAGAGTCCTCTCACAGTCTTCCTTTGTTTCAAAAAGCTGGGGGTTTTGCATGTAAAATTCCAGCTTGCAATAAAATAAAATAAAATTTTTTAAAAAAGTATAAATTACTTTTTCTATTGTACTGCAAAATACACAGTTTTGTAGTAGAAATATGTAATCCTGTAAGATTTTTTTTTTTTATTCGAGAACAGAATTTGGACATGTATCATCACATATACAAGATGACAGGATGGCATCACACTTTCTTTTGTCAACTGTGAATTAGTCAAGAAATGCTTATACACAACCAAACAACGATGAAAATGCTGCTTTCAGAGTGCCTGTTGCTACCTGCCCTTATCCAGTCTTAGAAAAAGGGACTCCACCCTGCACACATCCCTGAGACTGACAACTGTATCTTAAATACTAAGATGCAAACAAAAGGCTCAAACATGTGGACTAATCAGTCCAATAACAAGCTGATCAAGTTCGGGTTTTATTGGTAAAGAATTTAGCATCAGCTTCCCAGATATATCTGATTTCACCTTCAAAATGGACATAAATTTTCACAGCCTCAGATTTGCCCAGTCGGGTTATCTGGTCAGTATCATTGAACTTCTATAAATACATCATTTTCACCACATATCTCATATAGAGAACATATAAGGACTTAATGGACATTCAAAACATGAATAAAAGCTATTAAATGTTTCTGCGGGAGGGAGTCACTTACCAAGCATTCATAGAAAGTATTATGACAGATAGCATGCACACAGACATTGTCTCACTGCCTCGAAACACAGCATGTAGGAACAGGCTAAAAAAAGCCGTAAGTTGAACATAAGTTCACCACACAACAGCTGTACCAAGCCCACTGTTTGTCACCTAACCTAAAGGCTTACAATGGACGGCCTTGGACACAGCCTTTCAGTTGTTTCCTGAAGCTCCCGAGTTACAGAGTTCTTCCTTCCACAGCTGGAAGGACCACTCTAAAAGGGGATGAAATACAGAGAGCGTAGTGCTCTCTTCTGCCCTTTCCTCCCCCTGCACCCAACTGAACTCTCATGAAACTAAACAGAACCCATGAACATTTTCAGATCCAACCCTGAAGAGAGTCAAGCAGTATTCACAATTGTTTTGAACGTTGGAACATCCTGATGTCTGAAAGCCCATTTCGCTGTCCCCTGTGGCTGTAACACAAGTTGCTCCCCTCTACAGATGAATCCCGGGAGAGACTGAGAACAGAAAGGAGCAATGAGTATATTATCACTGCACAGTTGCTAAGTTTGCACTGTCTTTGCTTTTGCATTAGCTTGTTTCTCAGGCCCTGCAGGGTATCAGCCAGTGCCCCAGCACACTTGTCACAGTTGCTATGCCACACACACAAATCACCCATCCCATTCTTCCAACCACTGTGGCTTTCATCCCCTAAGGGAGCGGAGCTTGCAGAGATGGACAGTGTACGCAAACTCTCTCAAAAGTGTTCCTGAATGTATGTTAGAACTACTCAATTTATAGAAAGTAGTTAAAAGTAATCCTGATCAGAATTTATTAAAAAGTACATGGTTTAGGGGAAAGAAAAAAAACCAAACCTCAATAACTTTTCTAGATTCCCGAGCCGAGTATGCATTCAATAAAGCAACACACAAATCCATTTGACTTTCTGTAAACAAGTAAGTGGTAGTGAATGCATTCAATTCTGGTGACACAAAGACTGTCACTAGTACCTTTACCTTATTTTCTGCTTGTTAAAGCCAGCCATGCAATTGCAAGTAAATCAATAAATCATGTCCCAGCTGGGATTACTCTGCGTGTCATGCCATATTTCTGACAGACAGTTACAGAACTTTTGCCTTTCTCTGCAGCTTTTTCTCCTGCATTTTGACAGCAAGGGACAGAAACTGTCTGGGGGACTGAAAGTTAAACTAGGAGGAGGTAGATCCAGACAACACCTGTGTTGATTTCATGCCAGCGACGGAACAAACAGGTTCATTGCAAAGCTCGCACGATCATTTGGGGCACGACCACTGAAAGCTGCCAAACCACTTGATTTTGACCTAGGCAGATCAAATGCCGTTGTGTAATCTCTTCTTTGACTGGGAAGGAACACAGAACTGGTTCAGTCCAAGAGACGGAATGTCCTACTTACTTTCAAAGTAAGGGTGACATTTCAATAAAGTAAGGACATAAATTATACATTACTACGCGTTTCGTTGA
>VFFE01007687.1:4854860-4932740 GCA_008921705.1 Burhinus oedicnemus | reverse complement strand
CACCTGAGCCGCGGCGGAGGGAGCCCTCACGGGCGCCCCGGAGCTGCAGGCGCGGCCCGGGGCTGCCCCGAGCGCCCCCCGCAGGAGCGCGGGGCCGCCGCGCCGCCCCCACGCCGCCGCCGCCATGCGGCTCGCCGGCCCCCGACACGCGGGGGGCTCCGGCGCCGCCGCCAGCCTCCCACCGTCACGCGGGGGAGGGCGGGGGGGAGGCAGCCAATCAGAGAGGCTGCAGGTGCGGCGGTGCACGCCGGGAGTTGTAGTCCGCTCCCCTCAGGCGGGAGGAGGGAGCCGCGGCCACCGGCGGCCCACAGGTCCCTCGCCACCGAGCCGCCCTCCTGGGGCAGGGGCCCCCGGCAGCTCCTGCGAGCCCCGCGTCCCTCAGCAGCAAGGGCAAAGCCTGCACTGGCAACCTTTATTGCCTGCTTTCCGCCGCCCTTGCCTCGGCCCTCTGAAAGCCAGGTGTGGAGCCTGAGGCCTGCAGGCCAGCTCTGCCTGCCGGCTGCCGTCGTGGGAAACAGAGGTGTTGAAGGACTCGCACAAGGGGTACGTGTCCCTGCAGGGACAGGCAGAGGACCAGGAAACACGGTTATGCTCAGTTGGGGAACGTTTGTGGTGGAAATGATGACTTCATTGTCAGTCCTGCCCGAGCCTCAAGTAAAATCTGTAAAACATTGTCAGGAGATGGGCGTAGGAACTAAATGGGGCATAATGGGTCTTATGGGGCATAAGAAAACAATATTTTGGTTTTCCAGCCTAATATACTTCCCCCACACTCCCAGGGTTTCACAGACAAGGGGCCTTATGGCGAAATGCCTGGTAGCCCACTGTCCAGCTCCTCTGGGCAATGGGTCTGCAGAGCATGGTCGCCCGTTGCTGAGCTGAACTGGAGGCACTTGCTCTGAACCCGTTTCACACATGCTCAAAATTTCGCTAGATCCCCTTCCCCGAATCACAGCTGGTCTTCCAAAAAACACATTTCTGTCAATGACTTTTATTGCTTAGCCTTAGAACTGTGCAGCTGTTGTATTGCTGTAGCTGTTAAAACTCACACCTTTATACACCATGCTGCTTTTATGATAACTTCCAGTTTAAATAATTTTGTTTTCCATTATCAAATTGCTATGTCAGGGGTATTTGCATTTGCAACTAATGGTTGCAAAAACATTAACGATTCTCTGCACAGTTTTAATCCTTCAGTGTTTGGCCTGTGCAGTACTTGTTGATGTGTGAGTAACTGGGCCTGATAATTGCTTATGTCAACCATTACTTCAAGACATAGTTACATGTACTGGTACAGATTCAAATGTTTAGTCAGGTTATGCTTAAATCTCTAATCTGTAGCAAAACACCTTCTGTCCAATTCAGCCTTAAGCATTTAGACTTTAGACTTTATTCAGTCTTTAGGCTGGAGAGAAACGAACAGGAAAACTCAATCCAACTTTTTTTTTTTTGTCCCCCCACCCAAAGCTGAAGCCATTTGAAAAGAAATACACACTTGAATTACCTGTGATGTGGCCAGATATCTACTCTGAACCCATTCTCATCAGTATGATGACATACACAGATCAAAACAATAGAGAAGATAACAAGGCAAAATATTGTTTTTAATTTCAGTTTTCAAAGGATGCAGAAGGAAGCTTGATGTTTACATTTACAGTAGCTTTATGAAGCGTCACTTCTCCCTGTAGAACTGGAATAACTGTAATTAAAGGATTTCCTGAATTTAATTGAACAGCAAATGGTAATGAAAGCTGAAATACAGAAGGCATTTTAGCTTCATGTTAAATGTAGTAAATGTTCGATTCAGTGAACCTTTCAATTGCAAAAAAAGTTTAATTAGATGTAAAGTGAATAAAGATCAATATTTGTTACAAACTCAGAAAGAGAAAAAAAATTATCATTTGCTTAATTAGCATTAAAAAACCCCACAGCATCTCTAATATCTTTCTCCAGTAAATGCTCCTACCTACAGTGAAGGGTCTGGTTCTATGGTTTATTTTACTTAAAGACTATGTTAAGCTTGAATTACATCTGTAATCCAACTGAACATGGCAGGGCTGAGCGTATCAGGAAAGTTAAGAAATGAAATGTCTTTGCATACTTGAAGCCTTGTATTTTTCCAGTTTTATCAGTTTGTACAAATAGAGGCATATCTTATTAAACCAGCATAAAATCAGCTTTTACACCTCCAAAGGCAACCTCTTCATCTCAGAAGTAGCTACTGCTAGTTGACAGAAACACTTGCTCAGAATTAAATGAAACCTTAAAGTAAATGTAATGGAATAAGAGCATCTGCATAAGAGATGATTCCGTTTTAACTTTACTGGGATACAGTTATTTCATGTCATGTGATAGATCATGAAGATTTTTTGCACATCTGAGACAGCAGCTGGAGGTTTGATGTCTTTGCTTTTCTCAGCAGCTATCTGAAGAACTAGTACTCAATAAAGAATTAAAGGTTTGAGGTTTGTATATTTAAGCCAAGATGCTGCACAGTGTCATGCCCTTGCATTGTAACCAAAGTTGCATGTGATATTCTACCCTGGCAAAATAATACCTATCTACATCTAGCTGCAGAGACCACTGGCACTCTAGTGAAGTTTGAGACAGTTACTCAAGGCAATTTTAGGATCCACAGAAACTCTTGCCACTGATCTTTCAGTTGTCTTCTAGACATTATGCAGATATTCACTTGTGTTTGGCACAGAGTAATTCTGCAGTCCAAATTCCAAAGAAAGAAATTTCCTGCCCTTCCTTCTGCTGCCTTCCTTTCTGACTTACAGGGAGCCTAGATTAGCCATGTCTTATTTAGCTGTTTATTTGTTTCAGGATTTTGCTGAATTCACGCTTAACGCCTTACAGGTCTCATTCAGCACTCTCTCACATTCAGAGATTAACTGGCTCTCCTCAAGAGACTCTGCATTGTGCCATTTATAAAAGTCCATGTGCCTGCCAAGGAGCATTACACCCACATGGGCAACTGAAGGGCAGAGTCCAGTCCCTGTACCAGCATTCTGTGTGAGCCTATCCCAGAACAGTACAAAAATGCAAAGTGCTGGACCACTTCCAGTGCTATTCATGCTTCAAGTAAGCACTGAACAAAGTTTTAAAGATATGTTAATAATGAAATAATAATAGTAATAATTAAAAAGTCTCAGCAGAGGGTACAGCATGTGACCTGGATGGATCTGCCACACTGAATCACGATTGCCTCATTGTTCAAACTAGGCATCCGTTAAGAGTTTCTCAACGTCTTTCTGAAACTTTGGACTACATGCCTGAACAAAAACCAGGGCAAAGTGGAAGACCTGATCTGTCCTCACGTGGGGCTGGAACACAGCCACGGCTTGTGTTGGGATTGCAGTTAGGAAAGACTGCGGGAGTGCTTGGTCTAGTGCAAGCCAAGGGAAAGCCTCCATGTCCAGCTTCCTGCAAACTGAGCAGAAGTAACTGTTAGACTTTGCAAAGACACACTGATTGTTTTGTCTGTTTCTTGCAAGAGCAGAACATCGTCTCTCTCTCTCTGTGTTTTTCAGCAGTGAGAAACATAGGCACTCCTTTAAAGGAACTGTCACGAGGATAGACATTCTTCAGGGCGTATGTGAGGTATGAATGACTAGCTTAGGACATCTTACAGTTGCCCATGAGCATCACAGCATTTTTCAGTTCAAAGCACACCACTGCACAGTTATTCTTATCTACATTTGAGAAATCCTGGGGACCTGATAGAGCAGAGGCTTGTGTTATAGTTTGCGTTCCTCTAGAAAGAGGCATGAGAGCATTCCTGGTGTTTCTTCCTGGTAGCTGGCAAAAAATAACATCCACAGTTCTCTAGGACATACTGCTCCCATAGAATTAAAATGCACGTGTCAAAAAACACCAAGTTACAAATAGAGATTTTGTAAATACCCATGCCAAGGCTGCCACAAAACCAACAGCCTCTCATAGATGCAGAAGAAATCAGAACAGAACCAGCCATTGTAATCAAATTGGTCTGAAAATCATTGTCATGGGACCAGCCAGGCTGCTTAGAAAATAGATGTCAATGCTGTTTTCTCCTATCCCTCCTTACCTTCTGCTTGCTGGAGAAACTGTCTCCTCCCTCATATTATTACCCTCCTCCTTTGGTGTATTTTCTCTGATGTCCAATTTTTCTGCTCACAACAATGAGAAAAAAAAAATGTTTGTGTAATGTTACTAAAATCATAGGGATTAAATTTTTGGCATTCTCTGTTTGAGCAGTATCTAGCAGTTTCTAGAGTAATGGGCTGTAGAATACCAAAGAATCCAACTGATCCTACACATTAAAGCTAAGTCTGTGTTTACTCTTCCATACTTTTGCACATCCACACTACCAAAAGGGAATTAAGAAATGCCTAAAAACCAGGGGCTGATATAAGTAGAAAAGGGGAGAAAAGGAAGGAGGTAAAGAAGGGGAGGGAGGGAGGGGAGGAAGGAAAAGAAGGGAAGGGAGGAAAGGAAGGGAGGGAGGAAAGGAAGGAAAGGAAGGAAGAAGGAAGGGAAGGGGAAGGAAGGGAGGAAGGAAGGAGGAAAAAGAGTCTTACTGTGAACTTGACCTTATCATTTATGTATGACCATACCCCTCTCTCGGCTTTCTTCCTTTACATGGAATGTCATCATCACGCCTTCAGCATTACACAATTGAGGAACAGTAGCACTTTGTGCCCTCCTGTTTTTTATCTTGAAATTCTGTGCAGGGCAGCAGCTGAGCTTTTGTTTATCTGGAGCAGGATTGCATGGTTCCACCCTTTACGCAACATTCCCAGTAAACATGCTGTTTATGGGCTGACCACAACAACTTTGCTGGTCTAAGTGGGCGCGTATCATTTTTAATTTCTGAGAACTGTGAGAAGAATGAATATAGTGACACAGAACAAACCCATCTAATAAAGTTAACACAGACATAACCAAAGGAAGGTTTAGACAAAGTCGTACATTGTCTCAGTTTAACTTTTAATTTATTCTGCCCCAGGCAGCTCCAGTTGTAGGTTTCGGGTTAATCTGTTAGCATGCCTACATTTTTTGATATTTGACTGAGCTCAAGGACATGGTAAAAGGAGGTACCTGAGTGTTAGAAAAAAACAAGAGACTTCTTTTTTCTTTCCTACAGATAACCTGGACTCCCCATACCCTCCCCTCTCCTCCGATGTTTAACTCGCGTTCCTCCTTTCCATGTTAAAGAAACCCTGCTTAACTTTACAGAGCAAAGCTAACTGTATTAGTGATATGTGATGGTACATTACATATCAGCACCACTGACACTCCAGGCATAAGGCACTGGGTCAGTGGGATGATTCTTAGACCTGAGAATTCAGCTGTATTTTGGGCAAAACAAATCACGATCTCCCTTTTTCCTCAAAGTGCAGATCCAGATTCTTGGTCTTCATCTACTTTAAGACAAGAAATTATGCCTTCCCTGCTCCAAGAGAAATGTGTTGGTCTTCAAATGGGGAGAAGCAAAATAAACTTCAAATGGCCTTATACTGGCTTTGTCCTTAAGCATTACAAAAAAAAAAAAAAAAAAAAGGGAGAAAAGAGGCCTCTTTTCCAATACAGGTGCTGTCTTGCTCTGTTGAAGTTAGTACCTGTATTTGGAACAGCAATTTATTTATTTAAACAGCTGGACATATGATCTTCTGAAATATGATGAGTATTTCCCATTTAATTTGCTTCGAAGCAAGAAATTTCATCAATAACAACAAAAAACTTCACATCCCAACAAAACAATAAGCAGGATCACAGACCTTCAAGACTTTGTGCTGGAAGAGTTTGATGTGACTTGGAAATCAATTAAGTTCTGTCAAGGCTCTAAAGTATACCTGCCTTGCTCCTTTCCAAACAAGCTGGTAGTGTTTATAGCCAGGTTCTTAGTCAACCTAGGATAGGATTTATTTTCTGCTTATTTCTTGCCTTATTTCGCTGAAACAAGCCAACTTCCAGGCAATTAAGCATCCCATCAAGGTAAGTGAAATTGTAACAAACAGCACTCCGAGAAAGTTAATTTGTATCCAAAGAGCTTTATCAAGTTAGAAAGTGACTAGGCAGAAAGTGGAACAAAACAAAACAAAACAAAATCATAAAACTATCAGGACATCTTTGTGGGCTGTTGGCATTTTTGTTTTGTAGATGCTTATATCAAAGACTATATTTTTGCAGGTACTGTTGAGTCACGTCCAGATTTAGCATCCCACAGATATTTCTCTGTCATTTCAGATCCCCTAGGCACTTCAGTTCTGTTCAGTTCTTACAAATCACAATAAAGAATTGTGATTAAGCAAACTGAATCTCACTGAATATTTCCCTCTTTCACATCTTTGGCTGTCATCTTGTAAAAGAAAGACAGAAAGGAGCTGTTTGCAGATTCACTCTGTTCTCTCATCTCCTCTTCCCAATGTTTTCCGTATTGCCAGTTTCTAAGCTGTTTTTCCAAAAAAGGTGAATATGTGACAATGCCTTGGAAGAACTTTATTTGAGTTTTTGGACAGAGGATCATTACTTTGTTGTGCATTGTTTAGTCACTTAAGCAATGGAAAAGTAGGCCTGAAATGCTATCTTTAGAGGAGAAGAGAATTCTGCTCTCCTGGTTCCTGCCACTCACCTTCACAACAATGATTACAAATAGCCTGTAAGGTAACAGAAAATCAAGACCTTGAGAGGCAGCTGTCTGAACAATGGCAGTCAATCTAACCTCAAAGAAGCCATCAGGCCAGAGGTTTCAAAAGTAAACCTGCTACATGCCCACTAAACTATGCCCGCTACGTTTGAGATATCGTAGGCTTTATTTTCTGTAGTAGCTGCTCTTCTAAAGCTTTTCACTCAGTACAAGTGGTAATTGCTCAGAGCTTGTGACTGGCTCACCACTGAACCTCTGAAATACTCTGTTGTAGGGAAATGAGAATGGGTTATTCATTTCGTGGGAAAAAGGCATGTAGGACAATCTATTGGCCTTGTATTTCCTCGTGGATAGTGATGTATTCATTAGGATTCTAGCCTTGGAAATCTGGTCTCCTCACCCAGTTATTTCAACTTCAAATGCTGGGGTGTAAAGAAAATTAATTATAAAATAAACCCAAAAGTGGAACAGGCTGATTTGATGCTGACCTGGATGGGCTCTTGTTTCCCAGAAAGTCTTTCCATCTTAGCCAGTGGAATGCCTTTACTTTTTTTTTTTTTTAAGCTTGGCAGTTAGAGTCAAGGGTCTTTGTGTTGCTGCTGTTTACAAGTTTGTTTCTTCCTCTGACAGAAGAGAATAACTTTATCTTGATGAAATCTTCCTGTTCCAAAAGGCATCCAACAACATTTGGCAGTACTGACCTGTCAGTCTGCATCTTGATATTGTGCAAGTCCTTCATCTCCACATGCAGCACTCATGTGATACCTGTAAGGAAGGGTGAACACCTTGGTTAAACACAGAATGGCAGAAAATGGAGAGGAAAAAAAAGGATGGAACAAGGACATAGCAGAGAAATGGGACTGAGATATCTGATTTTAGTATTTACCTTAAATTTCAGATATAGCTGAAAATGACAGCTACAGTCAAGAAGCCAAGAGCCAAATACTCTTAAAACCTGTGTGACCTTAAGTTTCTAGAATTATTTTGTATCTTATCAATTAAACAGTATCATTGTTCCACTAAACTTCCAGTATGCTTTAACAAGATTTTCTCCACATAACTGCAGCTGTCTCTGCAGTGCAACCTTCTGAAAAACAGTGAGAATATTTAAGACAGGAAGGGAATAGGTGAAAGAAAGACCATCAGTCCCAAGGCAGAGAGGGAAATAGATGAAATTACTGCTGTGTAATTTGGGATGTCCACTGTTGGGAATCAACACCCTGTTGGATAATGGTATTCCCCTTTATTTTCTTTTTGTCCCCCCACTCTGCCAAAGTTTAATAACAGAATTACAGGGTACTCCCCTCCACAGCCAATCCCTGTGTTAAAATTGCAAAAAATCAAGTATTTAGGGACAAAACAAGTAGCCCTAGCTTTGGCATTCATCCCTGCACACTCTTAATTCATTCCCTTACATAAGTGTCCTTCTGGATGTTTCTTTGCCTTAGGTTTTCCATTCTCTTAAATTCCTCTCTGAACTTCTGCATGCCTGTCCTACTGTCCATCTCCTTTTTTAGCCTCCTTATTTCTAGTCCCCTCTCCTTTAAATTCATTCCCTCCCATCTGCTTTCTTTGCATCGGAGGTGGGGGAATGAGAAAAATGTGTTTCCACATGAGAATCTATTAGTGAGCAGAAATAAATACTCACAGTTACAGAAAAAAATAAAACCTACTGCAAATATCCCCAGGACAGCTTTGCTGTCTGAAAGGTCAGATGTTCATTTATTTCATTGGTTAGGACCTCCGACTGCAGTCTTGAGATATCCTGCTACTGTTGCCTGAACAAGTGATGTCTCTTCTAACTGGGTTTTTTCCTTGTGTACAACCCTGCCTTTGGCAAACAGGATTATTTATAATCTCATTACCTGTAATTTCAGAAGGCTGCACATGCAACATTAATTCCAGTCTGTAAGTGATTTGACTGTCCCTGTACCTTTCTTTGACTAGGATATGTACACCATTCTCAATGACAGTTAACTCTATGTAGCAGCAAGGACTGGTAACTAAACAAAATAACTTCCTTCCTGGTTCCCTTCTTCCCCCTCAGTTTTCTAAGGAACATTGATTTAATCACTCTGATCAAATCCTCGCATTTCATTATAGTAACCTAATTTATTTTACCTTCACTAACTTGTATGACCTTTGTTATACACTTTTTCTTTGGTCTTTGGCAAAGTTATGGGCAATAGGAAACCTATAGTTCAGAATCCTTCTCCAGTACTAAATTTTGAACAAGAGGTGACTTTGGAACAAATATAAAAGCAACTCTATGCCTCATTTCTTGGCAGTCCAGAGAGACCCCTTTTTCAGTTTACACATCTTAAGAAGGATAACTGGCTTAAAAAGCAGCTTGTGGTGTCAGCAAGGTTTCCAAGGAGTAACTCTATTCTTTTCAAGCTAGACAACTATGTATACTGCACAACGCAGCAGGGCCAGGACCCTGCTAAGCTGAAGCTAATAGAGCAGATACAATCACACAGTACACTGCCTGGATCTGCGGAGGTACCAGCTCAGATCAACAGAAACACAGACACAGTGCCACAGCACCTGCATCCTAACAAAGACAATTTGTGTGCATGCAGAAAAACACTGATTAAATTGTTCTGCTTCTGGAGCTACCACTTGACTGCTAGCCCAGGAATCTCTGCACTGTGCTTGTTGCGTGCTGCTGACGTAGTTTTGGAAGAAGTGACAAGATAGCTGTAACATGGACCAAATAGTCCTCATTAAGGACGTGAAATAGGAATACTTGTTTAATTTTACTGCCTGTGCTTGCTTCTGCCTTCTCTCATCATTGTAATCTGGTAGACGGGATCCTCCAGCCCCTGGTCCACAGTGCAGCTGCACTGTCTGCCCACTTGTTAACTGTGCCAGTGTTTCATTTATTTAGCTCATAGGGGTGATGAAGAAGTAATGTTGAAGAGAAACTGCCAGAGCATTGTCACAGAGCCAAGTTGTATCCTAACGCTTCACTGCTCCAACAGCTAGATGTGCATGAGTCCAGGGTAGGGAACAGAATGCAGATGTCTGAACCCTTCATTTCCTGCATTAAGAAAATGATCTAATCACCTTGCAGCCTAGACCTGCCATGGCACATCAGCCTGCAGGTCCTTAGACTGTGAGTTTATGTTTGTCATCAAGTAGGTGTTTGGACATATTCTGGGAAAACAGGAATAGACTGACCTCCTTGGTTATTGGTAGCAGCATGTAGAACTCCCACATGAACAGAAGGATACAAGCAAGAGCACAAGTCCTACTAAAATCCTATCACAGAGAAAGTCATCCTAAAGTCCTCATGCTAAAGCACTCTATGCCCATAGGGACCTGGGCTCTACCCCCATATCAGAGGGGACAGTACCCATCCTGAAGAACTTAGTTCTGACTTGGCAAGATGCGTGATGGGAGAAGGGCAAGGGAGGTGGGGAAGAGACATAAATGAAAAAAAGGAATGAACCCCAAACCTGCAGGACCTGGCGATAATCCCTGTATTTCCACCTAAGTGGAATGGCTCCACTTTCTGTAAATCACTAACTAATAGTGAGTCATGACAAAGAAATGATCTGGAAACTTCCGTGTAGTTTGTTTATGCTGTGAAAACATTTGACTGGCATAGAAAATCATGATCTAGAACATGGCCATAATAAGGCACTCCCTTTAAGATGATCAATATGCAAAGAAAATCAAAACTAAATTAAGCCTATTTTACTTTATCAGGACAAAACATAGCTGTGGGATTAAATGAAACATTCTAATCTCTGGCTCATTCTAATCTGTCATCTTCGGTCTGTAAACCTGAGTGCCTTGAGAGAGTATTTGGTCTGTTCATTTCTGTATTGACAGTTTAAATGTTGTGAGTGTTTGCAGATTTTTCCTGCCATATATTTCCTCTTTTTTTTTTCATCTTTGAAAAAATATGCAAAATATAACAAAATAACATCAAGCTTTTTCTCAGAAATTTCCCATAAAAATTCAAACTTCAGAAAATTTTCCAATGGAACATGCTCCCCTTGGAAAGAGGCAATTCAACAACCAGTTCATCTGCTATTTCAGACAAGCTAAACCATTTAACAACTCACACTATCTATTAATACAATTGATGTTTGAGGGGGAACAGAGAGTCCTTCTTTAAATAGAAAATATAATCCAAGCCGTTGTTTCATCATTGACTTCTGCCTTGTACAATAATTTGCCATCATCTTGCATGGGTAAATGACTGCATGAGTGAACAAGGCTACAGAGTACTGAGCCCTTTGATCCAATTTTGCTCCAGCTCAAAAAAAGAAAAAAAGTTTGCCCTTGGATTAACAGGAAGAATATGGCCCTAGTTCTCCTAATTTATTTATGATTAGGATATTAACTCAGTCTTGAGGAAGTTTACAAAGACTTTATTCAATTCACATGCAGATTGAGAGTCTGGAGAATGAGAATGTAGAGACGTTAATTCTAAGAACAGATATATTGCAACAGAGGTAAGACCAAAACAAAAGCCACCACCATTTCAGTTGCTCTCTGCTTATCTTCCCAAGTGATTCCAACTTATTGTGATTATTAGAGTTTTATAATTGTGTTTCACTGTCTGCTAGCACCTCTTTGTCTTCTTTTCAAATTGCTATGACCTCCAACAATCACAGGGGTACTTGTCAGAGGGAAAAAATGCAGCGAGGAGGGGGAAAGCTGTCTGGAAATCTTCCCTAAGAAATTTAGTAGGACAGGAAGGGACTTGGAGGATCATCGAGATAAATCCATTGCTGTTGCAGATGGCCACGTCACAAACTTGCACCTTTACTGCTGCTGAGAAGCCAGTTTAGAGCCAAGGAGCTCTGATGGCTATAAACCTTCTAAGTTTTGACCTAAAAAAAATTGTCAGTAGTTTATGCACAAGTTGGTCTCTGTCTCCTATACCTCTTTTCCCAGCTTTCCATTCATGTGTACCCTTTCTCAGAGTAGATAAAGCACACCTTTTTTTAGATTTCTCTTATTAGATGTGTTGTTAGGGTGAGCAGGGAAAGCCTTTCCCTACACTTGTTCTGCTGTGCATTTTACTCTTGGGCAATTAAATCTGTTCTTAATATTCTTTAGGTGCTGTGAGCCAGATAAGTTTTGCTACTTTTTGGCAAAGTCATTCCTAGAGGCTCTCAGCTACGGAATAGTGATATAAACTCCCAATGCCATTAGATATGACATACGTCGATCATCTTTCTACATGACCCAACACTTGCACTTTTCCAGTATTAAGAAAGAAGAAAATCCTTTTCTTCACCTGGGTGGCTGGCTAGAGATACATTCTAAGATACATCCTTCTAGCAGCTTAAGTCTGAACTCTGCCTTCTATATTAAAATTAATCCTTTCTCAATACAATGACCGCTGGAAATCTCTTTCCTAATATGATCCCAAGATGTATTTGTCTTTTTGAAGACCATATCATGTTGCTGGTAATAGGCAAGCTATGACTAACTAGTAAACGTAGGAGCTTTTGTCATTTCATCACTAAGGAACAAGTGATAACGTATGATGTAAATGCATGACCTTCTGTTTTGTGTGATTTAATTTCATCTCATTTCTATTACTCAGGGCCCCATGGTAATCCATGGGTTTTCCTGTCTGATATTCTGTCTAAATTTCCTGGTGCTTTCTAAACATCTGTGCCCGGCTCATTTGCACCAAGTAACAGGTAGTACAGGGCAGCAAAAGCTCTATATGTGGATTCTTTGATAGGCATCAGAAAGGAAGGTAGGGCAGAAAAGCTATGAATAATGAACAACAACCCAGGGCGTAATTTCCTATTTCTCTGTGATTGTGAAGGTTTTGCAATAGCTTGTTTGTTTATTAGCAGTTGTCCTCACCTGTTTAGTCTGGAAGTGTGAGCCATTAAGAACAGTGAATGCAGTCCCAAACCTTTGCCCTGAAATTAATCCAAAACCTTCCTGAAGATCAGGAAGATTTCATGACTTATTTGAATGCTTTCTCTTCATTTCTGGGAAACTTCAACAGCAGGGCTTGAGGGACCAGAGCTGTCAGGATGCAATCTTGCATTGAGAAAGATGCAATAACTTCACTAAGCTTTGAAAAGCTTTTGTGTATAGTGCGGTTAAGGGAACTCAGAAATCAGCATCTAAGTTTCCAAGTCAGTGGAAATGATGAAATGCAAAGCAGTGCTACCTCTCCGGTTCAAACAGCTCACCTTGCCATACTGCAAAAGCAGCCTTTCAGTGTGCTTAATAAAAATCTTATGACTCTGATTAATTGCTAGTAGAAAACTTACTTGGGGAGAAAGTAGGTGTCTTTCCTTGTGTCTGTGGTAGTATTCTTTTTGAAGCCTGAAACATGAGATTTAAGGTGCTGGTGCTATGATCTCTTTTTTGCCTGCTTTTTCTTCCTTCAGCTTCTAAAATAAATTTTCTGAAGCACCAACCAGGACATGTGTGAAGGAGCTAGCTGCATGCTGAGAAAGCACAGGTCCAACTGTGCTAAAGCTGTCATTTCGACTTTTCTGCAGGACCTCTGATAACAATACAGAAAGAAAATTCTGTACAGTTTATAAGTCTCTCCAAGTAATTTTGTGCAACGACATAAGTGAACCTTGCATCCATATTGCAAAAAGGCAAGGAAGGTGACATGTCTAAGATGCCATCTCTAAGAAAAAGAAAACCCCCAAACTCTTCTCTGTTCTCTAAAGCATGTACTGCATCTTCCTCAAAGGCATTTTTCTGAACTCTGCCCGAGATGAACATTGACAAGCAAAAACATCAGCTTTCTGTTCTTTCACCAAATATAACTATTAGTGGTAAAATGATCACTCAGTCATGAAGACCTTTCCATTACAACTCAAGCATCTTTTCTGACTGTAAGTGTATCCAAGGCCACCAATTTCATAAAAGACCCATTTTGTAAATGTCAAATTCTACTTCTTTTATGCCAAGGTTTCTGGGAAACATATCAAGAGCAATGAAGATATTAATACATCTTGATGTGTCTCCAAGCCTGCTCTGTGGACTTGGCTAAATAACAGGGTATTTGATTTTGTTCAATGGCTGTAAGAAATGCCCCAGAAAAGGAAGGCACATTGGTTTAGATTAACATAGAAATTAATATCTATTTAAAGAAGACAGAAAAAAATACCATTTTGTATAGAGCAAGAGTGTTTCTTTTGATCCCTCTGTTAAGGGAACGGTTTAATTTCTGTGTATACTTTTTCATTTAAACTTGAAAAATACTGGTGTTTGTTTTTAAACAAAAATATATTTGTTGTGTTTTTGAGAAGTTGCAGAAACGGAGAGACCATTTGGGAAGGCTGATATTTCTTACCCCTTTCTGGGAAGCTGAAACTGCCAAATTTGATCCAAAGAAACAAATACTTCTAGTTTCCACAAAACATCACAGTTCGGTACACTTATTTGTCAACTTTTTTTTTTTTTTAAAGTGCAGCTGTAATTCCTACTGTAAAATAAGTTTCTTTTTTTGTGGTTGGTTTTAGATTCCTAATTCTTTTTTCTGTTTGGGGTGATAACACAATTTTGTGATTTAACAGACAAATAGCTTCAGCATATGTTCTGGTTCAGAAGGAAGAAATACGAATTGGGACCTTGGCTCAGATGAGCAGTCTGGTACTTAGAAGTGAGCCCTAGGCAGCCGAGTTCTTTCCACCAAGTCAGTGCACATAACTAAGCACTAATGTGCCATTCTGTAACAGAGCAGTGAGATAAGCCAGCACATGCAGAAGACTTGGAACAGGTCTGGGGAATGTAGATGAGACAATAAGTGGATTTGCAGTAAATACTTTGCCCACTTCTTAATTCAGTGCTAGCTGAATTAAAAAGGTGGGTTTTGAAGTTAAAAAAATAAAAAACAAGTATTTGCAGCTAGATGGTGCCATAGGCTTATGGAATCCCAACCAAATTAGTGATGCTTTATAAGGTGATTTCCATTCTACACATGATATTGTACGAAAGCAGGCTGTGATCTAGGAGTCAGAAACTGCTTCAGAGAGTCTGTTTTGCTTTCTCTAGTAATACAGGAATAGTAGTCACTTCAGAATTATTTCCTGCCCCATGACACCCCTCAAATCAAATAGAAATTACAATAGGACCCCTCCGTGAAGCAGCGGAATGGAGGTAATAATGGAGAACTTCAGTGACAGAGGAAAAAATGCGTTTCTTGACAAATACTGAAACTGTATGAGCTCTTCATCAAATTAATGCATACGAGTGCTAGACTTGAAATAACATCTGCCAGAAACCCATGGCAGATCGTCTTGCTTGAACTGGAGTCAAACAATATGAAAGTCTAGCAGAAGTTACAGACGCTGATAATTTGCTTTAATGCTTGGGGTCTTTAGCTAGTTGTGCATATGGAAGTACATGCTTTAGTGATACCCTCTGGAGCACTATACTCAAAGGTTATTCTTTACTCTTAATATTTATCCAGTTCTTTCAGTTACTTTTCCTTGACTCCCCTGAACTCCTCAAAAATAGCAAGTATTTTTCTAAGAAACTCCTACAGAAATCTTATGTAGCTGGGGGAAACAGCAAGCTAAGTACATCTATATGGTTTATTTTCCAGATGGTGTACTTTCATACCGCTCGAGGTTCACAGAGCTATTTTAGTTAAAAGTTTTCTGTGCTTTCTAACAATTTAGATTTTGAGGTCAACTTCTAATCTTTACTATGTAGCACAGTATAAGTGACACAGTACAAATGCATCATCGCTACACGAATGCATTTGACAGAGCATTTGAACTGCGTGGCTCACCAGATTGAACCCAATAGCAAAATCCGAAGAGAGGCAACACAATTATTAGAAGGCAGAGTTCAGTTGAACTAGGCGATGTGGTTTTCTTGAGTCTCTTTCCATGTAACACATGCATCTCTCTAGAAGTCAGGTTCATTTTCTCTGTTGCTGTGGAGCTTACTGCAGTTTGTGTGGCCACAGTCTCTTTGGAAGCAAGTTGTGCATTAACAGACTAAGAATGGGACTCCATCTGAATTGAGTCTCGTCTGAAATTTAGATGCCAAAAGGTTCAGTGAGCTATTGAGACCATCTGTCTTCAAGTGCTACCTAAAAATTATGCCCCTGTTTTGGGCCACAACAAGGACCTTTAGTGTCTAACCTTGAAATCACGGAGCAGATTAAAGTCTGGGACTTCCCTCTGCACTAGAAATGCCTCACAAGTGAATTTCTTAGCTAGGGTGCCTTTCCACCAGTGTATGCATTTCATTCCCCATGTGATGGAGAGCTGTGCTCTTTCCTCCTCTTTCTACTTCTTCTACCTCCCTCCCTCCTCTTGAGTCACCACACCACGTGGAACCGTATCATCACAAGAAAAACAATTTATCTTACTGCAGGTGATCTGTTCCTTAGTGTTCAGTACACTCTTTACACTTCAGTAAGTACGAGTTGTATATCTTGCAGTAAGAGGGCTTTTGTGTTTATTTTGTGCTCTTAACTTATTTGTGCCTTGATTATATAGTTTTCTTATAGTGACATTTGCAGTGAAAATGTGTACAGAGGAATTGTATGGAAAATTACTGCTTATCTGTACTGTCTTGTTTATTTTTATGCCTTTACAGTCAAAACTCCTTGAATGTAAAAGAATGACTAATGCCATTAGAAACTCCATTATTATTATCACAGGGAACCTGGGGCAGACAGGCTAGCGATAGAAATGAGGAAGGTTTCCATTAGTGCTTCTCCTGATTGCACTTGCAAGCTAATGTGTGACAGTCAGGTACCTTGATGCCTTACTCAGCGAATGCCAAATCCAGTGGTTTTTACTCAGGCACTGGAGACGTGCATACAAACCTGAGAATGCAGCCCTTCACGTGTTGCAGGAGGTGGGGTATGCACCTGAGGGCTGTGACAGGCTGCTCTGCCTCTCTTTTCTGTAGTAGCTATGCAAGTACGGCCTCAACCACAGCCAGAACACACACTTCAGCAGCATGGTAGCATCCTGCCAGGCCCACTTATGCAAGCATCCATCTTTGAGGTGGCAGGTCCACGAAGTGTCAAACTGAGTCAAGCACATACTGAGCCCTTCTTGGAACCTCTTTGTCACTATTTAGCCAGTTAGTCATCAGAGCATGATGCTCTGATTTTTAGCAGAACTATTTTTCTACTATCATCATGCAGCCAGGTATTGGTCAGACGGCTGGGCCATTGGTTATACCTGATATTTCATGATGCAGTGCTTTGCACAGGCTTTTGCCAGCTGGTTTGAGAGAGTTAATTCAAGGTGCTCAAGAACAAATGGACTATGATAGTTATTATGTTGGGTTTTTTCCCTTTAAAAAAGAAGAAAAGATCAGGGAAGTCTTCTGGCAACATGCCCTGTTAATGACCTTCCTTGCTGCTCTTAGTATGATATTAGATTAATTTCAGCACATTTTTAATGGAGTTGGCCAAGTTCATTGAGCCATTTCAGCATAAGAGTAAGGCAATACCCATTTCCCTGCTACAGTGCAAACAGGATATCTCTAAATATTAGGAAGCCTTCAGAACTAACAGGCAGATGCCTAACATGGGATACGCTGTTGCTATAGATAATAATCTGAACATTAATTGGAAAGTAGATCCCTTGAATAAAACGAGCAGTCGATATAACTAATGTCAGAGACTTGTTTTCCCCAGCATAAAAGCTTCAAGGCATGACAAGTGTAACTCTCCTTACTCCATCCAGCATTTGGGAGAACCGCGTACTGTGCAGACTAAGCAGAATTCAGGCTCAAGAGTTTTTTTTGTATCACATCTTGTCTGCCACAACACAGAGGCAGCTGTCAAGATGACCAAGGAACTGTTACAAAAAGGTAAACTAACTGAACGCAAAACCCCGCAGACTATATTTCTAGGCTGCAGGAATATAGTAAGAATAGGCAGCATCCAGGTGTAGCACATGATGTCATACCTGTCATGTCCTCCTTTGCCTAAAAGGACAATTATTTGAAGTCAGCAATAATGGAGTCATTGAAAGACTTCAGAGAATGACTGCTAAGCAGGTAGACACAGGTGAATCAATTACGTATCAGTAGTCCTTCAAAAGACCAACAAAACTGCAAAAGGCAGTTCCTACTTGAAGGAGTGTGTGCAAACACACACAAAACAAACCAGAAAAACTACCCTGAAGAAACAGATATGGAAAAACCTAAAAGTTGCTTGCATGATAGTATTCATAAAAAGTGATAACTAATTTGTATGGACAGCCAGTTTTTCTGCCTCCTCTAAAATCTTTCTGGAACAGCAGAAAATGTTCTTCTGCCTTTCTGGTACACCTTTTGAGAGGCTATAAAGTTATTTCTCTTAAATAAATCTTTTGTATTTTCCCTCCTACTAGAACCCTGAGTTTCCAATGAACTGTGCAAAACCTTCAGGGAATTTTATACACGCATTTTGTAAATGCATTCAAAAGATCCCTCTCTATTTAATTTACTAATTTCAACTTTCTCTCTACTAACTCAGTGCAAGACCTTTCTCTATCATGTGAGAGCCGAAAACTTGACTATATCTTTCCATCTCGTCAGCTGAAAAAATTTGCTAATTTCCTCGCCTGCCTGGCTTTTAATTTCTCCATCCTTCTATCCAATTTAAATCCATAAAGCACTTTGAGATCACATTTACATCAAAGACACTCCACGGGATACCTCTGTATTGTGTTCGTGTTCTGTTCATTCATCAAATACTCGCCCACTCCATTTGGAACATACACTATTGAGTTTCTCCCTCCTTTCAAAACACCAGGAGTTAAAGAAAGAGAACGTGCAATTTAAAGCCCAAATGTTTGTGTGTTTTCAACAAGACACTTTACATTATTTGGACTGTTTCTCCTGTTTATCAGGAAGGTTTGCATCAACTGGAAATGAAAACAACATCAAGCTTCAGTGGATTGAGATGGTGACAAAAATTGAGACAGATATAGAAACCTTTCAAAGACAGTAATAAATGAAGTGACACTTTTATCTCCTATCATTTGAATTAGTCTGATGGAAGTCTAACATATTTTCTGTGCCTAAGTCCTGGTTAGAGTTTTGTTTTAAAGAGAAAAATAATAGTTGGGTTTTGAATGCTCCTTGCTGGTTTGTTTGTTTGTGTTTGGTTTTGTTTTTTTTTTCTTCCCCTCCTCTACAGACTACACAAAAGCCATTTCAAGCATCACATTTTTGTATTTGACCTTTCCTTCTGCCCCTACATGTGCATCGTGTTATGGTAAATTCCCTGGCATCTGTACACCCTGAAAGTGCAAGAATAAGTCAATGTTTTATTTAAATGAGTGTGGCAAATGCATATACCATTATATTATCTCATCTGGGCGAGTTCGTTTCATTTCACCTGATTCCCTATATAGTTCTGAAGTTTTGTTTAATTCTACTGTCCAATTTTGGCAGCTGCCTCTAATCACATTCTCTTTTGCTGTAATTCTCCTGTAGGTACATAGGAGTCTATAGTACATAGGAGCTTATCAGATGCAGTTGTTTGTGTTCCTGTTATCATTCATCTACTGATGGCATTTTACTTTTAAAAAGGAGACTGGTCAGTGTAGCTTCAGCTTTGTGCAGCATGGGGAAGTTTGCAAGTTACCCTATACTGCATCTTCCATCTTTGTCTTGAAGCACTTTATTATTCAAGTCCAGGAATTTCTGTTATGGTTGTGTACCATACCTCAGTTGTGATTTGTATTTTTCTGTTCCATATGTAGTACTTTTATAACTCCTGTCATCTAACTGAAACAATTCATAAGCTGTTTTAACCTTCTCCTCCTGTAGATCACAATTATCATCTCCATTTTAGAGGTGAAGAACCGAGGCAGAGTGGAGAGCAGATGAATGTCCCTATAAACCCAGGGGAAAAAAGCAGACGAATGTGACCAAATGCCTTGATTGCGGTCCTGTTTTCTTCATAATGGAAACACAGGCCATCAAGAAGGCAGTACACAGAATTTTCTGGCATTTAAAAGAAAACATTTTCAGTGAGCTGCTGTCAAGTAATGAGATGGTCATCAAAAGAGGCAGAAGAAATGAGAACAGCAAATAAGGGAAAGGGAAAGCCTGCTAATAGCCAGGCTTTTTGGTTTAATAGAAGAATGGAACAAGGAATGACTAACTGACATGACGGAATGGGATAGGCGTAATCCAGATTTTGACAGAAAACAAGAAGTGCAAGGCAGAGTACAATAGTTTGAATATATAAAGGCAACCTGTAAATTAATAGTTGGAAGAAAGAGAAGATACTCAGCTTTGATGGTCAGAAATGGCATATATGATAGTTTCTTACATAAATTTGTACGTTCAGAGTATTTCCTTATTTCTGTGTTAATATGCCTGATGTTTTCCATATTGTCTCCCTCCAGATAAATGGCTGACACTTAGAAAGATACACAGCAGAGAATATATTTCACTTTTGAGTATTCTAGGAGTTACAATCAACTGACTTAAAATTTCCCTGCCAAAGCACACTTTCACCTAACACAACTCTAAATAAATATCTGGTGAGTCACTTGTTGCATATTTGACTTACATGGTTATCTGTAACCACAATATTCAGGCTGGGACTGTGTGATGAAATATGTCAGCCTGGTGTCCCTAATCCATGTAATTTAAAGTAAAAATAAATGGAAGAATGAAGCAGAGAAAATATTTTTAGCTGGGTACCATTTATTCTGTTTTATACTAATCACTCCCTGCCTTTATTAATTAAGTGACTCATTTTAAACACTGTGCTGTTAAACTCATGCTGCTTAATGCTCTGTGTGACCAGGATCTAGATTGTGTTAGTCATTAAATCCCACAGTTTAGAAGGGACTGAAATTCAACAACGTTCTCCCCCTAAAATAAACACTTATTACTGTATCCAAATATGCAATAAGAGAGAACAAACTTGATTCTGGTGCAAATTCAATGAAGTCAATGGAATGACTCCTGTGCAAAACCAGCATGCAACCAGAACAGGACCTCAGAGTACTAACAATGATTATTTCCTCATGAGATCAAAGTCCTAGAGTACATGGCACTGCTGTTCACTGACTTCTTGGTCCAGATTCCTCTTCAGGGTAAGTTCAGTAATGTCAGTAGGATTTAACACAAGTTATAAAGTTAAGAATGCACACTTACTGAGTATTGCACAGCAATTCACAAAACTGAGTTAGAGACCATTGTGCAAAGTTCAAAAGATAGTTTGCAAAGGCTTCCGAGGGCACATACGTTTGAATCAGGAGAAGTCACAGACCCGGTTTTCCAAAAAGGAAAGAAAGCATCCCCTAGACTTCCCATTATAGGCACTGATTCAGGAAGGCATTTAATGAGTGTTAAGGTTTTAAGTTTCCTCACCAAAGCCAATCGCCTTGCCATAATACTTAAAACTATAGACATGTTGATTAGGTCTTCCCTAGTCAGATCTATTTTACCCCCAATACATATTTGTTTTTTGCATTGTACTCTTGAATCTGCTTGTATACGATAAGTTAACAAAAGCAATGTATTCAGTAAAACACTTGAATGCATGTTCTTTTTCCCTCCTATAATGAAGTCAATATCACGTCTAAGTGTTTCATGGCACATCATGCAAAAAAACAACCCAAACCCACCATTGGCAATATTCATTTATTTGAAAGTAAAACTGAAGACAATTGCAAAGACAGCCTCCCCTTATTTGTATGTTATTAAAATGGTTGAAATAATTTCATTAAGTATTTAAGTATATCTTGAAGTGTCTTGCATCTTTGCTCCTATCTTGAGATTCATGTGCTTTATCACACCTCCTACATCAGGTTGCACTGTTTATTGTTGTTGAAAAGAACCCATGGGATTCTTTTTAGTATATCACATGAAGGGGTGGGGAAACCAAACCAAAAGCATTCCAACCTCCAACTCTCATACAAGACCAACTAGCTGGAAAACATCCTCAGATGGTTTATCTTCTCCTTTAAGCTACTGATGAAGCTGATTCCACATTTCTAGACTGCCTGGTCTAGCACTTCATTAGTCTGCCTCATAGTATGCAATTCCTTATAGTCAATTAAATCTTTGCTGAAAATAAAATCAACTTTTCTCAATTTCCCTTGGTAGAGAATCTTTTATTCATTAGAAAGCTCATCTCTCTACATTTTTTTAAGGATGAAAACAAATTCAGATCTTTGAAGACTTCCTCATAGCTGTTACTTTCTCGGCCTGAGATTGTTCTGTTTCATCTCCTTTAGGCTCTTCACCACAACTATCTTACTTGTTTTAAGATTGTCAGTGGTTTTGTGATTACTTGTAACATTTTAGCTGAATATCATGTTTGTGATAAAGAACAAAAAAGGACTTGCCTCACTGCCTGTGTTAGGCAGGATTACAAACAAAATAGACTGATTTTGTAAGGAAGACAGCAGCAAAAGAATTGGAACAGGGATGGCAAAAAACCCTTCCTATACTTAAAATTGCACTATTGCCAAGAGCCACAAGGCACATGTATAGGATAACCCGTTTTTAATTTGGGTGGCTTTCACTTCCCTCACCAAAGTACATGGAATGCATAAACTGATGAATGATCTGATGATGTGGTATCTACCTCTTTTTGCAGTTGTGTGATCTGATATGTGTTGAAGACCTTGGCTGTTCTATTTATATATTTGACCTCTTAGGAGGTCTCAGTTGCATACTTGAGAGATTGTGTGAAGGCCTCCCTGTTCTCAGCACAGCAGGCAAACCTGCTACATAATCTACACACAAACAGAAAACTAGGATTAGACCTTTTATCCCTTATCTCTAAAGCGTACAAGCCATTACTGTCAGAACTAAAAGACAACTTTGATGGCCAGAGTTAAAAGTGTTCTTGATGCCAGGGGCTAAGAGGGGATGTCACTTGTAGTTAGAAAGATGTCATCATTCCACAACCATGGGGAGAAAGTCTGCTCAAGTTGTTCTCTTAGCCTGTCCACTGCATGAAGGAAAAAACACATTTATTCTGGATTCTGACCAGAATATGCCTTTTCTCCAAACCTATCATAGGATTTCAAAACACATGCGTTTGTGTCATTAGGTCCTAGGTAACCCTTACATGCACTGGGACTTTCACTCTCAGGCTAAGATACAAGCAGAAGATGTTGAAAACAGGATGATATTATTAGAAGCACAGGCAAGCCATCAGTCTTTGCTTTATCTGAATTATAGTGATGTATTTATCTTTCGTATATCACAAATAAACCAGGATTGGCCTTGAGAAATGCCTGTTTATCCTGCAAGATAACAATGCTTTGAATTTCTATACAGACCCACATCTAAGGCTTTCAAAGAGCATTACAAATGTTAATCCATTAAGTATCAGTGTAAGGCATTCCCATGAGGCAGGTGTTTTTAATTACCTCCATTTTATAGAGCGGAAGCAAGCAAGGCACAGGGAGATCTAACCACCTTATTTGTAAGGTAACACGGCAAATCAGCACAATGAGGGAGAGAACCAAAGTTTTGGCACTCAGCTCTGCTGCAAAGCTCTCTCCCTTTCAGCGCTTTCGATAATTTTGATGTCTTAAAGGAAGAGGGCAAGGAGAAAAGTTTTAGTAAGGGGATTAACTGGTTAGATTTTGGCATGAGGTTTCACCATAGAAGAAGTGGACAGAATCTTTGCCCCATGAATCAATAGTCAGACTGCTGCCCTGAATGCCATTAAGCCTGAAGAAAAAAAAAGAAAAAAAAATCAGTATCTACCCAATTTCCCTAAAGGACAGTGTAAGAGTAGGCCTCACTTCTTCACCTGAAGCAAGCAGCATGTAAGTTTGGAGCCAGTCCATCCACCTGACATCAAGCCTGCCATCAAGAAACACTGGCATCTCTCTAGGTTCTGCTGTGGGGACCTTCTAAAGCAATCTTTTTTGATGCAGTTGTAGAACAACATTATGATTTCACTCTTACAATCCCACTCTCTCTGTGCTATTATCAGGAGTTTCATGTATTCCAGAGAAGGCAAAGAAGTAGCAGAAGGCAACACACAATGTTGTTTATGGTTTTACAAGAAAGAAGACAAAACAGTTTTGATGAAGAAATGGGTCTTGGTTATCCTTTTCTAATAGAGCCATTGTAGGGTTCCTTTTCTCTGGTATTTGTTTTCATAAGTTTATGGAAAAATAGATGCTCACATGTATAGAAACAACCTTCTTTCCTCCCCCAAGGAGTAAGAAATTGCCCTACAGAGCACCTATTTGAACATTCATAGACACTTTTTTTTTTCCCTGAACTCCTCACCCAGTTCTGTGTGATGGATAAAAAGACACTGCTTCTTATTTGAAATTAGTGGAAACTGATTAGCAGAGTACTCAAGTGAAGTTACAAGGAGAAGGGAATATATCAATAATAAGGATATGCACAAGTCTTCTTCAGATAACCCCTGAATAGACATGGAAGATTATGGGCAGGATGGGTAGGAGTACTCCCACCCATGTGAGTAGAGAATTCCTGTCCAGTGATCTTACCAGGGCTGTGTTTTAGGTTTCGTTGCCAAGTATCCTGGAGCAGCAACAAAAAACCCTCTTGTCAGTTTTCATCCTAGCAGGGACATTCAGCATTAAAACACACTTCTTATAATGTTATTCTTTGTAATAATTCTGAATAATCTTATCCGTTATTAGATCTAACGTTATCTTAAATCTCTATCTTCCTCAAGGAGTTTTCCTGTGATTGAATCACTAAGCACTGCACAGCTACAATCATTTATTTTTTTTAGGTCTACGTCATGATGTGTCTTTCTCAGTCTTTTTAATCGTTCCTACTACCCAGAATACTTTCACTTTGAAATTAAGTCAAGCACTCCAGTTTGCACAGCACTGCTGTCTCTGAGGTTATTTGCCATCAACAGTACCATCATTTGCCATCAACCTGGAGTCTGTAGTCTGAATTAGATGTGTTCCATCTCTCACATCTCATGCTGTTTTTTAACATGGTGAAGAGTGATCTACTGATAGTGACATTTAAATGGAGTAACATTTGTTAAAATGACTTTCTGGAAATGCAAATTCATGATCACTTGGGAATTCAAGAATGCCTTTTTGTTGTGTATTATGCCAGATAAGAAACACATCTTTGATCTATCTGCTCCAAGAACACATAGCCCTTAAGAGAAGTTGTACTAATTGCTGGTAATAATGCAGCTCTGGCAGAATTAGCTTCCACTACTCACCTTTACTCTGCCTACCTTTTTCAGCCTATCTATCTAATCTTCCTTCCCACAGACTTGAATTAGTACCGGAACCACCATTTAGATATTTTTACTTTGGCAATGACAAACACCAAGCAGCACAGCATTTCTATGTTCCTGGGCAACCAATGACCAACAGCATTTCATCTGGTAGCTAGAATCCAATGTACACTTGCCATGACTTCCTTTACATGGAAATATGTTCTGTAACTGCATGACGCATTTGCTAAGCTACTCCAAACATGTTTACATTCTAGACTATCCACTGTCTGATAAGCACATTGATCACGTATTTGGCATAGGTCTTCCCTGTTAGCTTTAGAGGACTTCTGACACATAAACGCAGTTTTGGAAAATTGTGCATATACACTGATCATAACTCTAACCTCGGTCAAGTGAACTACAGGTGTCTCATTTTTGCCGGTGTTACTGATTTCACTGCAGATCTCTCCAGTAGCTGACAGCTTCCCTGCTAGTTGCCGTGCATAATTTTGATGATCAGTTCAGCCCAGGTCTGCAATATATGTCAGGGGGCTGCTGAGAAAAATAGCATGCAATCAAGGAACTGAAGTGTGCCATAATAGAGACACAAGAGGACTGAACCGAAATTCTGTGTACTGCCGTCATTCTGCCACTTTCTAACTTTGCACTGCAAAGTTGCAACCTTAATAAAATGCTTTTCACTCCTTATAGTGTGTAGATCTAATTTGCAATCAAGAGAGAAGCATACCTGTTGCTTTCCCAGCTATGGCATTTAAATCAGAGAGCCTGTGCTTTATCTTGTACTACAAAAAACACAGCGCAGCAGTTCAAGCATGAGGAGCTCTGGAGAGCCCTTTGGGGGAGGTGATGGACATGAAAGTGACAATTGGTTTCCATTTATTTATTTGTCCTCCTTGCCCCTTTCTGTCCTGCATACCTGTTTCCTTGTACTAAAATTTCTGTTTCTACACATGAATTGCCTTTCCTTTCAACTCAATTTCTTTCAGAATTTTAATTTTTTCTCTTTTGTATATTTACTCAATGCCTGGCACAGCAAAACTTTGATCTCAGCTGTGCCTTCTGGAAACTAAAGTTTTAACTGTTGCCTGAAAGATACAGAGTTTAAAAAGAAGCCCCTTGTAGTCTAGCTTTAGGCCATACAAACAATACCCTTAGAAAAGTGCTTAAAAGTCTGCAAAATGATCACTGTTAGCCAAGCTATTCGCACTTACATGGACGAGAATAAGGATTTCAATGATACCTATGTGGCTATGGCAACTACACTTCATCTCCTGTGCTTCTGTACTCAGGGGGACAGTTCTGGTGGGAGTAAGCAGCATTTCCATATTGTATACACTATTTTAATATGTGCAATTAATCATGCAAGGAAAACTGAGGCAGAAATCCGTGTTTGGCTTTGTATCCCATTAATCACAAGGCTAGTCCTCCATTTTTACCATGTTGTTAGGATGGGTCTGTTCTATCGCAGTCTGTGAACGGATGCAGAGGGCAAGCGATCACATTCCTGTGTTCCTCCAACCTGCCGGGTACCTGTCACTGTCGTTTGATGGTGATGATGAAGGTTGGGCAGCGACACATGCAGAGCTTTTAAGAGACTGAACTTTTGTGACTGAGGCCAAAAGTTCTCTGCTGACCGGGGTTGGAATAGGTGACACTCTTCCCTTTTAGCGCTCCTTATCGCCTCCTCACTTGTTAATGTCGACAGTTCATCCCAAAACCGCTGGCATGAAGATGCAGTTTTCCCTGTGAACCACTAGATGCCCTGAGATCTCTTTGGTTCAAGATTTCTTTCAACAACCAAACATACTAGAGAAAAGAAAGGAACAGCATCCCAGCTAAGCCATGAGAACAATAACATGTTCGCTGGTGGGGAATATTTTCCGGATTAAAGTAATATCTGCTTTATAAATGTATTCAATTCAAGCACTGAAAAGGAAAGCAGTATAGATATTAAGGAATTTATCAATATCTCTTTTGAAAGAGGTTCCTCAGGGCCATGCTGATAGAAGCCAAGAAATTAATATTACAGAGATGAAATCTCTCAATTGCCCCAAATAATAGACAGTTCTGCAGAAATTTAGCATTTCTGGCACAGGTATCCTCAGAAGTGCAGAGCACAGTAAGAAACAGTTAATACAGTCGAGTTCTGGTATTATTGCACAGTGGTATAAGCTAAAGTAATGCCACTAATCTCAGTGGAGTTATTCTAGTTTACATCAGTGTTAAGTGAAAGCAGAATATGTCTCCTCGAGTACTAGACTTGTGCTGGATCAGAGCTGAAGCCCTCATGGCATGGGGCATCTTTACTCAGGTACAGCAAAGCTCTTAAGTACATGCTAGCCTTTAATTCCTTGCAGGAAGACCCTTGCTGACTATGGCAGGAGCACCCTTCTACTTAAGCATGCACGAGCTTTGCTCTGGCACGGCCAAGCCCTTCAGCACACAGCAACACGGATTTTGAAAGGGCTGTGATTCAGCGAGCAGGCCCCGCCTTGCCAAACTGCCAAATCTAGACGATCAGCAGCTACCATACAGCACGCTTGTCCTGCAGCTGAGACATAACTAAGTTATGTATCTGGGTTTTTTTAAGCATGAATTCATCCTCGATCTATTCAATGGGCACATTGGGGTAGATTTGAGCAAGTTAAAGATCAGACATAAGCTATTTCTCAAGGTATTTAAAGACTGTAGAGAAATATTTGTTATATGCACATTCATCTCAGGTTAGATGGTTCTGTCTGAACTAGCGTAAGCAGAAAGAGCCTCCTGGACTTCCCTTGGCTTTCTCATGATCCAGGCGCTCTGTTTAATGAGGGAGCATTCATCTGTTGTAATATAGGTGCTTCTACCCAAGCATTTCAGCAGTTTTCACATAATAAGAAAATATTGGGAGGCCTGTTTCTAAAAAAAGCAGGGCTTGCAGAGCTCAGTTCTGCTGCTCAAAAATACCCAGCAAACTAGTACTAGAGGTGGAAAAATAGCAAAGCTATCTGGACTCCTACCTTTTTGCTTTGAGTGCTACATGACCCTGCTACATTAGTACACCTGCAAAAGATCACCTCGCTTTATTCTCTGGGTTCTCTGAAGAGCTCTGTGAAGCAGCTTGGGGGATCCCCACTACAGAAGAACACGTCTGATAAAAATAGGGAAAACTGCTCTCAACTGAACAGTTGTTCCTCATTTCTACAAAAGCAATCATCACATTATAGGAAGCAGCTTTGTCTCCTATTGCAAAATAGGATGTTGAGACAGGCTTACCTGTGCCAAGTTTCAAGGTACCACCTCACCTCCTCTGTTTTTTCTGATATTAGAATGCATTTGCTCTAGACTGCAGCTTCAGGGTGTTGCAAGACCTCACTTTTCTAGGGAACTCCAACAATAAATCACTAGGCAAGTGGTTCTCAGAATTAGCTAATGCAGAGACAAAACTCAGCCAGGCACAACGTTGTTGTATAATCACTGTAATCAGGCTTCCACTTGTGAGTTTATACATTATGCATGCACCCACCTGGATTCTTCTCAGAGTGTGACCTTTCTGAGTGTGAGGGGTGAAAGCAGCTTAGTGACCTGAAGGCTTTATTTTTTTTGAGCGTGACTCAGAATGTACTGTCTCTTTGAGAAGTGCTGTATTGAAATTGGACTTCACAGGGAGTGATTAGCTAATTTAGAAGTTGCTTTGGATGCACAGATGTTGTCTATTTCCTAAAGAGTTCTTCAGTCCTGAATATGAATGCATCGAAAAACTTGCTAAGTTGAGGCCTTATACTTGTCACAGAAACTGGATAAACTCTATTTCGTAGAATTGTAGAATCATTTAGGTTGGAGAAGACTCTTGAGATCACAGAGTCCAACCATTAACCTACCACTGCCAAGACCACCACTAAACCATGTCCCCAAGATCCACATCTACACATCTTTTAAATACCTCCAGGGATGGTGACAACCGCTCCCCTAGGCAGCCTTAACAATCCTTTCTGTGAAGAAGTTTTTCCTAATATCCAATCTAAACCTCCCACTTGAGGCCGTTTCCTCTTGTCCTCTCACTTGTTACTTGGGAAAAGAGACTGACCCCCACCTTGATACAACCTCCTTTTAGATAGTCATAGAGAGCAATAAGGTCTCCCCTAAGCCTCTGTTTCTCCAGACTAAGCAACCCCGGTTTCCCTCAGCTTCACTAGATTCATTTCTCTTCTATGGACACACTCATTTCCTCATACTCACTCAGGGATTTAGACCAAACTGTTCACAACCCTCCCATCAGTTTTTTTTTCCTCCAGCTTTACTTGTATACTGCTTTTTTTTTTTTCCTTTCTTTCTGAATTACTCACCTCCCATAGAAACTTAAAGGAGCTACAAGACAGGGCAACTTTGTGGTCAAATAACAGCACCATACAGAAGACGCTACTCTGTAAGTGGAACCATCAGCAAGCATCACAGATAGGGTCTTAAGCCCCAAACAACTGCTACCTTGTAGCTAAAGGATTAACTCTGTTCATAACCACAGCAGTAAAGTCTTAGCAGTTCTAAACAAGAAAAGCAAAGACTCACCTTTTCCCAGGCCCCCTCACCCATGTAGTACTGGAAAAAAAATCACATTACCATCCTCACATAAACCACTTTGTAAAATCTGCTGCTGCTTGTAGAGGACCACATAGAGTATTTAATGGCTCTGATGAGCAGAGGCCCTGCTAACTCAGGTGTTCCATCTTTGGGGTTTCATTTGACTGCAGACACCTGATTTTATAAGAGCAAAAGCAAAGGGGGCATTCTTTCAGAGTTAGAGGGTGCTTTCTACATCAAAAAGACAGAGATACTAGAAGCAAAAGCAAGGCAAATTTTGTTTGGTACCCTTTACCACTAGTAAGGAAAGGGTTGTCTTTTACTTTAGCTCTTTCCTTATGAAATGAGTGGTTAATATTTATAGATTTTCAGAGAAGGAGATAGAACCTTAGATTCTCGTGGGTTTTAATACCAGAATGAACCATAATAGTTACTCTATGTGGCTTTCTGTACCCTAGAGGGTTTGGGCTTCTGCTCCAATTTGAGGCAATGCCAGAATCAGAGTAAACTATGTTATCCTGTGATCTGCTTTTCTTCTCAAAGGCTTCACTCAGGCTTCAGAAAAAGCCTTTTTCCACTGACATTTAACTCATCCTAGAGTGTGCTAGCTTGTGTTCCCTGATTGGGGTCTGCTCAGGCAGAAGCTTTTCTCAGCTACAAACAGCTGCATTTTTTACATATATCTATGCTTCCTTTAGGATGCATTGGTAAGTCTGCTATCAATAAATAAGAGGACAGAGTCCACATTTTAATGCTGTTTGGGAATCAGAAAGTAGGACCCCTTTCCTGGAATAGGCCTGGGGTAAGCACTGTTCTGATGGAGTTGTCCACAGTAGCATATGCTGCATGAAGCGTCTTGTCCATGCCTGTTCCTTAGCCAAGCATAGCACAGCCCTGATCCCTTCTGGATGGCAAAAGCACAGAGGAGAGAACAATGCTGCCTCTCTTTCTGGTCACTAAAAAAGGGAAGCAATCTTTAAACAAGTGTAGGAAAAGCATATCTTGGAATATCTGGAAGCGGGCTTCCCAAATAGTCTCACAAAGGAGTGATTTTAAGTGAGTACAAGAGGGTAGGATGAAGATAAATACATTAAGAGGGAATACTTTAGCAGAACACCAAGAAATGAGAGCTGTTAGGTTATGGGATAGTTACCAAGGGATGCAATGGAGACTCTGTTACATAGGCCATTTGAAAAAGCAGACTAGACAGTGCTCTTGAGTATACTCTAAGGAACCATCCTGTCTCTGCAGGGACCCTGACTGTTACCTGGTTAATGGCCTGATTTTCTAAACATGTCGTGTAGCTATTCCTAACACTGACTTCAGCAAGACTTCTGGGTGTCAAATTCTTCCAGAAAATAACAGGTTATTGATCACCAGTGATCTCATTCCCATTTTTGTGGCTGTGAAAGCTGTATTCAATTTTCTTTAGTCATGCAATGTGCAGGAGATTCATGACTTTTTCCTGCCTGAAGTAGACCATGGCACTCTTTTTGAAGGGCTAGAGCCCCACTGGATTTTTTTTTATATCTGAGGTAAGCAGAAGCACCTGGTACCACCTGCCTCATCCCTATGATAGTTGAGTCACCACCTGCAGCTGCCTGGGGCTAGCAGGTCTGCCATGAGCAGAAGAGGGGTGTGTGTTGCAGAGCCAAGCAGCCCCACGGAGCGGAGAGCAGCAGGGCTACTTTAGTTCTGCAAGGTTCGCTCTGTCTGTCTGGGGGAGGGGATAGCACATGTGATGCCAGTACTCTGGTTAAATATTTAAATTTCATTTACTAGAGCAACAGGCGAAGCTGCAATTATGTTTTATAGGGAAAATTATTTTCCAGCATGCAGGTCAATTTTTAATTTGTCAGATTTTTTCCTACCCTTTTCTCCTCCCTTAGCCATCATCCCCATCAAACCTCCATTTTTAATTCCCTTTTAATTTGCTTGAGTGGCAGAGCAAAAGGAGGAGAGCTGGAGGTAAAAAGCACCTAATGAAACACTTTTTCTTCTCTGTGGAAGGTAGGCTTGGTTTTATATAATTCCTCTGCGCTAGACCCTACAGCTTTAAGGACCCCCACTCTTCAGGTACACCCGCTCTGCTATGCAACTCCTCTTAGCGTATATGGTCTCAGGCTCCTTGTGGACTAAGCAAAATTACTTCCCACCTGCATGGTAACAAAAAAATAAATAAATCTGCAATACAGTCAATAAATTAAAAACATTACAAATAGGCCAATTTCTGAGCTATTTAAAATATGGGCTGCTGGTGCCCTGTATGGCAATATATGTACACAGAGAGCAGGATTTATGGTAGCTTGCTATGCACTTCAAATATCATGAAAACCAGTCAATTTCATTTTGTTACAGCCTAAATCTGTCTTGGCAGCTCCTGCTACAGCCTAGTTCCTGTTGCAACACAGGGCACTGAAAAGGGTACAGCTTGTTTACTAAATGGATTTAATAAGAGCTTCTGGTAAGGACAATAGTTCTTAGTTTTTAAAAAAAATGTCAGTAGGTGATACAGAGCTTTAGAATTCAGTCACTGTGAATTAAGGGATTGCTTGAGCTCATCTAAATTGATGTTCTCATCTCTCCGTCTACATATCCTAACGTGCACGGTCTGGCTTCTTATGCTAGCCCTTCGTAATGGTATCTGAGCAGTTCTGTGGAGGAATGAGCGTGCTATATAATGTGCAGTATATGCTGCTCCTGCCTGAAACTAAATTAATTTAACTACATCTTTCCTTTCTTGCTCTCTCTACCTTCCCTGAGATAATCCTGTAAAGCAGATCTGCGGTATGCAGTAAGCAAGAGGGAAAGGCACTGTTTGTGTGGTACCTAGGAAACATCTAGATAAGGAAAGTTTAGTCTGAGCACCAGAAATATCTTCTGTCTGGTGAGCTGTGGAGTCATCGGAGTGTGCAGGCACATCTTGGGGCCTGAAACTGCAGACTACTGAATGTCTTAACTCTGCAATCCCCACAAGATCAGCTCCAATGGAAGAGCAGAAACATCGACTACTCCTTTTCCTTTTGCCTGTTTGAGAACTTCACAAAAGTGAGTTCTGTGCCCAAGTGATGAATACAAGGAAACTTCACGGTAGTGTTTACAGGACTACACTCACAACAGTTTTCCTGACAGCGATAATTATGCATCTGTATTTCACAGCTGTAGGAATCCTTCCAGAGAGTCACTGTCAGAGAGATGTAGGACTCTGCAGGGTAAAGCTCTAGGGAGCAGCTTCCAGTGAGTTACTTACACTGATCCTCCAGGAAGCTTTAAATCACTTGTTGAGTAGACACGCGTAGACTTCTGCGTTAACTACAGGTGCCAGCCAGGAGAAAGCTTGTGAGTCTACCGCTCTGCAGCGGGGTGGATCCATGCTGCACTGCAGCAAGGCGTAGCAGGAGGCAGTGTGCCCTGTTTGAAGCCATTTCTCTGGCTTCATAATGTATCGTTTCTAGATGTCTTCTCTTTAATGTCCCAGTCAGTACCAGAAAAGGAAGAGTGCAGCTGTGGATATAAGGAATTGCCAGGAAAGCATAGCAATTTTTATAGCTACTCTGTGCTAACTGACTGTACAGATGGCTGAGTCTGGTCCTCATTAAGGGACTTTTACAGTCATCTGTTAGGTAAATCTACAGAGGGACCAAAGCTACCTGTTAAGAAAGTCCTCACATACCCGTCCAGAGGCATGCCAGCCACGTGATCTCTCTGAATGGAGGAAGGCCATTACCTGATTATTTTGGCAGTCCTTTTAAGACTTATCTGTGAAACAGGATTCTGCAGTAAGTAGTGTAAGTGTCTGAATGATGGATAGTTGTAAACAACTTGTCTTTCAGGACAGCATTATCCCATATTCAGAACCAGTAATAAAACCATAAAGTTTTCTATTTCTCTTGATTTATGTAGGCTATCAAATCAGCAGGTGGATGTCCTCATTATCTGTGTAAATATCCAGTTCTTTCTTCAGTGCTGATAAAATCTTAGGTTTGGTGGGTTTTCATGAGGTAGTAGGTTTCACAGATTAACTTTAGTTTGTTTTAAAAACCTTCTCTGCAAGAAGTTGTTGCCTTTACTGCATCGTGTGTTATTTTTTGACGAGCATGTTTCCCTGTATTAATCAAAAGTCCAGAGCACCATCCAGGAGCTACCGGTATGAGAACAAATTCACAGAATCCTTCTCCATCATAGATTCTCAGTTTAGACCAGTGGAGTACTGGCATGCTGATCTAATACCTGTGCAATTATTCTGTGAAACTAGTTCCTGGGAGGCTTCTGGTTAAGGCAGGAGAGAGCTCTAAGCAAAAGTCCGGGCTTCAGTCCTGTACTAAATTCTGGTACTTCTTGTGTTCCTGGATTATAAAAAGGTGAAATACTGAACTTTTTCTACATGACCAAAACTTCATTGCATTTTTAATTCAGATGCAGTGTAGTGTTTCATTTTCAGGAGCAAGATGCTTCAATATTTCTAAATCCAAACACTTTGTTGCAATGACTCAAATGTATCCTTCATTTAATTGTATTTTGTTTGGGTGCTGTAGTGATGAAGATATTTTCTAGAGCAGGAAGAGAATGTGTCTTGCACATCTATTTGTTCTCATCAGCTAGACACATTGCAGTTTTTCAGATGCTGCTTTTTTTTGTTCCCAAATCATGTTGATTGAAAATTTCTTTTCAGATCTTCTAGAAACCTTTTTTTTTTCCAAGCAAATGTCCCCTGTAATTCACACTAATTTTCACCCCTGTCATCAGCTTCAGCAGTGAAGCTGATGATTAAGTGTTCGGCCTTTGCGATGATCGCAGTGGGTCTGGGCTCAGGCATGCTGGCAGGGGAGCAAAAGACAAAGTTATGTCTGAGTGGTCAAACTGAATAGCATATTGAGACCCAGAGATTTAGGTGGCTTGTCAGGAAGAAAGAAGTGCAGAAAGAAGCAAACGATTGCTGTGGTAATAAGTCAACTACTAGTAAGATAGAAAAAATACGAAGAAAAGCACAAGAATGGTTCAAGGACTGAAGGATGAGATACCAAGAGCTAGACTTACATAGCCTAGAAAAGAAATTGTACAGCTAAAGAGACATCAGTTTTTACATGCCTTCATCAGAGCCGTGAATATTTGCACTATCAAATCATTAAGGAGAGGTTAATGGAAAGCATGTCAGCTACTGGAAAATACTACAGAGAAGTGGTCATACAAGCTTGATCATGGAAAGTACAATATCTAATATCCTCAGATGTCTTTATTCATGGGGGTTTTTTCCCCTGTAATTCAATGAAAGTGTGAGATGCTGATACGACCACTTTATAATGCTGTTGCCCTCTTTTGAGCAATCTGGCTTTATTTCCTAAATACACAAGCCTGGTCTCCATTGTCTTGATGAAATGCAAACAGATGATAACGGGAGAGGCAATTTTGCCCTTCAAAGCCCTTTCCTCCTGCTTTCCCTTAAGACCAGGGATGTGTTGCAGAATCATTTGCCCCATGTAAACTAAGTTTGAAGTTACCTTTTTCCCTCTGGCAATTTGTATTTATCATTAGAGATACCTGTGATTTGAACTTCCCTGTGTTTATGAATTACCTAAACAGATCAAAATGCCATTTTTAACCTGTTAATAACACCAAGAGAAGGGAGCTGATAGAATGGATGGCCCTGACACCTGCAGGCTTTAGCAGGTGAAAACCCTCCAACCTGTCCTCCCCACTCCCAATGAAGTGTAAAGACAATTGAAGATGAGAAAACTAAGCACTCGGTGTGTCAAGTGTAAAATCTGAATCTGCAGGTGCACTGCATGTAAGTTCTTTTAAGATTCAAGGGTCCGTATAACAAACTGATAGTTTTCCCCAGTCCCGTGAGATGGCATAAGTTGGAGTCCTGTGGAATCAGTCTGTCAGGAGATTGGGCCTGGATCTCAGCCATCATCTAACATAATATCAACTTCACTTTCCAGTTTTAAGATAAGGCTGTTGGAGAATCTGATCTATGCAGACTTGAGTATATTGAAGCTGGAAGGGATTATTGCTAGGTCCATCTGACTTAACTTTTTGCACAGCACAAACCATATGTTTCACTAATTAAATTCTGTATCAATTCTGTAATTCCTGCTTGAGGTATAAAATATTTCAATGGTGCAAGATAATCTTAGAAATATCATTGAGGGTGGGGGCAGGATTCATCCATGACTCAGAAGTCAGAGCTGTCATCAGAAAGGAGGGACAGATGGATTTCCTGCTAAAGCAATGATGTGCAGTATCATTGTCAGGCCTGTCCCACCTCTCAGTTCTTACAACTTTTCTCCTTACTCATAGTTTCTCATTTCTTGCAGCCGTTTTTCTGGTTATGACTGATGCACAAATGTGCTCTATTTTGTTTTCTCTATTTACACTATTCCTCCACTGGATACATTCTCTGGGGTTTGGGATAGCTCTGTTGCTTAAAGTCTCAGGACAAAGATGATGCTTTCGAAGTGCTGATGGTAAAGAAGGACTTCTCTGGCTTCTTTTCTGACTGTTCCTCTTATTTCCAGTCTCCACAAGCTTCCTGTATTTTGTGTTTGAATAATTTGGTAATGACTCGCAAATTACTAACTAGGCTTTATTACAAAATGGATCAGACTATTAACTCCTCTGTGGGTTAAACTTTAGCCAAAACCCAGCATAAAACCTGCCAGTTCATATCCATACAATAGTTTGTTGTTTTCTGCAATGTGAGAGCTGATGATAGCTTGTAACTAGAAGCAGGAAATGCATATCCTTGGCTTTGTCTGACTTGGCTTTTATGGATATAAACTTTTCAGACTTGGACTGTCTCCATGACCTCACAGTGAGGCTTCTTCAGAAATAGTTACCTTTTATTTGGTGAGCAGTTGCATCTATTTTCATCTCTTAGTGCATACTTTAAAAGTTACTTCTAAATTTCCTCCAGTGTTGGCGCTTCACCTGGGTGCTCTCAACACAGGCATCAGAGGTGTTAAAGGTACCACCCTTCAACAACTTCTCTGGTTCTACTGAAATATTACTCTCAGTAAGGAAATGCAAACTTTTAGATTTTCTGATGGAATGACATTTTGCTGGCTTTTAATTTTGTCTGAAGACTCAGCACCAAGGTTTAGTGCATCGGATGCCAATTGCAAAAGATTTTACATGATTTGATAGGCAGCAGGATAAATTCCCAAGCTGCCTAGAACAGACATGTTCTATACTAATTTTAAATGAAAAAGAAAAAAAATCACACTTTGGTTGGTGTCAGTTTTTCCTCCTTCTCTTCCTACCTGATAAAGCTTTATCTGGCAATACTCTTGAGCCTAAAGTTTGCCTTTTCTCTGTTGGATTGCTGCATTATGCTAAGTTTCCAAGTTTTGAAGTACCCATATTCTGTCTTCAATCTGTTAATTTTGCACAATTTGCATCTGGGAAAAAATACATCTTCAGACCTCATGCCAAAGCCTCATATAACATAAATCCATATTCTGTTTTCCCAAACAGAATATAATGTTTATTGCACGCTAACCTTTTCTGTATTACTATTGAAAATTTCATCATGGATTGCATTGTTAGGATTTATTTTTTTCCTAAAGTACTTAATTTAACTCTGCTGACCAAGTATGCTACTTTATACACTTTGCCTTAGCTTATCAATTTACTACAGCTGAATAGAGAAAAGTGGTAGATTTCAATAGATAGAAACAATTTCCAGTAATACAGGAAAACACAAATGTTTTCAAATATTTCTGTGTGGTGCTTGGAGAGAATATCCATTTATGAGGATTACATGATGTAATCATATAGGATGCTCCTGGAATAATTTCTTCATCGGTACTAGCTTGTAAGGATATTAACTGCTTAAATGATCTAATAGAGGTATCAGGAGGGGCTAACTAGATAAGTACTTTCCATCTCCTGGAATGTGGTGTCCTGATTTGACATCTGAAGGTGAATAAAGATATTGACAAATCAGAGAATTCAGTATTTCTGCTTCTTCATCAGATATCCTTGCACAAGAATGTGTATTGCAGCCCTTCCTCCTCTGGCCTAGACCTGGAGAGGCATGCCAATGCCTTACCTCATTGTAATTATTATCTTCCAAGTAACTGAAATTTATTTACATCACAGGTACTTCAGCTGTGGCTCTACAACATAGTAGAAGAGCACTGATTGCAAGGGAGTTATTTCTTTTAGTCCCTTTAGTTTATACTATTATGGAATCTCTATCTGCAATTTTGAGAAAGAATTCCATGCTAATTTGAAGCGTGCCTTTGAACAAGGGATTTCTACATTAAAAAAAAAGGACTTCACTACTTTATCTTAAGGAATAAAATCTGGAACCGCTGACAGAATTTTCTTTCTTTTTCATGCAAACCAACTGCTGCAGTAGAACATGGCACGCTTAGCCAGGATGTTATAAATAGATTTGTGTTTTCCTTCTTTGAAGCTTTCTCAGCAAATTATGAGGTCTAAGACATTTGACTTACATCCACGTGTCAAGGTTCTTGAATGCTGGGAGATCTAAATTTGGCCTGCAACCTTGACAGTAGTGAGCTAAGGATGCTGTATCCAGTCCGGGTGTAGTCTAAGGAAAATTCAGCTGGGTTGTAGTAAAAAAGAGACTGGAATAGAAGCTTCTGTGTGAAGAAAGGATAAACACAGTAGGTTTTTCAACTTGCAGAAGAGATGATCAAAGAGGAATTTGATAGAGCTCTATATGTGCTCAAACAGTGTGGAGGAAATAGTGTACAAGTGAAAGAATCAGGAGGATGTTTTTAAATTAAGAAATGAAAATGAGAGTATTTTTCATACAATGAAACTGAAAAATTTGCTACTTCACATTGTTGCAAGGCCTCAAAGTGTAAGTAGGTTCAGAAAAAAATAGACATATTCATGGAAGAC
This sequence comes from Burhinus oedicnemus, assembly GCA_008921705.1. Lineage (NCBI taxonomy): Eukaryota > Metazoa > Chordata > Aves > Charadriiformes > Burhinidae > Burhinus > Burhinus oedicnemus. The sequence goes on along the minus strand of VFFE01007687.1, from coordinate 4,894,515 downwards.
AAATACACCGAGGGCTATGAAGTGTGAAGATGCAGGTACAATCTCTAGCTCAGGACATCTGTAAACTAGCGATTGCTAAAATCTTGGATGTTATAATAAGGAAGTGTCACTGTAGACGTACCCTAATCTTTTATTTTTCCTCAAGTTTGTACTATTGGCCACTGACAGGTCCTGGTTCAGTGAGGCTATTCTGGTATTTTTGTTTTCTGAACAATACAAGAAGTATGATTTTTTTTTAGAAGCTCATTCAGCCTAGCTGAGGTAATGCTCTGCTGTGGTTTAATAATAGGAAATACTGTATTATTTCCTGAATAGTGAGCAGGATTGACAAGGTTGTCTACAAGATAAAACTAGTGAAAACTTTTTTTCTTAAAAAATAAGTTTAAAAAAAAATAAGCATGAGTGAAATACGGCACCAGAAGCAGCATCAAGTCCCGCATGATGCAGGGGAAGCTTCATGATGTGAATAATAAATACAGTATATAAGATGACAGAGATACAGGGAAAGTGCTGTATTGAACAGTCTGACTCCAGATGCTCTGAAAAACAGAGTCTGCTCAGCAGTGACTTTGAAAGCCTGTTGCCAAAATTCAGAATCAGATAGAACAAGGGAACACATGCATTTTACACAAGAAGAGGTGGGATTTGAACCCTGCTCTGCTTGCCCCGAAAAGACTGATTTCTCTAATGGTTAAGAGAGTCTTGCTTATGGTTTAGACACATGGACATGTTGTTCTTGGGCAACATGCAAGGGCATGGCAGTCGAGCTGTGGAAGACACTTGTGTTTTTATTTTTAGCCAATGGCCGTTGAGAATTACCTCAGGTTATCTTGCTTCCTATTAGAGTTTTCTATATGGTTTAGATGTATGAACAGAGTGACATAGCTAACAGGTTATTGTGCATCAACTAGTTTGCAGTAATTGCCTTTATGCATTCTCTTAGCCTGAAGCGGATGTAAAATAATTCAACTTAGCCAAGGTCTCAGTGAAATATAGCTAGCTAAAATAACTCTTGATCCAACACCAGAAGATAACATCGTGCAGAAAGCCTGTTCCATATTCCACCCATAACACCCACATGTTCCACTCACAGCCTGGAGCTGGGCCATAGGTCTCACAAGAACAGAGACACAACTGTTGGGAGCTCTACCATTCCCGTCAATTTGATGGGCAAGGAATGGGATTCAGTTATCCTGATTATGTGGCCTCTACTCATACAAAATGCTAAGATCTCTAGGACCAGGATGAGAGTTCTGGAGGGATCGGGAGGGAGGGCATTCTGGAAAAGAGGGCTGTCTCTGCAAATAGCTTCTGCCAGAAATACTTTGGAGCATATTTAGGTGTGCTCAAGGACTGCGATTGTACCTCTATGTGTGGGCTGGACTGAAGCAACAAGCTTCTGCTTTTTTAGCTGACTGGCCAAAAACATCTCCTTTGCCTTTCAGCTATAGGGTATTGCAGAGTAGGATGGTGGATTTTTTCTCTCTCTTTTTAGCTATTAATGACCTAATACAAACTATAAAAAGTGCATCCAGATATCATGGTGATAAGTGCCTTAAAAGCGTCTGTAATGATAAATAATTCAAATGGTGATGTTCTTCATGAAGCTTTTAAAGTATATTAACCAGAAACTTATATAAGCAATGAAACCTACATTACACACACACATTTCATATACAAAAAGTAATGAGTAGATCAAGAAACATATCTGCAAGAATAGAACAATTTTTTTTAACTTCCACATTCTTCTTGTTCAGTCACTTGTTCACCACCTTCCACTCCCCTCCCTTCGATCAAAGCAAGTCAAAATCAAAGGTCCAAGTGTTCATAAATGGTAATAGTACATAATAGCAGCATTTGGTGGGATATACTATCCATGGCAGAGGATGGTCTGTTTAGGAGCTTTTTAGATAAACTGGACATACGTTAAGTGTTGCACAGACACTTGCGAACAGAGTGCTTATTTAAAAACAAAACAAAACAAAACTGAATCTGTTGGGTTCTTTGGATGTTCACAAGAGGGATCAGACCTCTTGGGCAGGACTGTCAGTTCCTATCCAGACAGTAAAAGGAGTTGCCGTTCCTAGGGGCTTTGTAATCTTCAGCTGTTCTGCTGAAGTCTTGTACCCACCTACAAAGTGTTTAAATTACAGAACTCTTGCTTACAAGCAGGATCGTGAACTCACATCCTGGCCATTAGTAATGGGTTACTATTACTATGTGGTCCTCTCTCTATGTGTCCATTTAGATGTATGCACATGTATGGAAAGGCTGTGCTTTGCATAAATTGTTAAATATTCATTGGGCCTGAAAGTAAAAACACCTGTTCTACAGACCATTATCTGTGTGATTTATGAGGCTACAGAGGTTCAGGTCCTGGATCTAGTGATTTTCCTTGTATACTGCATTGGGAAAATACAGTGCTTAGGGCTGAGGGTTTTCCAAAGGTCACAAAACATCCTTTGAGACTGCTTTTCCTTTCTATGTGCTTCTGTTCACTATCTATAAATTGGGCTCATTCCTATAAACTCTTTACATCTATTATCTCTAAACAACATATGTTTCTGACTGGCAACTAGTAAATGTTGTATAACTACAGCAGCTTGAAAAAATGTCCTCCTTCAGCATTAATACAATGAACTCTGAATAAAAAGATTATACATGTTACTCAGGGAAGAAAGATACCCCTACATACACACCCCCACACACCCCCACCCCTTTTTAAATTTCTGGGATTCCTCAGGGAATGAGTTTTGAATTTGTGTGTGGGCGTCTGTGACACACCTTCAGCCTACGATGAACCGAAAGTGAGACCGTCTCCTGCCAGAGCCTGGGAAATAGCAGCAGCTGCCTTTAGAATTATGCTGTGTCTCCACTGCAGATTACACATAGTAATGAACAAGAACCACTCCAGGCATCCTTCACCATCACCTTGCAAGTTTCTGGACATACCGTATTGCTTGAAAAATGGCTGATGTGATTCTTACTTATTCTTTTTTCTTTTTACACTGCCTGGATACTGCAGACATCCCTCAAAGTCTTTTGGTAGCTATTCAGCACAAAGGTTGGGTTACAACCTCAGGCTCAGGAAGTCTTTAAACTGTGATGCTGGGAGTGAAACATGTAAGAGGGGAACGATTGCCATAGGCATGCTCTGCTTTTGCACATGTGGCTTGATAGCTGGTTGTTAGTCAGGAGATTCATCTCATTTAATTTAAATCCTCTAAAAGTTCTGTGTCTAGGCTAGTCATCCAGGGCAGGACTCAGCTAACCAGCTGTTAACTCCTACACTGCGCTATAAAAGGAGCATGGGCTGACTAGCTCAGAAGTTAACACCTACACTGTAGACTTCTAAAGGTAGATGAAGTGAATCTCAATGCTAGTCTTCCTATGCAATTAGTGCAAACAGAGAAGGACATTTTCAGGTAGCTTTCTTGACAACTTCTAACCTGTTCCCACTGCTTTGTTGTTGGGAAGAGGTTTACAAAGTTTTCTGGCTTGAATGAGTTTTAATGGGACAGCAAAAAGGAACATCTCCAACATAGAGGTAACTTCAAACAAAAATATGAAAGAAATCTCCTTTCTAGACCCTGGGGAACTAGAGTTTCCAAAACAATATTCTACAAGATGTATCCTAATGTGTTGAAAAATGCCTTCTTGGAAATGGTTGAACTCTCCTGATTGAAACTTTAAATAATGAGTTTATAATCATGGAATTCAGGTTAGAAGGGACTTCAGGAGACCTCTAGTCCGATCTCTTGCTCAAAGGAGAGTCAGCCATAGATCAGGCTGTTTTTTCTGAGGGTTTTATTCAGTGTGGTCTTGAACATCTTCAAGGACAGAGACTGCATAACCTCTTATCTGGTTGGCTGTCCTCATGGTGAAAAAGCTTTTCCTTATGTCCAGTTGGGATCTTTCTTGCTTCAATTTGTACCTATTTTATCTCATCCTCTCACCAAGCACCATTGTGAAAAAGTTGGGTCTCTTCTTGATAATCTCCTTGTAGATATTAGGAAGCTTCTGCTACCTGCCCACAAAGCCATTTCTTCTCCAGGCTGAACAAGCCACCTTACCTCACTGTCTCCTCACGGGACAAGTGCTTCTGTTCCTGAACATCTTGGTGGCCCCAGTGAACTTTCTTCAGTTAGTTAATATCTGTCCTGTATTGGGAGCCCAAAACTGGATGCAGTAGTCTAGATACAATCTAATGATTGACAAGTAAGTTGGAAAAATCACTTCCTCCAACCTCCTGGCTGTTCTGTTAATACAGCCAAGGATACCGTTGGCTTTCTTTGCTGCCAAGGCACACTGCTGGCTCATACCCAGCTTATTCTCTGCCTGAATACTCAGATCCTTTTCTGCAGAGCTGCTCCCCAGCCCATCAGTCCCCAACCTGTACCACTACAGGGGTCTTTCCTTCCCCATTGCAAGACTTTACATTTGTCCTTGTTGAATTTCCTGTCTGGCCATTCCTCCAGACTCTCTAGGTCCCTTTGAATAACAGTCCTGCCCTCATGCTTATCGATTGTTCCCAGCAACGTGGTGTTACCTGCAACCTTCATGATGGTGTGCTCCCCACCCTCTCCAAGTCACTGATAAAGCTTAGGACAAATGTTCAGCATAACAAATCTCAGCCTGGACTGTCAAAGTTCATGAAAATTGTAAGAAATTGAGAACTGGGTCTTAGCATCAAGCAAATATAATTCTATAAGGTATGGCCAGACATGCCTATTTTTGCTTCATGTCACCTATGAATTCCATTGCAGGCATGAGAGAACACAGCATCTTTCAAAACAATAAAGCTTCAGAAAGAAGAAATGGGATTTTTTCCATGCAAGACAAAAATCTGGTATGAATTATGACAGTTAGACACAGAGCGGCATAGGAGATAAAAAGGGTACACCGATACACAGGGAAAAGTGATGGCTACCACATCTAACAGAAAATACAAAAATAATGTTATATATAGAAGAAATTTTCTTTTCCCATACAGGATTCTTTTTCCTGTTGTGGAAATATGTTTGCTCTGGTCAATGTGTTTTAATGACCACAAATAATCAGTCACACAGCCTTCCTCTTGCTGGGTTAGAGCCCCAGTGCACTAAGCAGTGCTGCGCTACTCTCTGTATTAGACATTTCTACCTGCAAAGTGCTAGTGATACTTCCTTCCCTAGGGTATCTTCAGAGATTTGTCAGCCAAATTGTGAACAAGCTTGACACCATTTAGTTGGTAAGTTATTGTATGAAATCATAGTCCTGTATGCCTTTCTACTGATATATCACACAAGCCTTTCAAAGTTACCCATAGGATCTCTCCAAACATACATGATTGGAAGGAAACATTGCTAGTGGGTCAGAAAGGTCCCGGTTTGACCATGGATCTGTCCACTAAAGTGGTGAAATTGCCATTAGTGGTTGAGGGTAACACCCAGGTGGTATCTAAGAGGCCAAACACTTCAGTGTAATAAATAGAAAACCAAGTTTTTCTGGAAAGATAACAGGTATCATGCAAATCTTAACCCGTTAAGATTTCTCCTTCTATCCTTATTTTGTCCTAGACCCCAGGTTACCACTACTTAGTAAAGGCTGATTGCCATGACACTTCTCCATCCATCCTTCTCTCTGTCTCGTCAGAGTAGTAAGACATTTATGACCTAGTTACCTTTCTCTCAGGGCAAAAGATATGTGCCACTACCCTTACTCTGAAATCATATCCGTGAGTAAATCATATTACTGTCTTGGTATCTCTCAGCAGAGTACTGGCTTGCTGGGAATCAAATCATCTCCCTTCTCATTAAAATGAATGCTTTGAGTATTCATTTTAATGTATCTCTCTCTCTCTGAACAAAGTATCAGAGCAGAGCAGGTGATTTTACCATACGCAGGCTGCTTGTCATGTAGGTGACCTTCAGTCTAAATGACATAGAACAAGATCAAGGCTACCTGGCCCAGATGGCACTTGGCTTTTGTACTATCAGAGCCTGTAGATCAGCTAGGATTAACAGAGGTTTGTTATGGCTCTTCTGCTGGAGCAGTCGTGAAGGCTCAAGACAGAGAAGCTAGATGTGCCATATCAGTGCTGTGGCTGGGGCCACTGCACGTTGATGACCCCTTCCTCCTGAAATGAGACTCTCTGCTGGGAAATGGCAAAGCTCTGAGCATGGGTTAGCACACAGCTGCCTTCCTCAGTCCTTCAGCACAGCTTGGGCAAACGAAGTGATCTGGGACAGCATCTGGGACAGGCCAGGCATGTTAGAGAACACGTCAGGCTTGGAAACTCTCATGTTTTAGATTGACCCTTGCTACTACAGTAGCTGTTGTTATTCACAGAAAAATATTTCAAGGGTTGAAAAATTGTTGGATTTCTTGCCTTCTTGCCTTCTACACTTTATTATTATGGAGCAAGCCAAAGGAGAGAGAGGAGCAGAAAGGTAGGGCTAGCCAATACTTGGGTATTATATCCTGCAATTTAGCTTAAATTGGCAATTTACCAATGTGAATACCCCCAAGTGGGCCTTAATGCTGGAGTGGATGGTTTAATTAGCACTGTGCTCCCATCTATAATTAGATTTCTGTTAGTTCAGTTTGAAGCATGGTTTCATAATACAAAATTATTTTTAAAAATCCTGTGGGGATATTCCTGGTAAATTAATACTGTGGACTTTGATGAACTGATGCTCTTAATAGACTGTGGTATTTGGAAAGAATCTAAATCAAAGCAATAACATTACCATCCCATAAAAGTCAATGCCACATGATAATAAATCCACATGCAAGAGGGAACAAGAGTCATAGGATTATTGGAGAAGAATCTGGACTATATGCTTCTCTATTTCAATTTGGAAAGCTTGAAAAATTTAAATCTGGTCAGGAAACATTTTGTGTTTTTTCTTTTTTTTTTTTTTTTTTTTTTTTTTTTTTTTTTTTTTTTTAATAGAGTAATGTTAACCTCAAAACAAAATTTTATGTTCCTATTCTCCAAATAGATTTTTAATACCAAATTATGTCAGTGATTTCAAAACATAAAAACATAAAACTAAAACCGACAAATGCGCTAAATTCTACATATTCCAGCATGCTGTTTACCTTCAACAAACTGTTTGTTTCAGATGTGGTTAAATCTTTCTTGATCTGTCCTACATGATTGGGACATTTTTCTTTTTTTATTTTCATCTGATTTTATGACAGTTGCAGGACAAGAGTTGTCTGGAGAATGATAAATCATTGCAGAATGACCACAGCAAAACCAAACATGATTTTACTCAAGTGCAATGGCAAATTCATTTTTGTGTGAGGGGCAGTGGTGGACGGAAGGGCTACTCAGATAAAATGAGGTAAAGAAGAAGTAACAGCTCAGTGAGAAGCTTGTGATGATCGAGTATTTATAAAAGGACACCCATATTAAAAACATACTGTGTTTACTGTTCTTTGTTTCTAAAAATAAGCCTGCAAGTGCAAAGCCTTACATTTGGAAAACATGAGCGTCTATGATATTAGTGAAAACCATTTTAACTGAATTCTGATCTATCACTTCTCTGTGTAACCCCATGTGCATGATCTTTTATAGGCAGGCAGGAAGGTCAGGTTCTTGCTCCCAAGGAGCATCCAGGCAAAGACCTCCATCAGCTGGGGGCAAAACTCTCCATAGACTTCAAAAGTAGGTGAATAAACATACCGAGGAAGATATGGGGAAAGAAAGTGTCATTTGAAACCATCTCTTTGGAAGTGGATAGCATGCTAGCCAGAGGTTAGGCATACATCTCCAGCAGGCACAGTCAAGTCTGTTCACATCCAGGGTCGGTCACTCTGTATCAGTATTCCTTTATTATAATTTTATTAGTGCAGATACTGATGGCTAATGAGTGTTAAAAGCTGCTCTACTATTGGAAGTGACTTGCACTGCAGTTTGTCTTGCATCTGGCCAGATCCTTTCAGAGGGCTTTTCTCCACCTGTGAAGTACCATGTGCCTTTCCAGCAGCAGTATGTATGGCCAAATGTTTGATGTTAGGTCTGTGTTTAGTATGAGGCGCTGTGCCTGGAGGAGATACTGCCTTTCTTTACTATTAGACAGATGGATCTGAGCCAGGAATGATACAAGCAGTTACTCTGCTTCCAGAGGAAAAGGAAGTGGCTTGCAGCTTGCCTCTGCACCTTAAGGACAAATTGAAATCTGTAGGGATCTGCTGGAGAGGAGTGGGGGCTCATCCTGTTCTTCCAGCTTGTGTAAAGAACCCAGGGTGGAGGTGAGGCCTGATGGGAAATGCTAAAGAGGGGCAAGTCTAAAGTCCCCTTTACTCCCCTTTTTCCAGAAATGGGAATATTTAAAACCATCTTCCTTGTAGATTGGATTGCTGCTCCAATGCAAGAATCCTTACAAGCCCAGCCAGGCTCCAGCTGCCCAGGCACTTCCACCTGGTCATCCTTGCTAACCTCACCACCGTGGAACGGGAGGGATTACCTGTAGGATTGTGTCAATCTGGAAATAAGACAAACATGTTTTTAGTAGGAAAAGCGGACATTAGGATTTTATTTTTGGTTGCTTTTAGTCTTCAGCAGATTTAGCAGTGTGAATGGTCACATGGCATCAGATAAGTTTTTCTGTGTTTCATTTTTTGGAGAAGGAGAAAAAGAGAAGGTCAAGGAGAAGATGAAGTGTAAGGGAGCAGGGTCTATTGTGTATTTTCGTTAGCCATTAACACTTTACCTGGCATTTTTTAAAAGCATTTGAAGAAATGCCATGAGGAAAACACACAGATGGCCAAGATAATGGGACACTGAGCATTTTCTCTCCCTTGCTTGTTTTACCTAAATAATCTTAGATTAAAGGAGCAGTGGGACCTGTTGCTACGGCATCAAGAACAGAGGACTGAGCAGCCCTTGCAGATTAGATGGTAATAAATAATGACATAAATAATAGTAATATAACGTTAACTTATTTAAGAAAGAGTAAAACAAAAGTTGAATTATTAAAATTAATACTTGCTCTCTGTGTTCTTCATCCCCCAGAAAAAAACCTCTATCCATTGTTTCTTTCCTTCTTACTGAATGATTAGACTAAATATGTATTTCCTGTGCCACGATACATATTTGAGCCATTGCTGCTAATCTGGTAATGTTATGAGCATAACCATTTTGAAGAACATCACTATGTTCTGCAGCCACAAAGGGGCTAGAATGTAGTCCAAAAGACTTAGATGACTGTTAGAGAGCACTTTAAACTTGCAGAAGCCATTCTTAATTATGTTACAGCCTCTATCGTACTTATGACAGCAGAAGGTGTTGGCCCATGCAGGCTTGAAACTGAATAGCAGATCCTCAGCTGGCATAAATCCTGACTCCTACCTGCAAAAGTGTCTGTATCATAGCTGTCTTATTACTTCCCTGCCCTTTGTCAACCTGTCCGCTGGGTCACTAACATATATTTAAATATCTACGTTCAATTTCATGTACATCTGGTACAATAAGTCCATGCAGACCAGGTAAATTAATCTTCCAGCTCAATGCCTTGGAGTAATCAAATCCCCACTGACATAGGCCTAATTAACAGACAAATAGAACTGTAAGGATATCGTGATTATCTCACCTGATCTTCTGCCTGTAATAGGCCTTGAAGATTTCTGGAGTTTATTTCCCAAATGTTTTGAAAGTTTAACTCCCTTTTTGATCATCAGTACTCATGCAAACCCCTATGGAAATACATAGAATTTCTTAAGCTTAAATACATCATAAGCCTTTTCTAACATTTCGTTCTTAAACTTCTCCCTCAGATTCCTATAATGTCTTGGGGAATCATGACACAAAGTTTAAGAAAACAAGCATAATTTATACGATGTTAATTCAAAAAATGCCAGAGGTGGGGACTCTGCGACAGCCTAAATAAAATTTAACCTGTATTTAGATAACCAACTGTTTAAAATACACTTTTGAATTATATAGTCTCTCTTTCCCTGTAGTCCCTTTTTCTTATCTAAAAAGATACTTACAGCCTGCTATGCAGTAAACCTTTTTGATGAGCTCTTGGAATCTCTTTTAGAAGGGCACATTTTCATTTCTGTAACCATTCCTGGGGTTACTCTCTGAGCTTTCTCCAAGTCTTCCATGTCCTACATCCTTACAGACCCCAGAGCTGAACATGGTCTTGCAGGTAGTGGTATAAGGCTGCTTAGCGTAGATACAGGCAGTGCAACTGCTCTTCTGCTGCTTGACATATTTAGATGTACAATGTTCTAATTAGCCATTTTATTCACTTTTATTTCACTTCCCTAACCTTTGAGTTACCTGAAAAGCTGAAGATTAATACTTTTGTGTTTACTTCTAAGCAATCAGTTAAAAAATTAAATTGCTACATTAGAGCATGCCTCATCTCCAGCAGTAGCCAGCAAAAAATGTTTAAGGAAAACTTATAAGGAATAGGTTATGTATAAAATGGTTCTTCTCCCAGTTTACTCCCATCTCCATAATCATAGGACTTTCAGGATTTGCAACTACATCAGGCAGGTAACTTAGGAAAAAGAATGAGTCCTGACTGGATGGCACCAGTTGCTGGTCTTTTACAGAAATGTAATTCACAAGTACCTTTTGAAGCTTGCCAATTAGCCAATTCTTAATTCCTGTAATATATGCCTTCTTGATTTTATATAGCAGTAATTTGATTTTAAAACTTGCATGTCATACCACACCTTTTGAAATCAAATTGAAACACATCTTATCTATTGTATTTATGAGCTTTTAATTTTTTCAAAGTAACTTCTGATGTTATCTTGACAGGATCTGCTTTTTATAAGGCCATGTTCCTGGGAGTTAATTATATTTCCCTCCTTTAATTCTGTTTTAATCTAGACCTGTATCAGTCTTCTATCAGGCTGTGGTTGTGATCAGTGTCAGACTGACAATGACTGAGGTCATTTTGTTTAAGTATCCTCTGGAAATCTGCTGGTTTTCCAAGATTCATTGAAAATCAACATTTATGTCAGAGAGAACTTTAGTTTTCAAAACCTGTGCATACTAACTATATAGGTCTGCTGATTTAAATATATTTAGTAGTAGTAACTCTCTACATCCTCTTGCGTTGCTGGCAGAAAGAAAGGTGTTGAAAGACCATCAGGTGCTGAGAATACATTGCCTGTTTTTTCCAAGCAGAGAACAGAAATATTTACTGAATGCTTACGTCCCTTGCACCTTTTTATCAATGGTTTTATTTTTTCTTGGCAGGAATAAGCCAGGACCATGTTCATGTTCTTTTTGTTGTTAAAAGCTTTTTCTTATCTGCTAAATTTCTCAGGCTACAGATTATTCCCTTGATATCCTTCCCCCCCCATCAGTTTTCTGTAATTGTTAATATATAAGTTTTATTAATTGCTATCTTTTCTCTTTTTTTCTTTTTCTGTGTTCGTTTCCTCTTTGTAGCCCCTTTCTCTAAGTCAGAGTGCTTTTAATTTCTTTTAAGCTGTGGTCAGCAGAAACATCACCATGACAGAGACTAGGAGTTCAGGAAAACCGCTGGATTAGATTTTGATGATAATTACCTGTACATATATGGATTCTGCTCAAATTGCACCCAAACAGTAACATCTCATCCTTTTCTCCCTGTGATATTTACTTGTGTTTTAACCTTTTAACTACTGGGAGACATGTGGAACAGTATGCCCAGGGAATCATAATATTACTTTGTGGAGTTTTCCAAAGACATGGCTTGCTAATTTAAAGCATATCATAGTGAGTTTCTTCAGCACCCTGGAATAAATTCACTCACTTAAAATTCAATGGATTAATCTTTTATGAAAACTAATTAACATTTTGCCAGCTGACTGAACAAGTCAATTCCATTAGGCCACCTTCACCTTTAGTGGCAAGGTAGAGGAAGAAATTATATGGCATTCTGCTGTATGACCATGTAAGAAATTGATAAATAATGAAACTGCTAGCATTAAGACCATATGTATAATATGTATATCACCATCATCATGTTTACTGCTCTGTCAAACTTTACTTAAAACTTTACTTAAAAATCCCTCAAAAACGCTGGTGAAATATTTGTATTCTGTTTGTGGGAAGGAGCTGCTTGCTTTATTTCACAGATATTTTATGTAGGGGATTCACAACTGAAGTTTCTGGTTCAGTTTGTCTTTCTCATATGGACTGTACGTCTAGGCAGGGACTGTGTTCCCACACATTGCCATAATGGGCTTGGTTGTTGTTGAACATTTGAATGATAATTATCAATGAATAACTGTTGTAATATCCTTTGGCGTCTCTCACGTGTGGCAAAATTGGGAAGGCTCCGTGTTTCAAGTAGTAATAATGTGCTTTGAAATGAAACAGAGCTGTTGCCTATCAGTTACAAAATAGTGCATAATGATGGTGAGAATGATGTCAGTTTTTCAGGTGAGCGGAGAGAGGTTCAAGCTGTGGCATTCAAAGCCATACTCTGGGTCTGAAGAGCTTCCAGGGACAGAAAGAACCTCTATTCAAATACAGTGTGGACGGTGTAATTAAATATAGCTACTCCAAATGTCAGAAGTTTATCTGGTCAAAAAAAATCATATCTTCTGTAAAGAAATAATCTTTTTTCTGGAGACAGCAATTCACAATGTTGACAAAAATGTCTTTGACATTTTAAGAATTTTTTGACAGATTCTTTTCATCTGGGTTTTCTACTCATCTTTAGCTTAATGTGGTTCTTCCTGGCAGAGTTTCCCTCTGTAGTTTTGCAAATTAAACCTGAAAATATCAAGGCTGTGCTGAAGCTGAGCACAATGAAACAGTGTGAGGGAAGCAGCTAATGCAAAGTAATTTGGGGAGCAAACCTTTGCTAGCTAGGAAAAAGATAAAAGGGAAAAGCGAGAAATCTTATTTCAACCAAACCCATTTTTCTGTCCTTGATTTGAATCCAGCAGAATGCTGCAGAACCGTAATAGATAATCAATACCTTCACTGTGTTCTCTCAGTACTTATAAATGGCTCACACTCTATTCCATGTCCTGAAACCTAAATCTGAAATTCAGACATAGTGAATGACTCAGAGACTTTGGGGACTCATTATTGGTGGGGGAAGAAAGGGGATTCAGCGGTGATATATATGCATTGTTGTAGAATCAGTATGCCTTTTCCTCAAGGGTTAGCATTTATAAAGGTAAAGTAAAATAAGGCAATATAGTCAGAAATGAAACCAGAAACTCTCCAGGTGTTCAGTCTAGTCCAGACACTTTCCAAATAATTCTAAGTGACTTCCTGTGAACACTTGACTGCTCTTTGTCTTGCTTTCCCATTGGAAACACAAACTGCAATATGCATGATGCAGGGGCTACTGTGAAGCATGGATGCAGTTTTAAGAAGGGCGAGTGATCTGTGGCAGGGGTGAAGATCATGTTTCCTGTCTGCTTTCAACTTTTACCGCACAAGGCTTGTTCAAGTGGAGAATAGATTTCATGAGTAAAAGCTACCACTCTTCCCTTCTTGAGATGCCTGTCCCTTACCACCACTGTATTTCTCTGGGACTGCATGCAAGTCACGTCTTCATGTTGCATGGTCAATGGCTGAGGACTGGCCTAGGACAGTCTCACTGATGTAAGGGGAAAAGAACCGGGTCTTTTTGTAGTAGGAGTATTTATTTGCATTCATTAATTCTCTTTAAGGCTGATAGGAATTTTCATTCCCTTAGCAACTGGCGGTGGGCTGGGAGGTAGCAATAAAGCAGTAAAGTAACTGATTATTTCTACAATCTATTGAGCTTTCCTTATAGAAAAGACTATAGTAGGTCAGAAAGCTACATTGCTGTTCTTCATAAATTTTGCATTATCCAAAACCTTTTCATCTTCAGAAAGAGAGACTAAAATTTTAAGATGTTTGTTAAAATCAAATTCCAAAGTCTTTTGTTTCAGAAATGCTGCAAATTGATATTCCTAAAATAAAATCTGCTTCTCCAAATTCTTGAAACCCACTGACTCAAAGTGAGGCTATTTCTGGCCAATTTCATGGTGCTCCAACATGAAGTTACAGGGACAGATGACGGCTCTACTTTCAGGGTAATTGGCTCCCCAAGCTGCAGTGGTCACATGGCCAGGGCCACATGAGGCGACTAGCCTTAGGCCAGTAGCCAGGCTGAGCAATGGAAACACTGGGCTCCTCGCACTTCATTCTGGGTGGTGATTTGCAGAGTGACCAGGAGCACATCCCAGACTTGGGCTCTGCACACTGTGTCAGCCAGACTGGAAACCTTGTCCAATAAATTCTTCTCACCGCTGATGAAAACAAGTTTCCTGAGCATAAAAGGTGGGCAGCAATTCTGGGAGGCAGATATCCCGGAAGTTTAAAAGCCCTGGGGATCTGAGCTGTGTGACAGTCCTTCAGGGAGCATCTGAGAAGCTGAGTGGACGAGCGAAGAAGAGAAGAGGCAGAGAACTGCTGAGTTTTGTTAGCAGACTTGTTCAAATCAGAACATTTCTGCAGAACATTTCACTTTAAATGGACTGGCATTTTTCTGACAAAAGTTGATTTTTCTGAAATATTTCTGACCATTACCAGTCAAATCATCATGAAACCCCAGGAGACTCAAAAGCCCAGCTTATTACTTTGTGAGAGAGGTTTCTGCATCTTGCTTGAATCGGCATGACCTTTTTTACTTGAACTCGTTATACTGCAGATCCTCTGGGTACTATTTCTGCCTCCCTGTGGCTGTTCTGCCACATACTATTTTTTACAGGAGTTTGTGCTAAAGCAATAGCCTACGTGTGTCTGCTTTGGGGATTTATGAACCATCTTGCACCTCTGACCACACAGCTGTGCAAAGAAGTTCATGCTGTTAACAGCTCTCCCCAGACAGAGAGCAGCTCTTCCAATGGCTGGTGCACACAGAATAAAAAGAGAAGGTACTGCTCAAAGCTGAGTGAGGGCCAGCAGAGGAAGAAGTATTAAAGCAATCCAGGAATAAGTGGAATTTTGCTTTCCAAACGAAGATCAATGCATTCACGTTGCTGTTCACTTCAGGGGAAAAAAAAAAAAAAAAATCCCAGTCATTAACTCAACCTTAGGTAAATTGAATGAGTTATGCCAGGACTCAAAGCTGATCTCTGGAAGAAGGGAGTGTTCTTTGCTAGCCCCAAAACACACGTGACGCTAATGCCAAAAGGGTAAACATGTTCCTTTTTGAGCTCTCTGCTTTTGTTTTCACTAAAAGAAGATCCATGGAGTGACCTACAGTCTAAGTTCTCTTCCTTTTCTTAGCTTTTTCTGAAGTTTCATTTCCACTTTGAAGCCAAATATCAAAGATTTTTTACCCTTTTTTAGGAGATAAGAAGAGAGCCAGCAAGAAAAAGAGAAATGTTCGTATCTTCACACAAGACCTCTGAAAAAGTGAATTCTCATCCTGTATGATCCAGATTCATCACTCCAAAAACGACAAGTAGATTTTGGCTGTGTTTTACAGAGCTCCCAAATGTGTGACTTCTCCAGTATCTTGTAGAAGATGCCATATATCTTTCTTTACTCAGGGAACAAAAGCCATGCAATACCATAGTTTCTAGGTGCTCTACTTGAGTGCAGTGTCTGGTTGGCCTCATATTTTGCTTTCTCCTGAATAAACTTCAGTAAAATTATTCTTATTAAAAAGGGAATGCCTGTTCTGCATCTGGCACTTAAAAATATTTGTGAGATACAAGGGACCCAGTTTCAAATCTTAACAGATTTAATGCTGCTTTGATCCAGGAAGAAGAAGGTCTGGAACTGATCTCACATCCTCAGCAGAGTGTGTTAGCTACTAGGTGACCCATCTCTGGACATTTTGACAACTTTTCTTGAATCAGACCTGAAGCTTTCTCTTTGGCACCAGAAACTTTGATACCACTTCCCTGTTTAAAAGGCAAACAAGCAACAACCAATGACTTATGAAAGATTTCATTTTCATTTCAGGTATGAACACTCAGAAATCTGAAAGATTTTCACAAACAGGAATTTTTAACCACAGCTCTATCACAGCACAGAGATACCGCTTGATCTGAAGTACCACTCACGCTAGCTTTACGCAGTGAACAAATGCCAGCAACCATCAGGAACCAGCAAGGCGTAGTTAGCAAGGAAGATGCTAAAAGGATTGAACTGAAAGAAATAAGCCACTCTGTGGCAATCACATTTCTCTTCCTGGATTAAAGATAGCAGATAAGGAAACAATAGTTTACCCTGACTGCTTTTGTAACCTACATGAGATGATTTCAGGGATCTTCACAAAATTATACAGCTATCACTTGAAACCATCTTCAAGTATAGGGTACACTACACTATACACTGTATGCTAGACTGAAAAACATTCAATATCGCTGAATAACACCCATTTCAGTGAAATCATTTAACATCAATGTTTCACCTGTGAAATACTTTAAAAAAACACTGTTTACTCCTTTTAGTGCAATAAAATAATTTTGAAAATCCTGAAAAAAATGTGAACTCCAGGAAAATAAGTTAAAATTTTAAGTGATTTTGATCAGGTAGTCCATTTGGATTTGCTTTCCTCTTAAAAAATAGGTAGCTGAGAAGAAGGAATATTTCTGAAATCCCTATTAATTAAATAAACATTAATGAACTTTGGGGAGATAAAATATGATTCCAAGACCAGTATTCATCCAGTGCAAGAACAAAAGCATAATATAGGATAAATGCAAGGACTATAATGGAGCAGTAATTTTAAATGAACAACATACTCAAGAAAATAGTGATTTCCTCAAGGATAATGCACAAACAGAGAAAGAGGAAAAATAAGTTGAAAATGTATTACTGAAATCACTTAGCTAATTCAGTCTTTGAAATATTAGGAAGTTCTATTAATTTGTTTTTCAATTACCTTTTGCAATGCTGAAAAGTACACATAAAGATATTTTTATGACTTTCTAGTCAAGAGTAGATTTTATTCTGAAAGTCTGTTTTGCATTTTTCTTTGTTTTGTAATTTTTTCTTTTTTTTTTAGATAAGAGGGAAAACCCATGTTGGAAAGCTAATTTTGTATTTTAGTTTGAAGATGTTTACATATGGTAGTCATTTATGCCTCCTTTACACCCAGGCTCCATATTCATCAAGTAGCTGCTAAATTGACTATAGCCCCTGCATGCACATTACTTTCATACCTTAATCTGAATGTTGCTAGTTCTACTATAACATCATGAGGGCCAGAGCTAGAGTTATTAGGTCCTCTGGCAGCACTTCAGGCACTTTTCTTGCTTCCCATAGCACAATGGATGAGCAAGTCTGTCAATCAGATGGATTGTAAGGCAATTAATTGCCATGCCCTTAAATAGTCTCTGGGACTCAGGATCCAAAAAAGCGATCATTTCCAGGTACGTTGTGCCAGACTTCAGGAAAGCTGTGAGGAGGACGAAAAGATTTTAAACGCTTTGTAAAGAATGCTGACGTGAATGAACCTAAATACATTTAAAGTATCACGGTGTCCTTTGTATAGTGGATGTTGTTCTTGGAAAAATGAAACAAGATGCAGATATTTACAGATGTAGAAGGAGTATTATCTGAAAACAAGATCTTTGTTACTGGCACCTTTAGCTTCCTGAGGTCATACTCCTGTGTACCATTCATCATATCTAATTCCAGGGCCACTTCTGTGCTGCCTAGAAAATGTGAAAAGAAATCCCTCACATCTTAATTACTATGTGAAAGTGTAGGAAAATATAAATGCCAGTCAGGGCTCAGATATAATAAAAAAGGATCTACAGGTTAAAACATGGGCAGAAAACAGCATGCAAACTAAATTATCTGGAGAGTAACGTTTCAAATCCATGCTATTCAAGTGAAGACAGATAAATGAAAAAGAGACAAGGCTGAAAGAATCCTAGAGGAGGCCACAGAAAACAAATTAAATTACTTTATAGTGAAACACAATGGCATTAAAAATCAATGCATGTGGAGGAAAAGGGAGAAGGAAAGGGTAAGCTGAATTTGTGGATCAATCCTTGCCTGCTGTTTGCTGTATAGCACTTGTGAAACAGTTAAGTCCCACCTTGTTTTCAATTCTAAACTTGGGAATATCAGAAAAAGACCAGCAGCCTGGAAAAAGAGTAAGAAAGAATAAGCAGAGACATTTAATCACTTCAAGTCTATCAATCCTCTTCTGCTTTATTCACTCTTAAATCTATGCTTTAGTCAAATCTTCCTATCCATGGATACCCAGGCAGCCTGTCGTTAACTGCCTAACAAGACAGAAAAAAGAGGGTCATTGCTAGGAGGCTGTATCACCCTCGGCAGGAAGGGTAAGAAACAGTTTAAGAACGGTAATTTCTTCACTGTTCACTGGCTGTTTTACCATTAATGGTGTGTGTAAGCCCTTGGCCACTGGGACTTTGCTCTGGAAGCTGTAAGATTGTAAGTCATTCACATGTCTTAGAAAGGGAGTCCTCTTGCCAGAGGAGGCAACGCCGGGCTTATCCCCTGCTCTCACAGCTCCCACCCTGCCGGTGGGAACCTTCCCTGTGGAGAGTAGCCTCCTGTTGGGGGAGGAATTATACTGGTACAGCAGCACTGTGGACCTGTACAAAATAATCCCCTTATTATTAGAAACTCCTCTGATGTTTAATTAATGAGTATTTGTGAAGCGTTCTGAGGTCTTTGGGTGGGGCTCTTCGCAGGAAGTAATGAAGATTGTTCTGTGCTGTCTCTGCCTCATGTTGTGCCAAATAATCTTCTGTTGTCTCCTGTGGTCAGTGACCAGCCTGTTCTGAAACAGCCACGTTGCCCAAAGTGGGGTGGAGGCAGAATGGCACCATACCAATGGAACAGGGAAGTGCAAAAGAAAGCCGTTGGCATTGTGGTTAAAAAGGTCACGTTAAGTAGCCCTGGGAGACAGATGCGCAGCACCGTGTCAGGATAATTACAGTGGATGGTGCCAGTTGGTGTTGCCTTTATTGTTTATAAGGACACTGTCTGTTTGCGTTCTTGTTCTTGTCTCTCAAATTTGTTCCAGCATACAAGTCCCTTTTAAAGATTAACATTAAAGAAGCCCAGAAAGGAAAAGTCACACTCCCATACAGACACACATGCACACACAGAATAAAACCTGACACAACATGATACATGGAGTGTCAGCTCTTAGTTGTCAGTTTCTTGGCTTTTTGTCAGTTGTAATAAGACCTTCAGATAACATAAAAATGTGAACTTCTAATCTTTATGTGTGTCTCTGTTTTTCATGCTTGTATAAATAGGATTTAGACTGAAAAGCAACACATTACTTATGGCAGTGATAAATAAATACAGACAGATCTTTTTGAGAATAAGAATGTGAAATCAGTTAACTTCCTAAAATATCAGGTATGTGTGACTGTTAAAAAGCAAGCAGTGGGTTGCATATGGACATCTTCCCCTTCCCTGTGTCATTAAGCTGATGGAATTATTCATGCTAAGGAAGGGCCACACATGTAAAGCACATGTTAATGTGTCATAAGTTAAATGATACTAGAAAATAGAAGTGTTTATGTCAGTTTAAATCTGTCCTTGGCCACAGATACAGAAGATGGGAACTAAATAGCTCAGACCAACTTTTAATGAACTCGAAGTGTCATTTTTCCAGTTATTCACAGTCTGTCTGTGGGGGCTTAGAGTGCTGGGCAGGCTTGCTGTCAGCTTTGTGACACAGAAGCTGACTTTTATGGGAGTAGTGACAAAAGTGGCTAAGGAACAAGCATAACTTGCATGAGGTAAACTAGTGGCAGAGAGAAGAATGGAATTCAAGTCTCTTAACTTGCAGGATTAGTGTCTGATCTCTACCTCGTGTTCACTTTACAGACACAAAATATGTGCAATGGAAATAAAAAGAAGGGTTTGATAGCTGAAGCAGAGGTTTCTGCCAGTGGAGGACATAGAAGTTATAGCCCAGGGTGTTACAGCTCATATAAGATCATAAGACCCACCAAGAGATTAAAGCATGTTCTTCCAAGAACGTTGAGTTGAGCAGACGTGCATCTTGAGAAAGAAGGTAACAGCTGTTTTGCATTCTCACTTCTTCAGAGAGGACGGTACGTTAACTCTTTCTGGTTAATTGATGGAGTGGCCAACACTGAAGATCTGTGGAGAGTAATCTTCAGAGGCCCACCTATGTTGATCAAGAATTACCTATTTGTCTTAGCTGCATTGGCGTTGCTGCAAATGGGCTCTACATGTTCCACAGGAACTCTGCATTCTGGCAAAGGGTTGCGGTGGGCAGAATCCATTACTTCTGCCAAAAAAGTGACATCTGATTAAGAACAGATTTAGTTCTGGAATGAAAAAAAGTGCTGAGGGATCCTGTAGGAGCAGCACACCTACTGCTGTTCTTCATGTAAGTCCTGAAAACCTCATCTATTCCACCTTGGGAAAGACAGAATGTACAGTTCCTGTGGGGTGCTTGTCTGACCAGGGAGAGTAAGTATTTCCTAAAGGATCTAAATATTGAAGGAACCATGAAGATCCAAGTTCTGTCCCTTTGAGTGAGCATGGTTAATTCTGCATTAAATCTGAATCTTCAGAGCAAGACGTGAGTCTACAGTGCCTAGTGTGAATGCATCAGCAGAGCTTGCTTGTTTGTTTCTCTGATTCAGTGCATGTGATTTTGTTTGCTTCCAGAGGCTGGCCTAGTGAATTATAAAAGCCTGCTATTAGTGCATCCAGTACAGTTGCTCCTTCAGGTCAAGCAGTGAGGTTTTATGTCGTTCAGGCTAGGCTTTGAATCTCATTGATGACCTCAGTGTCCCTGTGTAGGTATCATATACACTCTAATGTAAATGTGATTAACAGGAGTAACACTGACCTTTATTTCTTATTCCGAACCCTATAATCTTGGTCAGAGTTTTGTTTCAAAACTAGCTGGTGACTCACTGCTGGGATTGCTATTATATATCAAACTGGCTTAGACAGTTTACATCTAAACCGTGGGATGCAGGAATACTTCCCGGCTCCTAGCTTCAGGGCCTCTGTCTTCACACCTTCCTTTTGGGAAAAAAAATATTTTGTATGGGCAGGAAGACAGCAAGGATACTCCTGCAAGTCTCCCAGTCTGCGTGGTCAGAGGACATCCTGAATAAAGGATTTTTTGGTGAAATATAATCAGTCCAACGTTATGAACTTTACCTTGAAGGATCCTGTAGGCTTTGCCTTCACATGGCAAACAGCATGGTAATTTTCAAAGTAGTTGCAGTTTCAGTCACCACAAACTCAGTCAGACAGGTCTCAATCAAGGATTCATAATAAATGAAAATAATCTATTCATTTCATACCCTTTTATTAACTCATGAGATCAGCTGACAATCTGATCTGAAATGCAAGTTGCAGTGTAACAGGAAAACCAGTCTGGGATTTGCATGTTGTAATAACTTTGGGAAGGAGCTTAAACATCCAAAGGATTAAAAGATTTGGTAATAGTTAGTCAAGTACAATAGATGGTACCTGGAAAGTGATGCAGCCAGTCAATACCCTGAGGGAAAGGGAGGTGGGAAGATGAAAAAGAGCTTTCAATTCCTGTTATTTGCATTTGTCCAGAGTTAATAATTATTTGAAAGTAAATTGCCTTGAATCAGTGCATTCTACACGGCTGGCTCTGGAGCTTTTTAACTCTGGGGTTTGGGATCACTTGTACAAAGCTCCAAAATATTTAGTCAAAGTATTAAAAAAGCCCCAAATGATCATTCTGCTTAATGCAGAGAAATGAGGAGAACGAATATCTGTCTTTCATTGGACACTATTAACCAGAAAGGCTCTTCACATATGGCAAGACAGAGGTGAGTATAATTGAACTCCAAAGATTTTGATGGATTTTATAGTATTGTTATACATCAAAATTATGGGACAACACTCATAGAGAGCCCAGGTTCCAGATAAAGTATTGTTATGTGGTTTTGTCCTGCCCTTGTCTTTGGCCACTAGCACAAGCTTAAAACCTTCTAGTCTTAAAGAAGAAACCGTAATTTGAAAAGTGAAATCCCAACCATAGTTATATGTCCAAATATGTCTATCCAGGAAGAGAGTCAGTATTAGAGGTTAGAAGTGTTCCATTGATGTTACTGTGAAAAGTCAAACTGAGTTCAGGTAGGGGTGGGAATATTAGTAAAACGTTGATTACATGTTTCAGTGACCAGCAGTGGATGGAGTTTATACCTTTATCAGTTCTTAGCTGTTGCCTTTCCAAAGCAGTATAAAATTGAAATAATTGGTGCACATAATCTTTAAATTTATGGGTTGAGTTACAAGCCTCATCAGAGCAATCTGCATAATGTTCTAACCTTGTGTCTCCTCTGCTGGTTTCACGTTTGCTGCTTAGGATCTTCCTTCTTTCGTTGCTGTTGAAGTCTTCCCCCCACTACATCTTCCATTACATGGATCAATTACACTGCACTCAATGGATGGTCAGTCATTTCACTTCGTCTTTGAAAGAGATGATTATTACATTTTCTGAGGATAAAAATAATCACTAGGCTTCCATTTATATCTAAAATCTCCACTTCATTATTCACACTGTCTTGAAACAATACACTGTAAGTTATGAGTTTAGTGCAAGGGAATTTGGCATTGATGAAAGATACTCAAGTGACATCTTTCTTTCTTTCTTTCTTTCATAAGGAAACATACTTTATGAGCAATGTCAGGCAGGCTTTTCTTATAACTTTCGCTGATATATTTCTGATTTGGATGCAGGACCTACAATAAGGGTTGAAGCTTCTTACTCTTTATATTGGTGTTAAGAGGCCACACGTGAAAGAGGAACACCATTGTGCTTGGTGCTCTCTGATGTGAACAGATAGTGAAAGGCAATGCTTATCCTAAAAGAGATAATGACAAGTAAAGGGTAGGAAGCACAAGGTCACAGAACAAGCAAATACTCTACTCTGAATCCTTGTAACTGGCTCTGGGTCCTTGTGCCCTACTCTGTTTCCTTGGTCAGTGTTTTAACCACTTGACGTATAGCACTCAGTCTCTGGAATCTGAATGCTTTCAGGTTGATAGCACTGCTCCCTCACTACATAGGCTATTTGCCTCTTTTGTTACCTTTGAGTACTGTTTACTTGAAGACCTTAAAAAATGCTGGTGATGCCATCAGTCTACAGAGACTGTCATTAGCTGCTTCAGCTGCATGCAGGTAAGAAATCCATGGAACAAAGTAGAGCTGTACCTGCTTCCTCATTTGCTGTGCTGAGAATACTGATAACCTGTATAAATATAACGTGTTAATTGCAATGTTGATCTTGCTTTGTTTTCTTGATAACCAACGAGTTGTTAACCTGCATTCTGACAGGGTTTTTTTTGAGATTTTTATATTCTGTATAGAAACAGACAGCTATTGGGAGAATTCATGGCTAAAATTCTGTCAATACAGTCCTCTATAGCAGTAAAACTGTATTCTCTTCTTTCTTCAAGTAAACTGAATATACCTTATGGGGTCAAGGTCAAGGGCAACCTTGCAAAAAATAAGCGTCGGTTGTGGGATTGCAGCACCATTTGATCTTGCAGCCCTACACATTTGGAAATATGAGAGAAAATTATACAAATCTGTGAATACAGGAAAAAGGAGGCTTGCAATTTCTCTAATACAGCTGTCAAAATAAGAACAGGTAATACAGAATGGCAAGCTATGGCAGCAGGTGTTGCCGCCCTGCTTTTGGATTACCAGTTCGCAAAGAGTATTATTGTTATACAGCATATTAGATTGATATGGAGTGAAATTCTCTCCATTGTCATAATGTTAGGATTAAAGAATCATTAATAATTGTGACATAAAAATGAGGCAAACCAATTGACTTATTTATAATCCAGTTATTTATACTGTCATCTGACTTCTTCTGTCCTTATCTCCTTGATCCGTCTTTTGCTGTATCATGGAAATGACTCTGTGTTCTTTGAGGCAGGGATTACTAGCCAAATCCAGTGTTGGCATGACGCTACTGGTCCTGATGATGTTGTATGACCTGAGAATTTGGGGGAGTTATTTATAACTGCCTGGAATACTTTGCAGTACTTCAAGGTAGATGATTAATTTATCGCTGGAAAGGTTGAACATTGGTGTAAAATCAGCAAGGGGATAGGCTTAGTGATATATTGTAAATATTTATGTGGAGGCCAAGGAGTTCCTGACAATGGGATTTCTTCTCGCATTATGCTTAAAGCCTCAAACTTTCATTCACCATTCAAAAAAAAAAGTATCCTAAGAAGCACCCAGAACCTCCCTGCTTTCCTTTTTCAGAATGGGCTGTGTTTTCAGCAATGTCCTGAATATGAGAAAATTAACTCAAATTTTAGTTAATTTATGAGGTGAAGGGGAGGCTTGGCTGAAAGTTGAGTCTGCTTTTGATAAGATATTGCACTTTCGCTGGTATTATGTCTTATTATTCAGACTCCCTTTATTAACTTTCAGAGATGAAGCCTTCCAGAATCCACGTCTTGTTGCTCTCTCTACGTGTCTTACAGAAGTGGAAACAAAAACACAGGGTAACTAGGAGGTTTATGTAAAATCTGAGAGTGAAGATTGTGTGGAAAGAACACTGCCTTCCTTATTTATACCTTTGTCTTCCAGTACTTTGACTTTGTCACAACTTTTTGTTTAAGCACTCTTGAGATACTGCCCAGTTTGTTCTTGGGTGTTGTTTTGTTTTGTAATTTTAGCACTGCAAAGTACTTTTTCTGTTTTCAGTAGCTTTCTTTAGAGCTCCAAATGTTTTGAGAACTTAGTGCACAGCCTGTCCTTTTGCCGTTTCACCCATGCTGACTAGTCATTCCTCTCCCAGAAACCTAATGGATACCAGTGCAGTTTACGGCAGTTAGTTATCTCCTAGTTTCCTACACAATATCACCATTAATTGCTTTCAAATGTTAGCAACACTGATATTTAAATAGGCATTGAGAAACTGCTTGATTTTCTGTGTTGTGTTGCAAACTAATCTGCTAGCTAGGTTGATTACAGCTGGGTGTACAAGAAGTTGCCTTTCTCGGTTGCCATCCTTTTGGAATCTTCTTACCCCTCTAGATTCCTCCAACCAGCTTCCCAGTCTGAGGTGTATTCTCCACTTCGTTGACTTCTATTGGAGCTGAGGACTACTGGGAAGAGAATTCAGCAGAATTCTTCATTCTCCTCTTTCCAGTTATTAACTTGGGGAATATTCCTAGTTAAGACTGAGTTAGGTGCCTCACTGTGTAATCCCTAAAGATCCTGACAAGTTGCACTGTAAACAAATAAATTTGTTTGTTGTACAGATGCTGGTTGAATGGCTTGTATTTGAAGGTACAGCCCAGTGGAAGGGTTTCTGCCAGCAGTTTTTGGAGTCTATAGGTTAGTATCTTAGCACTTGAAACTCCTCAGATTTGAGTGTATGAGAATGAGGTGAATCAGCAGGAAAGGCAAACATGGGAAAGTGAGATGCTGACTGAATTCCAACTTATGATAGAACTGTCTTGGTCAAACAAACCATAGATGGAGAGGAATATTCATTAAGAGAGAAGAGACAGCAGGACAGACCATAGACCTGATTTACCTTATATATTCTGAAGTGAAACACCAGCAAATCTATTGATGTCAGTTTATGGGGCCAAGTGCATGCAGGATAAGAGTAAATATACTGATTGTCTTTCTCTTAAGTCAGTCTCAGCACATTTAGCTTTTTTCAAGAAATCCTCAGCACTTTGGAGAACCACATCTTAAATATAGAGTAATTGGAAACTTCCAAGCAATGCCAGCCTGTTTGTGGTATTATGTAGTTAAAGGGACGGTGTGTGGCTACCTGACCTGGCGGTTAGAGAAAGTCATATGTGCTGTGCTCTCACTGGCCACAGGAATGAGACCTAGTGTGAGCTAGTTCTCCAAAGTACTTATTTCAGAAACAAACCAAGTTTGAGAACCAACAGACAGTCACTAAGGATGCTTGGGAGAGTTTGGGCCTAAGTGCAAATTCACTAGTCTGGCCAGTCTAGGTTTTAGACAAGAATTAATACCTGTGTTTTGAGGCTCCTGGTCTGAATCTTTGGAAAGTGCGTGGCCTGGAAATTATTAATAATAGGTGAAATACTGGAAGATTTATTATGCTCCCATTGAATTTTGGTTGTTAACATCTTTAAGGGCTTGGCCAGTTATTAGCTGATTTACATGCACAAATGCCTGTTTTCTAGGACACAAATAGGGGGTTATTTTATGCCTAATCACCTTATTAATGAAAGCATGGAACTCACAAAATGCTTAGAAGGTTAAAGTTGGTACAGGCAAAGGAGAAACCGATGACTAAATTCAGACATGAGAGGTGCTCTGAGGGAGAGGGATTTCATTGTATAATTTATGGGCAGGAAAATGAAAAGAGAGGCTTAAAAAGCAATGAGAACTGCTTGGCTAAATTCCTGCTGAAAACTTTGAAACTATACTCCCCATCTTCTTATAGCAAAACAAAACCAACCTAGCCATTTAACAGATGATCCCCTTGCTATAAAAAGCTGCCAGCTCGTATCATTTTGGCTCATGTATTTGGCTTGGAGATAGGAACAGCTGGAGCAAAGCAAAAGGAAAAACCCCAAAGTGCTCTCTTCTTCTCTTTGCTCACGGGCACTGAGCTTTAATTAACTTCATCATCCTCTTATTAAAATCAAACTCTTCTAATGGGGCTCCCCCTCTTCCCAAGCCTTTTTATTCACACTGTGTTGATATCAAGGAATTTTTCTCTTGGAGGCTGAAATTATCTGGATATCTCTCAAAGCATTCATACCATCCTTCAGATTAAGATTGTCTCTGAGAAAGCCGATACAAAGATCCCATAGAGAAAGAAGCAAAGTCTTGAAAAATTGTCTTGAATGGAAATGCTCTTTTTCATCTTTAGGTAATCTTCCTCTGTTAATTATATAAGAACGCTGTTAACAGTGTCGACAGGCCAAGGAATAGTGTTTTGGGAGTACAGAAGAGCTTCAGAGACAGAAACAAACCAGAACTTTGTCTCCATCTATAGTATTATCTTCTGCAAAGAGAAGCACCGTTCATTCCAGGCTGTGTTAGTGATCTGCTTGCGAAGACCTCGGGCACACCTGCAGGTAGTGTGTGCTATCGTTCCATGCTTTATTGCTCTCAAAGTGAGGGCATCCAAAAGTGACCCTCAGATATTCATATCACTACCCCAACATCTGAACAAAAACTGCCAGATATTAAAGGGCGTTATGAGCAGCATGGATCATTTGCACAGGGATTTATACTGACAGTATAAGCTTTCAAATTCCAAAGTGGCATGCAAGCTACCAATCATCCTGTAGGGTGCTGAGCTCAGTGGATATGCCTATTGTTGTGTCACAGGACAACACAAAAAGGAAATAGTCGCTTTTGTTTTCTTATTTATTGTTTAGGATTTCTTTTATTCCTTTTTACTGCCTGAATACAAGTCCCCTGTTTGTGATCTTCTAGCTGCAAGTGAACATTGTTTATTTTCCTCCCATGCCTCCTCACTTTTCTTTTTTAGTCTTTGCTTTATTTAGAAAAAAACAGTGTTTCAGCACTAAAATGAGTCTTGTATCGAGCCATAGGTTCTGTCAAGTCTGTGCACTTTCATGACTTCCACTCCTCCCTACCTGAGCATTAGTTGGTCTCTAGCTGGGATTAATATGACACATCAGGGTCAGGATTAAAAAGGACACCTTTGCCTTTCCTGAGTGGTGCTTCCTCTATGGATACCTCATGTCTGACTCTGTCCACGTGATGCTAATCTGATAAACCATGACCTTTAAAAATGTGGTTTGCAATAATTCCACACTAGATAAGAATTTAAATGAGAGAAGTCTATTCTGATTTTGAAGCTCTTGATGTGAAAAAAAAAACCCAACACAGGAAGGATGACTGTAGAAAAAGTGGACTTGGGCAGAAAATCTCTGACATACTCTCATGTGCAAATCTTTTTAGGTATCTGCAAGGGAGCACCCCCTGTGTATTTTTTCTATTCCAAATATGTCAGCAGAAGTATCAGAGAAATTTTTAGAGAACTGGCATCCACTCATCTGCCTGTAAAGCCAGGTGCCTTCATGATCTGATCCAAGATTTTCAACACCACTGACTCTCAGGACATCTGTGAGTATTCAGCACTTTGGAAAAAAAATCACTCCATTTAGGTTTACATTCAGTCTCCCCACACATATCTGTACCTGCTGTATTTTCATGCACTGTATATTATCCCACTGTTAAGAATCAGTGTTTCAGTTCCAGTCACACTGTGATCCCTGGTGAACATGGGAGGTACTGTGAAGCTCATCTCTTACTTGATTATAAATACCTCATGCTTAAGACTGATCCCATATGTTTTGGTGCTGTCTGACCCACTTGCTTCCAGAAATATCTCAACTGGCTGACAACCCTGTTTATTTCCATATTTACTAGTCGCATTCTCAAGCCATTTTCTTTTTTAAGTCAGTATGCCCTGGTGTTCATTTACTGATTTTTGAATGAGCAAACGTCCTATGTTCCTTTTGAACCAACCAACCCGTTATATTCCAATATGAAATTGAAATGATCTCCCCTCCTTTTTAATAACTGTTATTTTGACACAGTCTTCGACACAGTACTCAAGATTTCTGTTTTGTAGGAATTGTAAGAGAATGGAACAACATAACTCCCACTTAAGGTAGGAAGGTTAGTGGAGACAACAACTTTTTCAAAATGAGACCCCATTTCAATGTTCTTTTAGCACCACTAAACTAGGGTTCGACCTGTAGTAGCTTGGTTCATTGCATATTCTTTAACTTTATTAAAATCATGTGCATTTGACAAATCTCTATAAAACCAAACACTGTCAGGTAGCAATTGTACAAATATTTGTTAAATAGAATTAATATTAATAGAAGTTTATATCCATGTATTGGAAGAAACTCTACTGAAAGTCTCAAAAATACATAGAAACTTTTTCTTGATAGCCACTTACAGAGTTTTAGCGTATGCCTATGGAAAAAATGATACTTGCATGTGCATTACATTCTGTAGTTGTTGTCCCTATAGGATCACATATCGTCCAGTACATACCATTGGGAAATCCTTACTTGGTCTGTAGAAGACAAATCAGTTGTTTCATTAACTTGGAAGATAAAAAACGTACATTTACCATTTTGTCTTCAACCTCTTCCTGTCCTGTCTTTATTCTTTTTGTGTTGGGGATTTTGTAAAGGCTATTCAGACTGTGGAGGAGAGACTGTGGAATGGAGACACTGTGTGCACGATTGTAAACAACATGTTTAGAATCACGATAGGCACATACAAGCTTGTTGTTGGACCCGACTGCAAGACACTCTTAAAATTAAATGAGCACATAGTCGTCATAAAAATAGAATTTGTATTTCAAAGGAAACTCCAATTTTGCAATTATGTTTCCCTGATTTGCATAAATTATGAATTTTGAAGTGATAAATTTAGAAAAAAATTCAAAACAAATTAATTCTGAAATGTCAAAAGGTCTGTATTAAAACCAGTTGTTTAACTACTAAATCTTAATAATTTGTATTTCTGAAGTAACAACTATTTCAAACGTATCCTCTTTTGTTCAAAAATGAAAAAAGAGACAGAAGAGAAGCAAATGGGAAAATCAAAATGAAATACCACATTTTGACATCAAATCACTTCAAAATTCTTTCTATAGAAAGAATTAAATCAAAATTAAAACATTCTAGAGCAGACAAGGCAGCATTTTACAGTGAAATACTATAGAACTGTTTCTGATTAGCACTAGTATGCAGTTTTGCTTCGATTACAAGAACAGCATGAAACGTTATTTAGCTCAGTTTTGTTCCTGTATAGCACAATGTATGTTCTACCCTTTAAAAAAAAAAAAAAAAAAAAGAAAAAAAAAGAAAAATAACAAAACTAGATTGTCTCTTGTTTAGGATATGGGTCCTGGAAGTCAGGACAGCAGTTTTCTCTTTCAGGTTCTGTCACTAACTTCCTTAATTCCTCAAATTGTACCTGACTTTTGGAATTAGCATGGACTGAGTTTCTTAATGTTTGCAAAGCAAATTGAGCCATCAAACAGAAATCACTTTCTAAGTGCTAAGCATTATATTTGACCTGAGTCAAAGTTAGAGCTGAGGTAAGAGCAGAGTGGAAAAAGAATAAGCAATGCCAAGAATACAATTTTCAGAGAAAATGCAAGGTTTATTTTTAGGATAAGTAAGTGGAGGAAATCGAAATAAAGTGCAGGATTAAGTAGTTGCTATGAAGAATTATCTTTGTGCTATGAATAGTTTTCATCTTTTCTCCTTTTAGTACAGTTACAAAAAATAAATTACAATGCTTTTTAGCTATCTACTGTAGTAATCCTTTACCTTCTGAACTAGCTGTTTGTAAAAGGCAGAACACATCACAGGACTGAAGCTTGTGCAGAAGCACCCAGTGAAACTGCGAAAGCTGTTGTTTCAGATGCAGCCTCTATTGACTGTGGCCTGAGACTTACCCAGAAACTGTCCTTTGGCACTTTGTTCCCTTTTATTTAAGTATCAGTGCCACACATACTGATTACTGAAAATTACCATACTCAGTCTGAACACAGCCTGAGCTAGACTGACCCTAACTTACTCTTTGGTGCAATTGGGTGAAGGGAGTTGTGGTGGTTCTGTTACATTTTACATTTCCCTTACTCCTGAGCTAGTCAAGGAAGGGAAATCATCATTTGAGGAAACTAATTTCTGGTTTAGGCATCAGCTAGAGTAGCCTGTGGGTGGAAGATCACAGAATTTGCATTTCTGACCCCATCCCAATTTTGTTAACTGCCCCATCTCAAACCACCACTCATGTTGTCTACTGGAATACGGGCAATGTTTCTCAGCTATTTCTGTTGTACCTAATGCCTTAGTGTTATGTTTGGACAGTAGATCCCAAGGATCTTGTCAAGTATGAATATGAAACTCAGTCTATGCCTGTACTTCAAGTGGAGATGTGATTGCAGAGTGGGCAAGAGTTTCCAGTTCATTCTGCCCTGATTCTCAAAATCTGTACAACAGCCATACCTCCTGGGACAGCCAGCTTTGAAGCATTTAACTGTCAGTCTATTTAATCATTTCACTTACAGCTGCATCATTTAGCAACTAAATGTGTTTTTTCTTTGACAATACAGTTTGAGTACCTTTATAGGACTGACTGCTTCTTAATGAACAAAATAAATGTTCTAGAGCTTTAAAAGTCATGGGGCCAACAATTTACTTTTTTAAAGTGTGGAAATGTGGGTGTATTACTGAAAGCAATTCATTCTTTGGATTTGGCACAAAGTGAGCTGATTTGATTTGTTTCTATTGCCACATGCTACAGGCAAAGAATAAAATTGAACAAAAGGAACATATTGTGCCTGGGATGGGAGAATGTATTTAAATAAGAGGCAGACCCCTAATTTGATCAGGGCTGGCATAATTCCAAGTGGGTGTTATCTCAAAAATTGGAAGTTATCATAGTTTACTGCTTGTTATTCTCTTCAAAACAAAACAAAACAAAACAAAAAATAATTTCACCATCTAAATGCAAATGTTTTGTTTGTTTGTAGGTTCGGGTTTTTCATTTGCACTCAAGGGCTGCCAAAGTACAGTTGCCTAGGAAATGTCAGTCTAATTAAAATTTTAATTCTAAAACTGTCAAGATCTGTTGGGGGAGAGAAACATTTCTAGAAGACCCACACAACAACAAATGGTGACTCTTGCATGATGTTGTAAGACTTAATGAAACTGGACTCTGATGGCTGGTATGGTAGTTTCCCCATGCTCAACTGAAACCTGTGATTTCTTTGCAGCTCTAAAGACTCATGATCTGGAATTGTGAAAGAGACAAAGGGGCTTGGAAAATGAAAATAACTCTACTTGCTTGTCTGAATTTTTAGAACACTCCTAGGCTTGTGTCTAAGACCAGACCATTTGTCAGAGGTATAAAACTAGTGGAACAAATATGGTGACAGGCAGAATTATTATTCTGAGAACTACTGTGAGCTGCAACCTGAAATCTTTGAGGCATGAAGAGGGTTGAAAGCTGCTTTTTCTTTGGGGCTTTATTGTTTTGACTAACACTGTTGAAAGGTCTAGCTTAGCCCATTTAATCATCTATTATTGTTAAAACTGTTATTATGACAGTAATTTCTCAAGTGTGGACAAGGCACGCAGGAACAGATGGTGTACATCTCAAAATGCTTACAAGCTAAGTGTGAATATGCTGTTGTGAATCATCTCAATAATAACCCACAATCTTTTTAGAGCTGTCACCAGCACCTCTTGTTGAGTGTACTGCTGATTTCTGCCGGGGCTACTTGATTTACTGCCACAATAGCAGCGAGAAGACTAACGTTAGAGCAAACCCAAAAGTTTTCCAGATCCTTAGAAGCAGGAGTCAAGCCTTCCCCTGTTACTAGTCCAGAACACAAGCAAAGTTTTGTCAGTAGAATTTGATGAGTTGGGCTACTGAAGAGGGCTTCACAACTTTCACAGCAAACCCAAGTTTCTCAGATCTACAGCCAAGCTTCACCAATATGAACTGCAAATTAGTTCATGCCAGACTTTCAAAACCTGTCTGTCACTGGGTCTTTTAGAAGGTGATGAGTTGCTCCATGAAGTCCCGTTCTGCTTCCTATTCCTCTTCCCTTTTCTCTACCTCTTCCCTGCCCTTTTTGCATTTTTTTTTTGAAGAATCCAAAGCAGCATAATAACATTGAACACTTTTTGAAGACAGCTTATATTGGATTCATCTCATCTCTGAATAAGTTATTTGACTATCTGATAGAAAAGACAGACACTTGCAATACCATTCTACATCCTTTAGAGACACACAAGCAGTAAAAAGATATTTAATCTAGAAACTCTTCACTGAGTTTGATGACATCCTCTCATCAGTTTCAACCTTTCCAGATGTTTTCCTAGTACTTGCAAGCCTGTGTGTTTTCCAATTTAGATTCCAGTTATTGTTTGTAATTGTCTCTTTTCAGCCAATAAAACATCCCACAGAGACTTTTTAAGGTTTCTTATGCTGAAAATAAATAATTTCAAACTACTTTTGAAAATCCATTTTAATTGTATTTACCAAAATATGCACAAAGTGCAAAAAGGCTCTGTTCGAGTGCACAAGCTGCACTCTGAAATTGTGCTTAGACTCAGAAGAGAGCTCTAAAAGGCAGCACTGTGGACAATGTAGATGTGCAAGTAAGAATATTAGGTAAGTGCCTAAATAAAGCCAATTCGGTGTCTAGGAGGTTGCCTCATTTGTCAGCTGAAGGAATGCAATCAATGAGCTTTGACAATAGAGTTAAGACTCAACATTATAACTCCAGGACTGACTGAAAAGATGTGAAGGGATAAAGGTTCCCTCGAAGCTGCTTTTTCATTGATTTGAATCCAGACTGCAAGAGACCAGAATGGACAGTTGATGGCATAGGAGACTTTTATGAACTATGGTGACTTCTTCACTGCAGTATATGGCTTACTTAGCCATTTTCGTTTG
The DNA here is from genome assembly GCA_008921705.1 of Burhinus oedicnemus. NCBI lineage: Eukaryota > Metazoa > Chordata > Aves > Charadriiformes > Burhinidae > Burhinus > Burhinus oedicnemus. The sequence continues at coordinate 4,861,099 of VFFE01007687.1, read as the reverse complement.
GTTAGTTGAACTTACTGAATTTGTGATAAAGGCACACCCACATATTATTTTACTATGCAGGTTTTAATCATATATTTTTAATAGCAGATAAGAACGTAAATAACATTAGCAACCTGTCATCCCATATATCTTTATGGCAATTGAATGTGAAAAAAAATGACAGCCTCTTTCATTCAAGCCTTTGATCTATTTCCCATTTGCATATTGCTTTTGCTGATTTCAGGAAAGATTTAATACATTTATCATTGAAAAAATATAAGGCTCCTAGAGGAAGGAAACAGAAAAATGACCTATTATACAAACTCACTGAAAAACAGTCTGCATCTACTTTATATTGAAATGCAAACAGAACTCAAGACAAAGCTATTCCAAGTGATCAAATCTTTGCACCGGAGGAGTGCAGTTTGCATATTGAGCTAACTCACAGTTGTCACTATGCCAGCTCGTTTTCTTGCTATCCAGCCTAATCCTTGATCACCACGGTGGCCATTCGCCATTTTCACTCTACTAAGATCTGAGGAACTACTTCTCAAAGCTCCATGAAATAAATGGGTCTGAGGTCCCTAATAACTTGGATGAGTTACTGTTATCTAAGGCTCATACCTTTGTAAGTTTGACGTTTTTGCAGGACACTTGTTCTGTAAGGAGACGAAGGACAGGAATAAGGGCTAGCTTTAATTTCATTGACTTAATTCACAGTGAGTGAATTAAGATCAAGATATATCATAAATAACCCTCTCCCTCTAATTAACGTCCAAGACAATTGTGGCATTAAGGGTGAACACTAATCTTGAATCCTGTCCATTTTGGCACAAAGTACCTAGGAATCAATCAAATAGCAAAGTAGCTGCAGATTGAGGAGAGCTTCAGTCCTGACTCCCAGCCTCCTGTTTAGACTAGGAGATCACAGGGATTTAACTTCATAAAGGCATCAGATACAACTGTTTCAGATAAATTTCTTTTCCCCTACTCTTTTCTCCCTTCTGAGTGGAAGGAAAAATTTCTTTGGCTATTTGAGCAGATGTTGGTTGTGAAACCTCCTCTTTTCCATTCACTGTATTCTGCAGTACTATGTATGCATAACTGTTATCCGCGGTAATGCCACCAACGAAACAGTGGTATTCTGAACTTTGGGAAGCTAGAGCCTAAGGCTGTTGATCAGATCAAAACTTTTCTATGAAGCAGCTCTATCAGATATTTTTTTGAACTAGCAAGAACTCCATTGCCCAGCCTTAAAACCTCTCTTTTTTACTAGATTCAAATCTAGCTTTTCTGAGCTCTGGATAAATTTGTTTAAATAGCATTAGGATCCCATCTCTTCTTTTCCATAATGCATTCCCCTGGAACACGTGACAGCTCAGTCATGGCATGTTCTTGGTGTGGTCTTTTCTTTGGTGCTGCCCCCTGATGCCTATGTGTGGTAGCTATGCTACGATGTGCTGTAATCTGACAACATGTTAACAAACTAATACAATTTACTCCTCAATAGTTTCCAGAATTACAGCAGCAGCTGCACAGCTGGATGACTAAATATACTTCATCAGCTATTGCAGCAGCTAGACATGCATTACAGACAGGTAGTGTTTGGGCTGTAACTTGGCTTATAGAATACCACCCACATTCAAATGAGGGTTTTATGCAATCTCTGACTTTAACGATGGTTATATATATTTTTTTTATTGCACCTAATAGATGGAGTGAAATATCTCCAATCTGCTATTGATTTCCAAGGCAAAGCATCCAGCCAAATCAGATGAGAGCAATTTGCCAGCTGCTGTTGAGCAATAAATATTAGTCCCAAAATGTCATGTTTCTTTGCATGCTTCTCTGGAAGAAGCTGTCAATATTTTCATCAGGAGGCTGTTTCTAAATCCTCTTCAGTGGTAAGGGTTTCCCTAGGGTATTCAGCACCTGTGAACAACAATTAAGCTGCCCATCCAGAGACCATGCCCAGAGGTTTCCAGCCATTTCTTTCTAGCTTGTAGGTGAGAAACTTGCTTGGCTTGTTAGCCGGTGTTCAAACAGCTGAGGGAAAATACTCTGGGTAGGAATGAAGCAAAGGAGGAAAAGTCAATTCCATATGAGAATCGAGACTTATTTATTTTTCCTGACACGAACCAGTGATTTAAACAGAACTCTAGGCACACAACTTGAATTATGATGCTAGAGGTGTGACAGCAGCTTTGTAATTGTTTATCAATCATCCTAAAAATGCTGCTCAGTGTCTGATGAAGGTCTTTGGAAAGTTTGTTTTTAATTTATTGCAGTTCTCAGTTTGATTTGAGAGACTGCTATAATACACGGACACATTTTCTCTTACCTACCACCTTTTTTCTATCTGAATTCTGCTTTACAAGGTTAAGTAATCTGAGCAAACTGCCTGCATAAACATCCTCTCTTGTATACAGGCTCTATCACCACCTGTTTTGCTGTTCCTCACTTATGAATTTATACCCACAAAAATGATTAGTTGCAACCCAGCTCTCCACCACATGAGAGTACGTTATCTTTGGAGGACTCTGAGGAAGCAGGGAGATGTGGCCACAGGAAAGAGCACATGACTGAGGGAACATTAATGAATTTTGGCCCTCCTTTTAGCCTTGTCCTAGTGCTATAGACAGCATAAGAATTTAAATATTATTTAAAAACTTCTCTTTTCTCAAGTCTCTCCCTGCCCAGAGTTGTCTCTCATCACAACCCTGCAGTCAATCATTTTCCTTCATATTATGGAATTGTTCAACATATCAAGTGGCAAGGTTGGTTTACTCTTCTTAGGTACTTCAGTATAATATGCACAACCTGTACAATGCTTGCTGAAAAGGTGAGAGAGGAAAAAAGCAGGATAAAGGAACCTAACATCAAGAGAGCTGATAAATCAGGAGGTTGTTCTCTCCATCCTCAGTAAGACTGAGCTGTAGACTAACTAAAAGCAACAGTTTTGCCAGTTTCTACTTGTACCCAAGAGGAAACCTGACTCACACTCTATCCCAGCCTTTCCACTTTCTTAGAAAACCCTTGGAGCTTGAACATGAAAGCAGACACCTCTCAAAAGATCTCTTAGAAAGACAGCTGGCCCAAATTAGCCTGACTAGGAGGAAAGCAACAACATAATAAGCAGACCATCTGTTTCAGAGATTGTGTTCCTGGTCAACTACTGGCATTGCAGGTTGCTGTGTAGTGGAGGAAACAGGGATAATGTTTGTTGCCCCAGAAAAGCCAGGTTTCTCAAGATGTTTAGGTAAGATTTTCAGAAATGTATCTTTATTTTCCACTGGAACTAGAAGTGCTGCATGGTGCTGCAAATATTGCAACTGTGGACACCAAAATATATTTTTGAAATATGACCATTTGCTCTGTAGGAGTGTCAGGAAGCTATTTTCTAATGTGAAATGTGTCACCAATTGAATCAATATATCATGTAAAGGCAATTATGTTAAAGTTCACCTGCTTCCTGTGTTCCACTCAGACCTAATGTAAGGACATCTGAGAAACAGAATCATAGAATGGTTTGGGTTGGAAGGGACCTTTAAAGGTCATCTAGTCCAACGCCCCTGCAATGAGCAGGGACATCTTCAACTAGATCAGGTTGCACAGAGCCCCGTCCAACCTGATCTTTAATGTTTCCAGGGATGGCGCATCTACCAGCTCTCTGGGCAACCTGTTCCAGTGTTTCACCAGCCTCATCATAAAAAATTTCTTCCGTATATCTAGTCTAAATCTACCCTCTTTTAGTTTAAAACCATTACCCCTTGTCCTGTCACAACAGGCTCTACTAAAAATTCTGTCCCCAGCTTTCTTGTAAGCCCCCTTTAAGTATTGAAAGGCCACAAATAGAGTGACATTGACTAAGGCATGGTTGATAGCATGAGGGAAATAGAAGGCTAACCTGTAATTTTGCAGTCAGTTGGGCGGGAGACAGGGTAGAACATTACTTTGTCTGTCTTCTGCTGCTATTGGGTTTCCTATGGCCTCAAAGCTAGTCTCATGGGTGCCAGGACTGAGCTGTGCTTGAAGCTCAGCAGATGTCATTGTGGAATTTGGATAATGAGGTAAAGTCTCGGTGCCCAAAGAACAATTAAGACTGGCCTCGCTATCTCTTGTGCAAACCAAGGGAGTGGAGACTCGCCTGGCTAGCACGGGATGCAGATAAGGAGGGGGCCCTGCGGAGGCAGGACAGCCCTGCTTTTGTCAGTGAAGACAAGATAACAGGAACTTGTGTAGTTCTTTGTTTCTTGGAAGGCTAATGTGCCCAGTGACTGACCTCTGCCTCATTACCTGTGAAATGCATAGTAAAGTTGACACCCCTACATATGCTAATGAAGATTATCGAGATCATGCTAAACATATATGACTATAGCACTCGTCTCTCCACCCAAATCATACTATACGTCACCTAGGGGAGGGAAACCTTGTAATTTTGGGGATAAAAGGACAGAGAGAATGCCTGTTAAATTGGGAGAGAAGAACCTCAATACCTGACGGACCAGCTGACGGGCTGCGTTCTCTTCCTCCTCCCCAGGCAGGGACGCCTTCTGGGTAAGCGCTGCGCCTTTCACCCTCTGGTGAATGTTACCCCCGGGTTGTTGTATTATTATCATTGGTTTTGCTAGCAATATTAACCTTAATTAATAGCGCTATTGTAGTCAGTGAATTTATCAACGGCAATCTCGAATCTGTTCTGTCGCTCTCAATAAAATAACTAATTTCGATTTTTGTGAATCTGACTCAGTGAAAGTCCTTTGTGGGGACTCTGATAGACGGATCAGTGAAAGTCCTAGGACTCTGACAGACAAATATCGAAACTGCATTCCTTTTAATGCGACAGCTGTAAAGCAGCCTCAAGTGAAGTGTTCAGGCCAGGACCTGAATATCAGTATGTCTGTAAGGGATCTTTTGGAGAGTATCTGGGGAGAATTTTCAAGCAATTCAGAACTTTGAGAGAAACATGTCAGCTGTAAGGGACTTCCTCAAATATATATATATATAAATGCACAGTGGCCAGAGGAATAGTAGTAGTTTATGGCTTGCGTTTTTAACAGGAACTTGATGGAAAAGCTGTGTGGTTTAGTGGAGTATTTGCAGTTCCCTTGATCCTCAAGTTTTTGAAGAGTGAAGTTTGTGGTGAAGGCTTCAGAAAGACTTTTAGTTTCAGCCTGATTCCCCCCCTCCTCGTATCACTCACTCCACTTTAACCTGTAGCAGTGAGGCAAAGGTCAGGGGGAGAATGTGAATGTGCTTTGTGAGAGTAGTTGGTGCATCTGGACAAAAGCTAGAAAGCTTTTGAGCGCAGTTTCTAAAGATTAAATGAAGAAGCACTTTTGTGAAAAACCCTTGCCTGTTTTTCCCCACAATATGAGTGGTTCTAATGAAGTATTTAACTACTTCCTGCAGAACTTGCTTTATGTGCTTCAACTGGCATGAGAACGGCAACCTTGCTACAGCCAGGATTTACAGCTTGACAGCATGGACCTAAGTTAACAAGAAGCATCTCTGCATTGCGTCTATGCTTGGAATTTGAAACTGCATTGAAAAATGAAGGGCCTACGCTAGGGAAAATGCAGGTAAAAACCGGAAAGGACTTTGTAGTTAGTGCAAAGCTTTTGGCAGCAGCGTTAGGAATGTTGGTGTTCTGAGGACAGTGAAAAGGAGTAGGAGGAGGGATGATGGGCAAACTGTCCACTTTCTGGGTGTTCTGTCACATTAAAGAATAACGGGGAGTAAAGGCTCCTGTATACCTGTGTCCATATGCAACTGTTTTCAGCTCTCGGGATGTCCTGAGTCTGTTAGGGTCTCTTGGGATCCCTCTCAGTGGCTCTCTTTCAGCTACTTGTCCCACCTCACCATGAACCCGTGTAACCGTTTTATACTTACTTGTTCTTGTGTTGGAAAGGAGTAAACAGTTGCTGCCCACTCTCTCCGTGCCTCTCAGGATGTGGTAGACCTTTCCTGTGCCAGCCTACGGGTCATGTCTTTGCCTGTTGAAGAGTCCCAGCTTATGCAGATGGTCCTTTGTGGAAGCCACTCGACCTCTGTGCTTCCTTGCTGGATTTCTCTGAATCTTTTGGTTCAGAGGTATCCTTTTGTCTGGAAGTACCAGACTGCACCCAGGATTAAGGTCCATACTGAGCATGAAGTAGGCAGTGGCACAACGGTTTTCTTCCTTTTGTTCTCTCTTGCTTTCCTAGTTATTCATAACATTTTATTCCCTCCATTCCCCCCTTCCCCCCCCCCCCCAACCC